>CAUOFW020003258.1:218794-283360 GCA_963454935.2 Ilex paraguariensis
AAAAAAAAAAAAAAATCATAAGTTTAATCAAATACCCATCATTAAAATCAAACTAGGGTTTGAAACCCATTACACTGAAAATCATTTTTATACATGTTGGTTCACAAATCCATGACATATTCAACACTAAATCAAAGTTTATAACAAGAATTTTTCCATCAACCACATAATAAGCTTTAATTAAAGAAAATACATGAGAATCACAATGTAAATGCAAGAGAAAGGAAAATCCCACCTAGAACTTAAGAATTCTAAGCCAAGTTCCTAGGATTTTCAAGCAAGACCCAAGCTTTGGAGGCCTTCTTCTTCCCCTCTCTCTTCCCCTTTATCTTCTCCAAGGGTTCTAAGAGGTTTTAGGTGAGAGTGAAATGAAAGAATGGAAGAAAAGGGGCCGAAATTTATGTTTTAAACACAGCAGTCCCGAAATCCACTGTTCATGTGCTGAAAAATACATTTGTTTTCAAAATTACGATTTTGCCACTAAACATTCTAATTTGATCCATATGACTACCCTAAGGTTTTTCGACGTTCCGGATTCATGTTTAATGTTATTTTAACATAAAAACAATTATTTTTTATAATTTAACTCAAAACTAAAGTTAATTTACACCCGAAACACTAAAATTATTATTTTACCCCTCCAAAGCGCTACATGAATTAAACGGCTATTCCAAGTTGTTCGAACCTCCCGGATTCAATGGTAATGTTATTTTGATCTAAAAACATTAATATATATATACTTAGTTACCCTTATCAACCTTAAACACCACTAAAAATTAAATTTAACTCAAAAGTCAATACGTTCATACTTCAAACTTACGCGATTATTCATTTAACAACAATTCGAAATTTCTCTTATTATTTTAATTATTTTAAAAATACTAACAAGTTAATATCATTTATATTTATATAACACACGGGATCTCACAAAATCGATTTTGGTCTAAAAGTGAAAAAAGACAATCTTGTCGGGTAGTATAATTTGAATACACATAAAGCATCTATAATTTTGGATGATGTAGTGTAAGATTTATAACAATAATGAACAAAGTTACAAGAGTACGGACCAAATTTATTACTATATTGGTTAAAGTTACGAAATATGTGGATAATATTATAAATCTAAAGGTAAATATACATCAATTGTGGTATATTTACCCTTAAATTCACCCTAAATTATTGTAATATTACCCTAAGAGTGATAATATCGTCTTTAATAGTAGTAGCATTACCCCAAACATTAGAAACATTACCCAAATAATGATTTATTCTTCGTAAATCATGGTAAATTCATCCAAACCTTCATAATATCATCTCAAATGATGGTATTTTTTATTCAATTAACACAGTTCAACAAATTAACATTCAAATTCATCAAATTAATATTAAATTAATTAAATTAACACCAAATTAATATTAAATTCATCGAATTAACTTCAAAATTATCAAATTAACATTCAATTCATTTGATTAATATTCAAATGCATCCAATAAACATTCAATTTCTCAAATTAACATCCAAAATCATCCAATAAAATGAATAAACATTCAATTCATCCAATTAACACCAAAGAACCATACAATTTCACCCAATTAACATTTAATTCATGAAATTAACATCCAAATTCATCTAATTAGCAACCAATTGATCCAATTAATATTCAGTTTCATACAATTGACATTCAATTTATCAAATTAATGATACATTAACATTCAATTCATCAAACAATACAAAATTAACATTCAATTCATCAAATTAATATTTCAAATTCAACTAGCTAACATTAAATTTTCAAATTAACATCCAATTAATATTCAATTCATCAAATTAGCACCAACTAAACATTCAATTCATCTAATTTATATTCAAATTCCTCTAATTAACAATCAATTCATCAACTTAACACGAAATTAATTCATTTTATCAAATTTACATAAAATTATTATTTAATTCATCAAATTAATAATAAAATAAAAAGTTAACATTTAATTTTATTCAGTTAACATTTAATGAATCAAATTAACATCCAATTTCATCTCACATTCAATTCATCCAATTAATATTAAAATTCAACCAGTTAGCATTAAATTTATCAAAATAACATTCAATTTCATCTAGTTAACTTTCAAGTAATCCAATTAACACAAAATTTACAATAAAATTGGTATTCATGTGATGAAATTGAATTTAATACAAAATTGAAGATGGATTTAGTGTTAATTTGATAAAATTAAATTTGTAATTGATGAAATCGAATGTTAATTTTGGTATAGATATAATGAGTTGGATCTCAATTGAATTAAATGGAATGCTAAATTAATAAATTTTAATGTTAATTTGATAAAACTAATTGTTAATTTGGTATTAATTTGAAAAATTGGATAAATTTAAAAGTTTAATTCATGAATGTTAATGTTCATTTAATAAAATTAATGATCAATTTAGTGTTAATTTGATGAAATAAATTCTAATAAATAAATTTAAAGGTGAATTTATGTTAATTTGATGAAATTGAGTTTTTGATCAATGAAATCGACTATAAATTTGAGGTGGATTAATGGATTGGATCTCAAATGGATGAAATTTAATATTAAAATCATGAATTTTGAATTGATAATTGATTTAATAAATTGGAAAACATTTAATGTTAAATTCATTAATATTAATATTAATTTGATAAAATTCATAGTCAATATAGTGATAATTTGATGAAATTGAATTAAATACATAAAATTAAAGATGAATTTGGATATTACAATCTTTTGGTGTTGCTAGGACCATTTGGAAATATAGTGAAATTATTATTATTATTATTATTTATGCAACCAATCTTATTGAAAAAGGGTAAGTTTGGGATCGATCACAAACATCTATGAACGATCATAAGGTCACTCGAGGGAGATTTACCAAAATTATGGACAACTTACCATGATTATGGATAGATTTATCACATTTGAGGATCAATTTAAAATAATTATGGTCAAATTTATAAGTTTAGAGGTGAATTTATGACTATTTTGAGTAATGTTACGACTAATTTGCTTAATATTACGACAATTCTGAGTAACATTACAAGAATTAAGGGTAAATTTACAATAAAAATGGGTTAAATTAAAATCATGGTGGATATATTTACCCCAATTTGGGGTAATATTACAACAGTAGAGGAAAAACTTACTACAATTCATGGTTACGTATAACGATTGTAGATAATATTACCAGTATATAAGACAATTTTATCTTTAATTTGGTTCATCTTATAATAATCATAGGTAATTTTACAAATATCAAAGTAAATGTACGATACTTATGGAATGTACTACTGACGTCTTTACAACAAATATGGTTAGAGGTGTCAATCAAATACTTTTACCACCATATTGGTTATATTTAATATCATTAAGGATAGTATTACCACAACTGTTGTAAGATTTACCAAAACTGTGGGTAATTTATCACAATTGAGGGTACATTTACCACATTTGAGTGTTAATTACAATAATTATGGACAAATTTACTTGTTTAGAGGATAATTTACGTCTATTTTGGTTAATATTAAGACAATTTTAGATAATATTAAGAGGACTTAGAGTAAATTTACGATAAAAATAAGCTAATTTAAAATCATGGTAGATAAATTTATTGCAATTGGTGTAATATTAATGTGACACCCCAAATTTCGGGGGTCCTCATTACCTATTAAGCCTTATTATTTAACTTAAGGCCTCGGTTCTGATGGACCAATTCCAATGGAATTTTGATAAAGTCTTATTTGTACAGAGAACTCCACGCAAAACACAACCTGTCTTAAGGCAATTACAATAACCTTTTCCAAGGTCCAATGTAAACATTTAAACAATTCTCATGCCTTTTAACATCATCCAACAACTCTAAATGTACAAATCTTTCATTTGTCAAAAGAATAGATACAAATGCCCCCAAATTACATGCCTTTACAAAAAAAAATATACATGTGTTTTATATTTCAAAAATACAAGGCAACCTAAGTAATTACAATTGGGACTAAAGGTATCTATGACATCAAAATAGGAGCTCAAACTTCAACTTTATCATCAAGTTGACCCCAAGTGTGGCCCATCTTCGAAGGCATGCACTGTACCTGAAATGTTTTTCCAGGATGAGCCAATGTCTAGTAGGGTTTCTTCTATGAAGTACGCCTCCAAACCCAATGATACAAATGATGGGTGATACAATTCACAAACATGGTGTTCATATATGCAACATCTACATAAATAAATGCGACTAACCATGTCATGACATGAGGTAATGTTTCATGCATATGCAGGACCGAACCCAGAACCCAACCTGGGTTCCCACGACACATGTGATGACATAATCATGCACCAAGCACATCATGTCCACACCATTGAGATATACTCAATAAACTTCCATTTATTGTCTTGTGTTTATGGGGTAGGTAATTTATGAACTTCCACCAATGAGCTACTAAATCGACACAGATTTTGAGGACATCCCACCTCTGGCTCTGCATACGCCGTCACACTTTTATGGGCTCGTTACACAACTGGATAGTGTGTAACCGATAAAACTAGGTCATGCACCCGAGGGAGAATCTAACCCTTTTTGTTATACCTGACAAATTATCATGTATATTCCCGTGAGACTTAATTGAAATTAGTCCAATTTCCAAGCCCAACCCACTCACATATGTAGTAAGTTATCAACCCATGCACAAACATACACTACCATGCCAATGCATCATGGATCTTGTGTTAAACCTATGCATGTGCCATGTATGCCCAAATACAATTTAAATTGACTTACAATCTCAAATACAATAGAAATGTATATATTTATTATCATAGCATTTCATCAAACATATAAGATGTATCAAATTACACACCTAGTGTGCTCATCACTTTCAACATAGCAATATGTTTATTAATTAATTAAACATAATTTCACATAACAACAAGTTCATTAATTTCAATAAACATAAGCACAATTGACCATATTAGTCACTTGCTAATTTATCCATTTAATATACATGTGAACTCATACTCATATCACATGTTAATAAATCAATTAAACTTGATATGTCATAAATTCCTCAAGGCCATGCTAATTTACAATTATCAGGCTTTAAGCCACTAACTCTAACACATAACAAATACCAGCAAAAAAAAAAACACATAACAAATTAATCATAATAGGGCTCCATAAATTAAAGGATTAACTATAAATCCTACATATAACCCAACTCACATACACACATTAGTTTGAAATTAATACCCAATACGAGGGAACTGTACCCTGTATTTGAAGCTTGCAACCCCTCAAAATGCAGGCAAAATGGTAGTGAAGAAACCCCCTTGAAGTAGTCAAGCAAACCCGAGCAAATACNAAAAAAAAAAACCCTAAAAAACGACTAAAAGATAATACACATAGTTATCAACAACTATTAGTTCCTCCCCAAACACATGGAATTATTTAATGCAAGACAATAAAACAACCATCCAATATATCTTAACTCATGCGATTACATCCGATATGGTTATTAAATATTAGGTCATTGTTCTTTTTGAATACAGTAAATAAAATACTTACATATTGGATGTTTTGAAAACTTAGAAGATAGCAATAAAACTTTCTAAAAATATATTGGAGACAATGAAAATTTTTATAATTTAAAGGGGGGCCATGGCTCCCTAGGCCTACTCATAGTTTTGTCACTCCGGTTGCAATTCTCCCATAAGTACATAATTATCCCTTTATCAATTATTAATTATAATAAAATTCCTAATTAACTCTTAATTGATTTTATCTCATTTATCCTTAAGTTTCTAATCAATTCTATTTTATGTGACCTTATAGGTTCAAGTATTACCAATTGTAGTAATTCAATACTAACTTCAATTAACATCTCAAATTAGAACTCTTCTACTTTCCCTTTTATGAAGAACAAAATATTTTTATTAATTTTCTCTTTGGGCTTCTACTAATCATGAGTGATACTTAGTAGCATATCATGATCAAACCTTCAAATAGCACAAAGTAGGTAAAGAACACATTTAGTCCATAGTTGTCATGCAATTCAATCTTTTTATCATACAATGCCACAATTTAATTACTAGGGTATGGAACTATTATCAAACTCCTACCTTAATCTTGCNACAAATTAATCATAATAGGGCTCCATAAATTAAAGGATTAACTATAAATCCTACATATAACCCAACTCACATACACACATTAGTTTGAAATTAATACCCAATACGAGGGAACTGTACCCTGTATTTGAAGCTTGCAACCCCTCAAAATGCAGGCAAAATGGTAGTGAAGAAACCCCCTTGAAGTAGTCAAGCAAACCCGAGCAAATACCCAAAGGAGTGAGCCAAACAACTCAAAACCGAGTTGGCCGAGCTGCTGTCCAGAAAAATCTGGGCAGCAAAATGTGAAGGAATATGGGCGATCTTGGTGTTAATAGATATGCCTCAATATGTAGAACAACTTTTGTTCTTGTCCGATCAAATTTTAGCGGTTGGATTGAAAGATAAAATTGAATGAAAATGAAGGGGGATTGAAGAAATTTTAACTTTTGTTTCTCTGTCACGCCTTCTCCCATTCAAGGGTAAAATGTACTCTTTTTTTTTATGCCTGGTGTAGAGGTTGCCATGTGTCCATTTTTAATTGGCCTGAAATCTTCCAAATCCAATTACAATTTGACATGTGTCAAGTATGAATAACGTTGTTTTGACTAACTATTTTAAATACATTATGGTCCCACGAATAAAATCTTGTTGTTGGAATTTTGATCACATAACACTGGATCACGTACTTCATCTCGTAATGCGTTATTTTTTCGAATGTCTCAGAATTTAACGAAATTTGTACACTCAACTCATTTTCATGAGACGAATTTAACGGTGAAGTCCATTTTGTTATTCGAATTTTAGAAAAATTTGAGTTTTCAAACCGTACCGTAACGACTAATTACCATTTTATTATTTTTAATTAAGTTTTAATTTTCTAGGGTTTTACAATTAAAACATCAAAAGGAAAATTTAATATAGTTTAGGGTTAAGTTAGAATGATTGTGGATATGGTTATTAGTATATAGGCCAATTTTACTATCATTTTGATAAATATTACGATAACCATGAATAATAATATAAACTTAAAAGTAAATATATGACATCGATGAGATGCACTAGTGTCGTATTTATGAGAAATATGGTCAAAGGTGGCAATCATAATTTTATCACCATAATGGTTAAAGTATGCCCCACTACTTTAGTAATTTTGTTCAAAACTGTTGTAAATTTTTAACTAATATTGTAATTTTGTCTACTATTGTAGTAATTTTGTCCACTACTGCTATAAATTTTGTCACTGATGTTGTAATTTTGTCTATTACTATTATAAATTTTCTACTACTTTTGTAAATTTTTCCCCGATGTTGTAATTTTCTTCACTACTATGGTATTTTTGCCAACTATTGTTATAAATTTTTCATTAATATTGTAATTTTGGCCACTATTATGGTAGTAATTTTGTTAATTACTGTTGTAATTTTTTTCACCAATGTTGTAAATTTGTCCATTACTATTTTAAATTTTCTATTGCTGTTATAAATTTCTCACTGATGTTGTAATTTTANTTTTTTCACCAATGTTGTAAATTTGTCCATTACTATTTTAAATTTTCTATTGCTGTTATAAATTTCTCACTGATGTTGTAATTTTATCCACTACTATGATAATTTTGCCCTAATACTATTACAAATTTTTCACTGATATTGTAATTTTGGTTAGTACTGTGGTAATATTGCCCACAACTATTGTAAACGTAGAATGATTGTGAATAAGGTTACTAGTATATAGGTCAAACTCACTTTCATTTTGATTAATATTATAGTAACCTTGGATGCACTAGTGTCATATTAATGACAAATGTAGTTAAATGTGTCAATCATACTTTTACTACCATAGTGGTTAAAGTTTGCCACTATTTTAGTAATTTTTTTCTATTACTGTTTTAAATTTTTCATTGATGTTTTAATTTTTCGCACTATTATGACAATGTTAGAATTTTTTCCACTATTGTGGTAATTTTGTTCACAACTATTGTCAATTTTTACGCTAGTGTTATATTTTTAGCCATTACTGTTGTAAATTTCCTACTACTATTTTAAATTTTCTATTGATATTATAATTTTGTCCGCTATTTTGTTATTTTGCCTATTATTGGGGTAATGTTTGCACTGATGTTGTAATTTTGTTCACTACTGTAATAATTATTCCCACAACTATTTTAAATTTTTCATTACTGTTGTAATTTTGTCATTTACTGTTGTACATTTCTTACTACTGTTATAAATTTTTACTGGTCTTGTAATTTTGTTCTCAATTGGTATATGTAGATAATGTAAAAAAGCAATTGGTGAAAACCGGTTACCTTACCTTTGCTTTTACATGTGGCCAAATCTACAGCATTCTACAATTGATAGCTTTTCGGTATGATACCGAAAAAATAAATGGAGGTACTGTAGACAACTCAATGGTCTTTTATAATGATGGTTGTGATACAAATTAAATGGATCTGACTACAGCACCCCCAAAAAAAAACATTAGTACCATACTTCCATTTATCATATTTGTGGTTATTTTTATTATATTTGTGGGTATTTTTACTATTATTATGATATCCAAAAAAATGAGAAAAATAGTTATTATATCAGTGGTAAAAAACTCACAAATGTGATAAATTATCCACAAAAATGATAAATTGTTTTGTACCTAAGAAAAGTGATAACAATAGTTATCACAAATGTGGTAAAATCACTCAAAAAATTGATAAACCAACTACCAAAGTAATAATTTTTTTTGTTATAAAATGACTTATAAAAATTATAAAACACCATTTAAAATAGTAAATTTTGGCCGTATACTATACCAAAATATTTTTGGCCTTACTATACCTCCAAAAGGATTGTTCGGTAATAAAGTCAACATTAAACAAGGGTGAGTATAAGACTCACACGTTAGATCTCAAGTGAGATAAAATAAATTATTTTTTACTATAAGCATAGATAAAATAAAAATAATGGAAGAAGCTTGTCAACATATATCGGTGATTGATGCAATTAGTGTGGATAGATAAAATAAAAATAATGACATAGATAATATTATGTGAAGGTTCTTCTATAAGTTTATTGGTTAAGAATACTAAAATGATTGTAACCGAAAACCCATAACTAGTAGAAAAACCCAGCTTTATAAGCAAAATCGTGAAAAAAACACCTAACAAAACGATAAAACATAAAAGTACTTAAACATGTCATATACGTGGATTTTTTTAGCTTAAACACGACTTTGACCCAAAAAAAAAAAACCCTAAAAAACGACTAAAAGATAATACACATAATTATCAACAACTATTAGTTCCTCCCCAAACACATGGAATTATTTAATGCAAGATAATAAAACAACCATCCAATATATCTTAACTCATGCGATTACATCCGATATGGTTATTAAATATTAAGTCATTGTTCTTTTTGAATACAGTAAATAAAATACTTACATATTGGATGTTTTGAAAACTTAGAAGATAGCAATAAAACTTTCTAAAAATATATTGGAGACAATGAAAATTTTTATAATTTAAAGGGGGGCCATGGCTCCCTAGGCCTACTCATAGTTTTGTCACTCCGGTTGCAATTCTCCCATAAGTACATAATTATCCCTTTATCAATTATTAATTATAATAAAGTTCCTAATTAACTCTTAATTGATTTTATCTCATTTATCCTTAAGTTTCTAATCAATTCTATTTTATGTGACCTTATAGGTTCAAGTATTACCAATTGTAGTAATTCAATACTAACTTCAATTAACATCTCAAATTAGAACTCTTCTACTTTCCCTTTTATGAAGAACAAAATATTTTTATTAATTTTCTCTTTGGGCTTCTACTAATCATGAGTGATACTTAGTAGCATATCATGATCAAACCTTCAAATAGCACAAAGTAGGTAAAGAACACATTTAGTCCATAGTTGTCATGCAATTCAATCTTTTTATCATACAATGCCACAATTTAATTACTAGGGTATGGAACTATTATCAAACTCCTAACTTAATCTTGCGTGTTCGATTTTGGACTATGACTTCTAATGATTAATTAGAAATTCTTTTATAATTGTCATTTTGCCTTAGCCAAGGACTCCTTAAGTTATATCCTAGAAAATCACATAAGACATGATTCTTGTTTTATCAAGGGTGATAAGTTTCATATTGTACCCTCATAAATCTCCATGCATGCCTAACTATGTTAAGCGATACATATCCAAATTTCGTGATTAGTATATAAATATATTGTATAGTTAAAACATACAACTTCATGCATAAGACAAGCATTGTGTCTCAGGACTAGGGATCAATTGAATAACTGTAACTTAGGATTTTAACATTAACAAGTATGTAAAACTCTATAAGAAAAATATTATCTTAGTCAATGGTTGCGTTTAGTGTTCTTGCTCTCTAATAAGTATTCACCTACTTTAGTTGTCTTACACTAGTGACTTGAATGAGTCATCTCATATCAAATATGAGCAAGGATAGTGAATCTGGACTATATAGTGTCCACATAGAAATCCTATGACCAGGAACCTTTAAGAGTTAAGTACTAAGAAGTATATATCTTCTCTTCTTCATGCCTTAAGAAATTATCTTATTAATTTATACTCTATGGACTTTATCATGTATGCTACAATAAAATAAATAAATAACATAATAAATAACCTTGTCCTTGTATTTAATTAAGTAATGAATGTTGGCAGTACAACCCTAATGTTTTTTATGCAATTGATCTTAGGGCATACTACTAGCAAACATAACCTAAATGAAGCATTGTTAAAAAAAATACTAATGGGAAGAAAGATGATACTTTGCCCCACATGAGGGTGTATTCATGTGAAAGATATAGCTTTCCAAGGCTGCCTCAAAATTGCAAACCTATTATAAAACTAGCAAATTAATGTAGGTGTGAATAACTAGTTCAAACAAAAACCTTAAGCGATAGAAATAACACTGAAAGATAGAGAAAAGATGGAGATATATATATTTNGAATAACTAGTTCAAACAAAAACCTTAAGCGATAGAAATAACACTGAAAGATAGAGAAAAGATGGAGATATATATATTTAATTCTGTCACTTTTGATTCAACATTTTGAGGCCTTTTTTCTAGGTAAACTTCAGCATTGTCGGTAGAAAAGTGGGAGACAAGTCATTCAATGAAGTAATGGGCAATGTGCATCCACACCCACATGTAATATTTTTCAACACTCCCCTTGGATGACTACTATGCTTAGATAGTGCTGAATGCACGAATGCTGCATCATTAAAACGTTGCCAGTAAAACCCAGTGGGATAACAGCTAGATGAAAGAAAAAGAGTACAATGAGCAAAATGTCCAATTGGGATCCTGAGCACTGTCTCGTTAGGAACCTTGCTATAAAATCCAGTGGGAAAAACCTTAGCGAAGGGAAAAAGAGTACAAGTCTCCCCCTATTAAAAAAATATCTAGTCAAAATGATGATTGTTTAGCTTGATAGAACTTTGAGATACCACATTCCAATTTGGTTTACCAATTTCTAAAATGTTATCAATGAGAGTGCTTTAGTGAACAAATTTGTCAGATTTTCAGTCAAACGAGTTTGATGGATATTAATATCATCATTCTTCTCCAACTCAGGGGTGTAAAAGAACTTTGGTGATATAAGTTTCGTTTTATCACCTTTGATATATCCTTCCTTGAGCTGTGTAATACAAGTTGTATTGTCTTCATATTATGCTATTGGAATGCCTTTGATTGAAGATAGTCCACTTTGCTCTTTAATAAGTTAAATTATAGATCTTAGCCAAATACATTCTCCACTTGCTTCATGGATGACTAATATTTTGGAGTGATTGGATGATGTGAATTATTGTTTGCTTAACCGATTTCCATGATATAGCCATACCACCATAAGTAAACACATATCCAGTTTGTGATCAAACCTTATGTTGACCAGATAGATAACCAAATTTTGGATATCTAACTAACTGCAAACTTGGTCATTCTCATAAAAAAACCCCATGTCCACTATTCCACGGAGATACCATAATACATGCTTGATCCCAACTTACTGCATTCGAGTTGGTTCTGAGTTGTATCTTGCCAGTAAGTTAACTGCAAATGATATGTCTGGCCTCGTATAGTTTGTTAAATACATTAGTGCACCAATTAAATAGATATATGGTGCTTTAGGACCAAGTAGTTTTTCACCTTCTTCTTAAGGGAGAAATAGATCTTTTTTTTCTTTTGTATCTAATGATCGAATGACCATTGGTGAACTCAATGGATAAGATTTATCCATGTAGAATTATTTCAGGACTTTTCTGTGTATGGTGATTGATGCAAACAAAACTCCATTGGATAAATGTTCAATTTGTAGGCCAACACAAAAATTTGATTGCACAAGATATTTCATCTCAAACTCACTTTTAAATAGTTGGCGACTTTTGTGAGCTCTTCTAGAGTGCCTATTAGATTTAAATCATCAACATGTACAACGATAATAGCAAATTCACTGTTAGATCTTTTGATAAAAATATATGGACATATCAAATCATTGACATATCGCTTTTTCAAGAGATATTCACTAAAGTGATTATGCAACATCCGCCTTGATTTTTTTAATCCATACAATGATTGTTAGTTTAATGGAATACAACCTTTGGGGCTGTGAATTATATGCTTCTGACATTTTGAATCCTTCTGAGATTTTCATGTATATCTTATTATCCAATGAGGCATATAAACATGCAGTGACAACATCCATCAAGCGCATATCTAGCTCTTTAGAGACTGCAAAGCCTGACAAGAATCTGAAAGTGATAGCGTCCATTATGGAAGAATACTTCTCCTCATAAATAATACCAGATCTTTGTGAAAAACCTTGTGCCACAAGTTATGTCTTATACCATACAATTTCAGTTTTCTCATTGTGTTTTCTCATGAACACCCATTTATGTCCAACGGGTTCATCACCTTGTGGCATTTGGACCACATGTCCAAATACATTACATTTTGTTAGCGAGTTTAAATCTGCCTGAATCACTTCTTTCTATTTTGGCTAATCATTTCTCTATCGGCATTCATTGACAGTTTTTGATTCAGGCTCACTATTTCTTGAAATATTAAGAGCAACAACAAATTAAAATACGTCATCCTCAATAACTTTATTTTGATCAAATCTTTTTCTAATGTGCACATAGTTTATAGATATCTTATTATTCTCAAGTATCTGAACCTTTTCAAGAGGTATTTGGGATCTTCAGGAGTTAATTGAGTCTCTACAAGAGGTAATTGTTTTATGAGATGAATTTTTGTAGGAGCACAAACTTCTAGTTTGATATTCTTTTATGGAGCATTAACTTCTTTATTTACTCTCTATTGTACTCTTATTGTTCTAGGGACAATATCTGCACCGACATGTCTACCATGCTTTAGACGTGCCTTAGACTCATTTGCAATTGTGCTACTAGATTTTCCTATGGGAACATCAATTCTTACTATTGCATTTATAGTCAACACATATAACTTTGTTACTTTATTTGTGTCGATGAATGCATCAGGTAAGTTATTCGCAATACCTTATAAATGAATGATCCTTTGAACTTCTAGTTCACATTGATTTGTTCGGGGATCAAAATGAGATAACGGTGGAACATTTCAAGTGAGTTCATTTTGTTCTTCAAACTTTTTATTGTCTCCCTCTAATGGTGGAAAAATCGACTCATTGAAATAACAATCTGCAAAACGTGCTTTAAATATATCACCACTTAGAGGTTCAAGGTATCTAATTATTGAAGGATAATCAAGAATTAAATATACAGCATGCAATATAGCATGTCCCCAAGCAGAAGCAAGTAATTTTATCTTCATAAGTATGGGTTGAGCTATTAATTGAATATGTTTAATAAAAGACTCAGCTAGACAATTTTGTATGTGAGTGTATGCTATTAGATGCTCANTCATAAGTATGGGTTGAGCTATTAATTGAATATGTTTAATAAAAGACTCAGCTAGACAATTTTGTATGTGAGTGTATGCTATTAGATGCTCAATATTCATTCCTATTGACATGCAGTAGTTATTGAATGCGATGTAAATTTAATAGCATTATCCAGACAAATTGTCTTGATTGGATAATTTGAAAATTGTGCTCGCAATCGGATTATTTGAGCGAGAAGCATGGCAAAGGCGACATTTCGAGTAACAAGTTGGCACACATGTAACCATCTCGTTGATGCATCAACTAAAATCCTGAAATAACAAAATGGACCACTCAAAGGGTGTATTGGACCACATATATTCTCCTAAATTTGTTGTAGAAAATTAAGAGATTGATAAATCAATTTTGAAGAAGATGGTCTGACAATCAATTTACCTTATAAACAAGTAGAACATGAATAATCACTTTATAAAATAATCTTCTGATTCTTTAGAAAATGTTCATGTGAATTCTCAATGACCCTATGCATCATTATTGGTCTTAGATGACCAAGGCAATTATGTCAAAGTATAAAATTCTTTGGATCAGAGTACTTTTGGTGCATCAAAATATTTGATTCTACAAATTTTATTATGGTATAGTACAATTCAGAAGAGAGAGTATAGGATTTTTTTAATACATGTTTCTGACATGATACAATAGAAANTTTTGGTGCATCAAAATATTTGATTCTACAAATTTTATTATGGTATAGTACAATTCAGAAGAGAGAGTATAGGATTTTTTTAATACATGTTTCTGACATGATACAATAGAAATGATGTACAAATACTCTATGCCATCCTCATTTAGCGTTTCAATGTGATATCCATTACGAAGTATATCTTTAAACTTAGTAGATTTCCGTTGGATCTACTAGAGTATAATACATTTATAATAAATAGTTTTATTCCTTAGAGTAGTATCATATTTGTTCTGCCAGAGCCTTCAATCAAGTTTACAGGATCTGATATTGTATTAACACTAACTTTAGATAACGTTAGTTTAGAGAAATACTTTTTATTGTGAAAAATTGTGAGTCATAGAACTATCCACTAGGCATATATCTCCATCTTTTACTTTGGATTTAACCAAGGAATTACCATGATCTATGCTTTTACACGAAAATACACATTATTTTATTAATAAAATATATGAACACGAATATTTTCCAAATAGCACACAAAGGCAACACTTAAAGACATACACTCAAATTATTTTTAGAAAATACAAAATAACATCCTTAATCTATATTCTCCATTTCATTTAAGTTTGGGTTCAAAAAAAAATTAGAAACATCAAAATTAGCAAAATCAGATGGATAATCGATGAGTGCGGTGCCCGATGTCCCCTCACTAAAATTTATATCTATAAGTTTTTATTTTCTTTCTTGTGGATTTTTTATAGAGATTTGCCAAGTGTTTCAGCGTACAATAGGTATGGGACCAATGTCTTTTCATTCCACATCTGTAAAAACCATCTTCAGTCTTTTTAGAGA
Source organism: Ilex paraguariensis (assembly GCA_963454935.2). NCBI lineage: Eukaryota > Viridiplantae > Streptophyta > Magnoliopsida > Aquifoliales > Aquifoliaceae > Ilex > Ilex paraguariensis. The sequence goes on from CAUOFW020003258.1 coordinate 234,380, forward strand.
GTTTATTTGGGAAGCTCTTCTCTTTATTTTCTTTGTTCTGGTTGTTCTACTTCTGGTGGTGTGAGACATTTTTCCATTTTTGATTTGGTGTGAAGGACTTCAGGCCTCCACGATACCCTTTGCGAAAATGAGTGCTTTTATTATTGCCACGACCGTAATCACGACCTTGTCCTTAACCCCAAAAAGATGTGACATTTATTTCTAGGAAGGCTTGGTGGCCAGTTGGACGATATTTCTGGTTCCTCATTAATAATGCGTTATTCTGCTCGGCAAGTAAGATACATGCTATGAGGTCAATGTAGGTATTGAATCCATGGTGTCTATATTGTTGTTATAGTATAATATTTGATGCATGAAATGTGGAGTATGTTTTCTCTAGTTTGTTAGCATCAGTCATGGGCTATTCACACAACTCCAATTTAGACACAATTCTATGTATTGCCCAATTATAATCTCATATATTTGCACAACTTCAATTTCGTGCCTAGTTTTTTAAAAGATGATAGTTTTTTGGTGATCAAATCTATCTTTTAGGTTTTGCCAGAGAACTAAAGGATCTTTTATAGTCAGGTATTTATTTTTCAACCCTTTGTCAATATGATGATAGAGAAACATTAGTGCTTTTGCACAATATTTCTGAGTTGTAGTATTTTGAGTTTTAATAGTATCTCCAAGGTTTTTAGAATCAAAATAAAGTTCAACATCAAGTGCCCACGATAGATAATTATAGCTAGAAATATCTAGAGTAGGAACTCCAGTTTTGTAAAGTTGGCCATATCACAAAGCTATATTAAACAAAATAATAGAGGTAGATAAATAAAATATGCTCATCAAATCACTATTATAAATAATGGCTTGATTACAGGAACACCTAGTATTTAATATCTTCATTTAATTCTAAGATCACATAATATTATTTGTCACTGCAATCATGTGTATACATATGTTATGGGATACAAACAAAAAAAAATTGAATATTTGATTATTTGACCCTAAACCGATTGAATCGAAGGCAAATAAACGGGCATGTAGTCGATTCAGTTTATGAGTGGATATAGACTGAGACCCTGACTCACCCGAATCGCTTGTCTATAAAAACATCAAAACCCTATAACGACATCAGATTGTACACCTCAATTATCCCTCTTGAAAGCTCCGCTGTTTCTCTTCTCTCTATCTTAAAATTTTGAAATTCATCCTACAAATTCTTTATGGCTTTAAAAACGAATCCTACCTTTTGTTATCTCTTTTTTATTCTCATTCTCTATGTAACACTAATTTTACTTATTTTTTTTTTAAGGTAATTACGCATCACAACGACCTTGATTACTACAAATTTGTTTGATATAATCGTATTAGTTGTAATTTATTTGCATGCCTTTTTTTTTTTCTCAAATTAGTAATAATTTCTTGTGACCTTGTATTAGCAATAAAAGGTCTCATTTATTTATGTTGATTTGCCATCAATGACTAATTATATATATATTTCAATTATCACAACAGTAGATTCGAAACGATGACATTTACTCTCTCAAGGTGGAGTTAACTATCTCAGATAGATCTGTAGGTCTGAAAAAATTTGATGAAAAAAATATATACATATATACATAAAAATAATGTGAAAAATGCTATAGCCATCGATTAATATATGAAGTGTTGCTAGCACGAGTTAATAATTTACTAACTTCAGGCTCTCAAATTAAATTATGATATTTTATTATCACAATAATCTAAAAATTTCAGGTATGTAATTTATAGAGTAATTTGCAAATTTCAGGTCTATAATTTATATGACTTTTCTAGCATAATTGTAATATCCCAAATTTAAAATATATATAATATTAGTTTTTAGGTTAATTTGCAATATTTGTTTTAGAAAGGGATGTTAATGTAATGAATTTGAGGAATTGTAGGGTTTCTTTTACTTTCCATACATATATATGTAGGCAGTTAAAATAGGGCGAGAGAAAAAAAATAAGAAGAAAGAAAGAAATGCAGCAGGAGCTTAGAAGAGAAAGAGAGAGAGAGATTAGGAGGAGGATGAAAAAGAAAGAAAGGGATTTGAATCCATCCAAGGTATGAATTTATTATCTAATTTATGGGTTTTATATTTTATTCAATTCCATGGTATTAGGTTTATTATAAATAGTGATAATGAATATATATATATATATATATATATATATATAATTAAAGAATTTAATCAATGTGTGAAAAGGAAAAAAAAAAAAAGAAAAAGAAAAAGGGGAAAGGGTTACTGGTTTTAGAGTTGCCGTAGGAAGAAGATAGTGAAAAAGTGTAAAATTATGGAAAGCTCCCTTTAGTTTCAAAAAGCTTTACTTTAATTCCAATATTCTCCTAAACTTAATTTTGACCACTATTTTACTTGGTCAGTTAGAAGAATAGAATTTTAGAAAATTTATGGCAAGCTCGAAAACAGAAAATTCGTTTTTCAAGAAAATTACACTTTGCCCCCAAAAGTTTCAAAAATTATGATTCAACCCCAAAACTTTAGAAACTTTTTACAAACTTCCCATATTACTTCCATACCCTAAATTATAAATATTATTTTCATGTAAAGAATATATAAAGTATATATCAATGGGTAGAAAGTATAAAAATTAAATTTAGAATCGTGAAATGACGAAATTAGGAATAGAGATTGATCGTTATATGTTATTTTGAATTAGGTGGTGATTGCATTGAGGTTGAGAAAGAAGGCTTTGAATTGAATTTGGGGAATCAAGGTGAGTATTTTACTACTTCCTTTGGAAGGATTTTCTATACTAAATGTATGGATGCATGCGTGTGGATTTTTCATAGATATGATATATGTGTTGATGTTTGGGGTTGCAATTAAATATTTTACAGTTGTGAACTATTATATATGTAAATTTTGAAAAACTTTTAGGATGATTTTATATCATTGTTTTGGTGATGAAAGGACAATTTTGTGTGTGTGGAGACTAAAACTATAGTTTTAGTGTGTGTGAAAATCATGTTTATGAGACGGAAATTAGGTTACCAAGTTTAAATGGTAACGAGATTGTATATCGGTGTGGTCGGTATAGAGCTGTACACATAGGGCCCAGTTATCAGGCTAGTGATGACAAAAGATAGGGTTAGTTACCAGGCTAGTGGTAACAAGAAACAGGGCCAGTCATCAGGGTAGTGATGACAAGAGATGGGACAAGTTACCAAGCTAATAATAACAAACATGATTTGACAAATGTATTTGAAACTGAATGTGTACGTGAGTATTTTTTTGGTTATAAATGTCTTTTCATTTATAAATTTATTTGTGAAAATGAGTGGTGTTTTGAGTTATATATATCTTTTTATTTATAAAGTTATTTTTGATTATGAGATCATTTTTTTAAGAATTATGTGAGAGGGGTTGGGGTACAATTTGTTGTACTTATGTAAGTATCAAAATTTATTTTTGTGTATAAATTGTGAGATTTATTTTCACACCTCATTAGAGGTAGTTATTATTCATGGGTCATTGTGCTAATCCAAATATTTAACATTTGCAGGTGAGGAGTAAGTCCAAAAATAGTCCAGAGATTAGAGGACTTGAAGATTTATTTTACTGTAGGTCCTTAGGAATAGATGTTTTTTATAGTTTCGAGACAAATGTTTAATTGTTTTGGGAACAATATTACTGATGTTTAGAGTAGCGAACCTTATAGTTTAATTATTAATTTACATGAATTTAGTAATGATGTTGGTGATTTTTAGTTTATTCCTCTGGTATTCATTAGGTTGGTGGAATGGATCACGTTATTATTTGTCTTCTACTGTGTTTTACATTTATTATGCACAGGGTTGGTTGGTTAAGGCCTTGGTGGCCGGTCCGTCGCCTACCCTATGTGATCCGGGGTGAAGCTGTGACATGAGTGGTATCAAAGTATAGGTTTTTGAATTACTAGAGGATTAGGTCGAATTTGAATGGTTGTGTAGGCTTTAATCGGTTTTTAGTTTGAGGGATACAGAATGATGTTAATAGTTAATAGTTAATAAAATGATTTTTGTAGTGACTAAGACTAGTTAATTTGCTTGGCATTTTGTACAAATAAGAGATAGTTGCAAAAAGGGATGGTAAGGATGTTGTAAGAAATGTGATTGACACTAATGAAATTTTAGGGTCTATACATTCTTCTGTGTCTCCTAGAGTAGTAGTGTGATTGGGTGTGAAACTCAAGATACTTGAGTTTGATTTGACTGTGGTAACTTCTATTGGTGGTTTTGAGTTAGGTGATATCGTGTACCTAAGGTGTAAGGTCTATATTGGAGAACAACAGTTATCAGTTTATTGAGTATTTTTAGACCTTAGGGGTTTTGATATGATATTAATTATGGACTAGTTAGTCACACAACATACAAAAGTTGGTTGTTTTGAAAAAAAAAGGTCATGTGAATTTAGTTTCAAGGGGACAAGAATTATTTAATCCATAGTCTTAAATCTAAGAGTCCAAGCTCGAAAACAAGTGAGTATATATTTTTAGGGAAACATTAGTAGTATTATTGGTACACAAAGCGAGTGAGTGTCTCCCAAATAAATAACAATAGAAAAGGAATTTTTGGATGTATTCCAAGAGGAGTTGTCTGTGCTACCATTGGAGAGAGATAAAATTTATATTTTTAGTGGTCATGGGGTACTTTACTTATATTTATTACTTCGTAATTGATGGNCTGGTTAAGGCCTTGGTGGCTGGTCTGTCGCCTACCCTATGTGATCTGAGGTGAAGTTGTGACATGAGTGGTATCAAAGTATAGGTTTTTGAATTACTAGAGGATTAGGTCGAATTTGAATGGTTGTGTAGGCTTTAATCGGTTTTAGTTTGAGGGATACAGAATGATGTTAATAGTTAATAGTTAATAAAATGATTTTTGTAGTGACTAAGACTAGTTAATTTGCTTGGCATTTTGTACAAATAAGAGATAGTTGCAAAAAGGGATGGTAAGGATGTTGTAAGAAATGTGATTGACACTAATGAAATTTTAGGGTCTATACATTCTTCTGTCTCCTAGAGTAGTAGTGTGATTGGGTGTGAAACTCAAGATACTTGAGTTTGATTTGACTGTGGTAACTTCTATTGGTGGTTTTGAGTTAGGTGATATCGTGTACCTAAGGTGTAAGGTCTATATTGGAGAACAACAGTTATCAGTTTATTGAGTATTTTTAGACCTTAGGGGTTTTGATATGATATTAATTATGGACTAGTTAGTCACACAACATACAAAAGTTGGTTGTTTTGAAAAAAAAAGGTCATGTGAATTTAGTTTCAAGGGGACAAGAATTATTTAATCCATAGTCTTAAATCTAAGAGTCCAAGCTCGAAAACAAGTGAGTATATATTTTTAGGGAAACATTAGTAGTATTATTGGTACACAAAGCGAGTGAGTGTCTCCCAAATAAATAACAATAGAAAAGGAATTTTTGGATGTATTCCAAGAGGAGTTGTCTGTGCTACCATTGGAGAGAGATAAAATTTATATTTTTAGTGGTCATGGGGTACTTTACTTATATTTATTACTTCGTAATTGATGGTTCTCGCTGAACTAGAAGACTAAGAATTCAATTGAAAATATATTAGACCGAAGACTTATTCAACTTAGCAATTTGTTGTGGGGTGCTCATGTTGTGTTTGTTAAGAAAATGATTGGACTATGAAATGATACGTAGGCTACTGCCATTTGAATAAGGCAGTAACATGTAGTAAATATCTTTTATGTGGTATTGATGATTTATTTGATTAGTTGTGAGGCGTTAGATAATTTAGTAAGATTGATCTTAAGCTGAGTTATTTTTTACTTAAAAGAAAGAAATGATGATGTTCTAAAAATATTATGTGCAACTAGGATAGCTATATTGTATTTTTAGTGAAGTCATTAAGATTAACAAATGCTACATCTGTTTTGATGGATTGACTAAATTGAGTATCTCAACTTTATCTAGATTCATATGTTACTGTATTCATTGATATTACATCTGTGTATTCTTGTAGTAAAGAAGGAATTACCTTACTCATAATTTGGGTTAGACGTAAATGTTTTTGCTTTGAAGTTATGGAGAAAGACATGTAAGATTTATTTTGATTATCAAAGGTTGAAAGATTTTTTTATTGAGAAGGAGTTTAATTTGAGAAAAAAGAGATGGATGGAAAGGTTAGGGACTATGACTATTCTATTATTATTGATTCGCACTTTTTAATGATCAGACTAATATTATTCACCCAAGTATAAGTGGTCGAATTGTAGTTTTCTCAGTTTCAAGTCTAAGTATTGATCCCACAAAGAGTTTTAATAATTTGGAAACAAAATAAAATAGTCAAGTTGCTAATTCGAATATGACAACATGTGATAGCTTGTGATGCGGGCTTAGATTGATAACTAGTCTAAGTAAATGTTTATGTGTAGATAGAGTAAGACTATAATAAAAAGTATCCTTCAATTCAAGGATCTCATATGCGTTATATTGGTTAAATACTGGAAATGCTACCTTACAACAATTAACTTCAATGTTATTGGCAAGTTAATTGGTAGGTCTGATGTATATAAACCATCACACTGCAACTTCTTAGGTTAGCTGGTGGTATCCATGACAAATAATTAGTCCAAGCAAACTAGAAGGACTAGCCATTCACATGGAATACTTGAATTATTCATTTGTCTTCATAATAGCAGGTGTGTACATAATAAACCATAACACAACCACTTCTTAGGTCAATTGGTGCTATTATTCATAACACAACAACTTCTTAGGTTAGCTGGTTATAGATGTACCAAGTGATTAATCCAAGCAAACCAAAATGACAAGTCATCCATGAGGAATACTTGAATTATTCATTCGACTGGAAAAATTATCATTTGTACCAGTTAAATGATCTAAGTATTCTAGAAGGACAAGACATTCATGAGGATCACTTAGGTCATTCACTTGATAGTTATATATGTATATATATATAAGTTAAACCCTAATAACACAAAAGGACAAGCCATGCATGAGGATCATTTAGGTTTTGTACCATGCATCAGTTAACATCCTCAGCGTTCCGGTGGAGGGCAAGTCATACCGATATGAATGTCGTGGTTGTTTTACTGGCAGGTTGATGATGCACTAATGACATGCTTCCAAGCACAGCACCGAAAGTACGTACATCAATGTTTCATACATGAAGCATATAATACATAAATATATAAAAATCAGCATTTTCAGAATTTAACCAGTATTATATATATGTTTACCCCTCACTGGAGGATATACGTAACTACTCCTGCCCCATTGCTATAGACAAGCAAGGAGTGCAGGAAGTTGTCATTACAACTAGAATTAAAATACAAAATCTAAAATGTCTTTCACAAGGAACAACTGAAACACAATTACCTTTATTATCAGTTATGACAAAAAGGTGACGACAAATCAACTATCCGAATTGAAAGATACAACAGGAATGTAAAAGTACAGAGTTTGGACTGAAGTGTATCATGGACCAGATCGTTTTGCAACTTTTCTTTTTCTCTTTCGCTTTTCTCTTTTCTCTTTTTTCTCTCTTCTCTTGGATTTCTCTTTGAAGCTCTCTTGGTTCCGACCTGCTTTAAAATGGAGAAGGTATCACATATATATAGGCGTCAGGAAAGCATGAGGTCGAGAGATGAGCTCAAACCGTTAAGGATGACCGTCCGGACGTCACCACCACCGTCCGGACGGTGGTGTCCTGCTGGATTTTCCCACTTGCATGCATGCTAACTCTTCCTTTGGTGAAATTATACTTTGGCCTTTGTTGTTTCAAGCCTCCATACTTTGCTCCTTGTATTATGTAGTAATTCTGCATTAAACCTGAAACTTTGGACATAAAATATAAAAAACCCTAATTCCCGCACAAAACCCTAATTGTCTTTAATTAATAATTTTATTTTACTAATTTGATTTATTTAACTATTCTAATTTATATACTAATTAAGGTTAATCACACTTCTAAACTTAGACTGTACTAGTCCCTAGTAAATTATAAAAACTATTAACAAAATATAATACAAACAGAGGTAAAATCATTTTCGTAGATTTTTCACGATTGCATTTAGCAGATGCAACATGCCTTTAAACCCCTAGGTGATTCCTAGTGGACGAGTTTTGTTTCTTAAAGTTTTTCAGTAAAGCTACCTTCAAACTTCAGTAATTAGGAATTCCTGATTCATATTTTTCACAAGTAAAATTAAATAAATATTCTGTTTGTCTTGTCAAGATACTTCCTTCTTTGATCACTATAAGAGTAACACACGTTAGTTGTAATACCATCTATATATTTTTATAAAAATTTGTGCGTGTGTGTGTAATGATTTCTTTATTTTCAAAAATCACTTGAGAAATATTATCCTCTTTCCTAGTAGTTTTGATGTTAGTGATTTACTGGAGTACACTCAGCAAAAAGAACACACCTATTATAGTGACTATTCTCACAAGCTACATGTGTTTGAACTATAGTTAACAAAGCAAATAATCTTACATGCAGTAATCAAAAGAATGGTTAGTTGAATAAAGTAGAATTTGACATAATCTCATGAAAGAATATTAACATTATATTAAATATACTATTAATATTTTCGTTTTTAGAATTGATAGAACTAATACAAATATATGATTTCTGGAATCAAAAAAGACTTTATTAGGGTTGTAATGTGGCCATAGGTTTAAGGTTTATGAAACAATGCCATTGAATTTCAAATGCTATCTTTTAGCATTGTGGCACACCTCATTCTATTTTTCTAGGACTTCACATGTTTCTTTTTTATATTTTTTCCATTTTTCACTTTCTTGGCTTTTTTTCTTTCTTTTGCTTTTCTTTTTCAGAATTTTCTTTTCTTTGAATTGTGATCATTCTTTTGCCTTGTCTTGTTTTCTTCTGCCTTTTCTGTTTTCTATTGATTTAGAAGAGGGTGCAAGAAAATTAGATAGCAAATGTAAGTTAATATCTTTTTATATGGCAAGGGTATTTATTGGGTTTTAAGAAAAGAATATATTTTCTTTCAGGCTCAATCATGACTAACTAAGGGTATAATTTTGTAAAAGAAATGGTCAATGCTCAAGATTTAATCAAACATGGTCTAAGATCATTTTCCAGAAATCTTATATATGTATAATTTCTGCATGAAGGTTAAGGATAATGCTAATAATACAATTTAATAAGTGCTAATCAAAACAAATTTATGAGATTATTCAAGGAAAATTTAACGTTGAATCGAAGATTTGTATTTGAGTAGATGTAGAATCTCTCTCCAAGAAATATTGGTTCAAAATCTGTAATAGGTTTTCCATCTCCACTATCTATACAAAGAGTATAATATTTCTTAGGATTTTTAATAATAAAGAAATCTAATTGTGCTTTTAAGAATAAGTTTAAACAAAAATATTACGATAGTACACAACTAAAATATGAAAATCCTGCGTGATCAGATTATGATTATTTTTGCAAGGCATTAGAATAAAATTTTAATTTAGCTGTGAATCATATAAATTATTAATTCCTAACTTAGCAACATGAGTTTCAAAATTAATATAAAAAAACTTAAACACACATTAGTTCACAATAAACAAATTTAAAACACACAAAAGTTCAAAACAACCAAGTTTAAAACACACATAAATTCAAGACAAACACAAATTATCCCAAATTTAAAATATATATATAATATTAGTTTTTAGGTTAATTTGCAATATTTTTTTTAGAAAGGGATGTTAATGTATTTAATGAATTTGAGGAATTGTAGGGTTTCTTTTACTTTCTATACATATATATGTAGGCATCTATTTTCCAATTCAGGTACTACGTGCTGCTTTCAAATATGCACTAAATAATGCAGTAGGAAAATGTCAAAGTAATATATGGGTGGCACTTTGCAATGGCCCCATCAACGAAGTTACCTCCATTAGGTTCAATTAGTTAGGTATTTATTGCAATAGAATAAAAGATTTACACTTTGTACCCCAAAAAATGTCTCAATTCTCACTTTATACCTTAAAAGATTATTTTCCAGCATTACATCCTGAATGTTATAAATTGGTTCAAATGTGGCCCTCAGACTAATATCCGTTTCAAATTCCGTTAAAAATTGATACAATGCCACCCAAGGATATGAATGGTGAGTTTACAATATTGCCCCAGAGCAACACACGTGGGTGACATGTACAAAGTGCAAAAATCTCTAGAATAAAATTGATTTTTTCCATACAAATCTAATTGGTTCAACCAGCAATATTTTTTTTATTATGTTCTTTACTTTTTTGTTCGAAATTTTAAAACTTATGCCATTCCCTGGAATATTAATTCACCTTGAACAGGAACATTATATATTTGTTTTCACACACTTTCTTTGATTTCTTATCACATCCGCATCATGTATCTATCTAAAGGGTTTATGCAAGGCTGTGCACCTATTTTAAAATTTGTTAAACTTCTTTAGGAAAAATTATCTGACTTATACAATAGTATGATGGAAAAAATGACCATGCACTTCTTTTAAGGGATTTCTCAGACATAAGTTGTTCTTGATATTTATATTTATATAATTATAATAAGGAAGAAATGAGTTGTTCCAATTAATTTACTTTTTTTTCTTTTTAACATTTTCATCTACTTGAGTTTATATTGAGAAGAATTGCATGTTACATAATATATAATTACCAGTCGAGCCAATTTTCTGCTTGCATTCACCTAATGTTGGGAATTATCAATATATGTGTTATTATAATTGTTTGATTATTACAACAAATTGGTACACGTGCGATGCACGTGTACACCAACTAATATATATATATGCCTCTTTCTCTTCTAAGCCCTTGCTGCCTTTCTTTATTTCTTCTTATTTTTTTTCTCTTGCCCTATTTTGACTCAGTCAGTAATAATCATATTGAGCAAACCTAAAATAAGAGTTTTTATTAGTCCCAATTTTAGGAAAATTTGAGAAACATGATAATGTGAGAAGAAAACCAACACTCATAAGTAGCAGGTGATTACTTAAGAGTGACACCCTCAAGGTAACTATCAACAGAAGAATTAAATGACACATTCCTTATCTTGGTTAATTTGAACATGTTAGATAATAGTGTCTTATTGCCAGTTCCATCAAAGGTGTTGTCGTTATGGGCGAAAATCATAGGCTGTTCTTTGTGATGTTGAGCCTCATTCGCTGCAACTTTCTTAAGCTCAACCCAAAACAGCTTGTGATTAATAGTTGTCCATATACACCATCACATGATTGATTTGCGAGTTCCACAATGTAACTCAAAACCTGCAAAAGGAAAGCCAAAGCAAGCGGAGAGATATGAATATATTTCAAACTACCTGTGGTAATGTAGGTATGGCATAGTAATCAACTCCACCCAAAAAATAACCATCATAGATTAGCTAGATAGAGATTCAAAATAGGGAAAAATGTGAATATATGTATAAATTTAGCCATCCTCTTTTTTAGTGAATAAATCATTACGGTCACTGGAATAATGATCTTTTCCCTATGTACCAGTTTCCTAACATATCTATGATAAATGTTGCCACTTTTTCCAATTACACGACCACTCTTGGAAGTAAAGCAAAGTACACATGGAAAAACAGTGCTTCCTAGTGACAATTTCAATTATAGATTCAATCTGAACGCTCCTAATTTCTGCACTTGCCGTTACCATTTCGTGCAGCAGAGATTCGATCATAGGACCAATGGACCTTTGGTTCAATGATACTTTTTGCCTTGTGAATGCATTATCTTCTTGAGATCACGGGTTCAAGTCTCCCTCCCCTTCCCCCCAGAAAAAGAAGAGTTTTGATCATAGGATCTCTTGGAAGGTGTCAATGGAACTGCCATATTAATAGAAATTATGCCAAACCTGTACAAACTGATATTAGCAAAAAAATATCCANACGTTGAATCGAAGATTTGTATTTGAGTAGATGTAGAATCTATCTCCAAGAAATATTGGTTCAAAATCTGTAATAGGTTTTCCATCTCCACTATCTATACAAAGAGTATAATATTTCTTAGGATTTTTAATAATAAAGAAATCTAATTGTGCTTTTAAGAATAAGTTTAAACAAAAATATTACGATAGTACACAACTAAAATATGAAAATCCTGCGTGATCAGATTATGATTATTTTTGCAAGGCATTAGAATAAAATTTTAATTTAGCTGTGAATCATATAAATTATTAATTCCTAACTTAGCAACATGAGTTTCAAAATTAATATAAAAAAACTTAAACACACATTAGTTCACAATAAACAAATTTAAAACACACAAAAGTTCAAAACAACCAAGTTTAAAACACACATAAATTCAAGACAAACACAAATTATCCCAAATTTTAAATATATATATATAATATTAGTTTTTAGGTTAATTTGCAATATTTTTTTTAGAAAGGGATGTTAATGTATTTAATGAATTTGAGGAATTGTAGGGTTTCTTTTACTTTCTATACATATATATGTAGGCATCTATTTTCCAATTCAGGTACTACGTGCTGCTTTCAAATATGCACTAAATAATGCAGTAGGAAAATGTCAAAGTAATATATGGGTGGCACTTTGCAATGGCCCCATCAACGAAGTTATCTCCATTAGGTTCAATTAGTTAGGTATTTATTGCAATAGAATAAAAGATTTTTTACACTTTGTACCCCAAAAAATGTCTCAATTCTCACTTTATACCTTAAAAGATTATTTTCCAGCATTACATCCTGAATGTTATAAATTGGTTCAAATGTGGCCCTCAGACTAATATCCGTTTCAAATTCCGTTAAAAATTGATACAATGCCACCCAAGGATATGAATGGTGAGTTTACAATATTGCCCCAGAGCAACACACGTGGGTGACATGTACAAAGTGCAAAAATCTCTAGAATAAAATTGATTTTTTCCATACAAATCTAATTGGTTCAACCAGCAATATTTTTTTTATTATGTTCTTTACTTTTTTGTTCGAAATTTTAAAACTTATGCCATTCCCTGGAATATTAATTCACCTTGAACAGGAACATTATATATTTGTTTTCACACACCTTCTTTGATTTCTTATCACATCCGCANGTAGAAGTATCCTTAAGATGTAGTAAACTTTTTGAGAAGTCGTTATTTCGAGTGGTATTTCCTACCCAGATAAGAAGGTGCAGATCTCAAATTCATTCAAATAACTGTTTCTAAGTGTTTCATAGCCCTGTTTGATTTAAAGCTTAGGTCCCATGACATCCCCACCAAGCAAGTTAAAGCCTTTAAATTTTCACAAATCCTCTAAATTCAATAGCATAATATTTTTGAAATCATAAAGCAAGTCATCATTTTTTACATAAAAAATAGGAAACTGAAAGTTATTTGTAAGTTTTAACTTAATCGTCAGGAAATAAAGAAATAAAGAGAAAAAAATTCAGATAAAATAAACTGGAAGATTTGAAATTTTACATTATTNATTGTAGGGTTTCTTTTACTTTCTATACATATATATGTAGGCATCTATTTTCCAATTCAGGTACTACGTGCTGCTTTCAAATATGCACTAAATAATGCAGTAGGAAAATGTCAAAGTAATATATGGGTGGCACTTTGCAATGGCCCCATCAACGAAGTTACCTCCATTAGGTTCAATTAGTTAGGTATTTATTGCAATAGAATAAAAGATTTTTTACACTTTGTACCCCAAAAAATGTCTCAATTCTCACTTTATACCTTAAAAGATTATTTTCCAGCATTACATCCTGANCCTCCATTAGGTTCAATTAGTTAGGTATTTATTGCAATAGAATAAAAGATTTACACTTTGTACCCCAAAAAATGTCTCAATTCTCACTTTATACCTTAAAAGATTATTTTCCAGCATTACATCCTGAATGTTATAAATTGGTTCAAATGTGGCCCTCAGACTAATATCCGTTTCAAATTCCGTTAAAAATTGATACAATGCCACCCAAGGATATGAATGGTGAGTTTACAATATTGCCCCAGAGCAACACACGTGGGTGACATGTACAAAGTGCAAAAATCTCTAGAATAAAATTGATTTTTTCCATACAAATCTAATTGGTTCAACCAGCAATATTTTTTTTATTATGTTCTTTACTTTTTTGTTCGAAATTTTAAAACTTATGCCATTCCCTGGAATATTAATTCACCTTGAACAGGAACATTATATATTTGTTTTCACACACCTTCTTTGATTTCTTATCACATCCGCATCATGTATCTATCTAAAGGGTTTATGCAAGGCTGTGCACCTATTTTAAAATTTGTTAAACTTCTTTAGGAAAAATTATCTGACTTATACAATAGTATGATGGAAAAAATGACCATGCACTTCTTTTAAGGGATTTCTCAGACATAAGTTGTTCTTGATATTTATATTTATATAATTATTATAAGGAAGAAATGAGTTGTTCCAATTAATTTACTTTTTTTTCTTTTTAACATTTTCATCTACTTGAGTTTATATTGAGAAGAATTGCATGTTACATAATATATAATTACCAGTCGAGCCAATTTTCTGCTTGCATTCACCTAAGGTTGGGAATTATCAATATGTGTTATTATAATTGTTTGATTATTACAACAAATTGGTACAAGTGTACACCAACTAATATATATATATATGCCTCTTTCTCTTCTAAGCCCTTGCTGCCTTTCTTTATTTCTTCTTATTTTTTTTTCTCTTGCCCTATTTTGACTCAGTCAGTAATAATCATATTGAGCAAACCTAAAATAAGAGTTTTTATTAGTCCCAATTTTAGGAAAATTTGAGAAACATGATAATGTGAGAAGAAAACCAACACTCATAAGTAGCAGGTGATTACTTAAGAGTGACACCCTCAAGGTAACTATCAACAGAAGAATTAAATGACACATTCCTTATCTTGGTTAATTTGAACATGTTAGATAATAGTGTCTTATTGCCAGTTCCATCAAAGGTGTTGTCGTTATGGGCGAAAATCATAGGCTGTTCTTTGTGATGTTGAGCCTCATTCGCTGCAATTTTCTTAAGCTCAACCCAAAACAGCTTGTGATTAATAGTTGTCCATATACACCATCACATGATTGATTTGCGAGTTCCACAATGTAACTCAAAACCTGCAAAAGGAAAGCCAAAGCAAGTGGAGAGATATGAATATATTTCAAACTACCTGTGGTAATGTAGGTATGGCATAGTAATCAACTCCACCCAAAAAATAACCATCATAGATTAGCTAGATAGAGATTCAAAATAGGGAAAAATGTGAATATATGTATAAATTTAGCCATCCTCTTTTTTAGTGAATAAATCATTACGGTCACTGGAATAATGATCTTTTCCCTATGTACCAGTTTCCTAACATATCTATGATAAATGTTGCCACTTTTTCCAATTACACGACCACTCTTGGAAGTAAAGCAAAGTACACATGGAAAAACAGTGCTTCCTAGTGACAATTTCAATTATAGATTCAATCTGAACGCTCCTAATTTCTGCACTTGCCGTTACCATTTCGTGCAGCAGAGATTCGATCATAGGACCAATGGACCTTTGGTTCAATGATACTTTTTGCCTTGTGAATGCATTATCTTCTTGAGATCACGGGTTCAAGTCTCCCTCCCCTTCCCCCCAGAAAAAGAAGAGTTTTGATCATAGGATCTCTTGGAAGGTGTCAATGGAACTGCCATATTAATAGAAATTATGCCAAACCTGTACAAACTGATATTAGCAAAAAAATATCCACAAATAGGGAGCACTATGACAACAAATTCAAAAACATATGCCTAATTCACAAAAGAAGTATATCTATTAAACTAACCATTCACAAGTAAATCACACATTAATGATATTGGTAAACAAACACGATAGGCAGGTTTTCTTTTCTTATAACACAACTACGATGGTATCAAAAAATAGAGCATCATCTGCAATCATACCCACGTGAGATTTGAATTGATACTAATAAGATACCAATAGATAAATTTTTGATACTTTGTAGAAGTATCCTTAAGATGTAGTAAACTTTTTGAGAAGTCGTTATTTCGAGTGGTATTTCCTACCCAGATAAGAAGGTGCAGATCTCAAATTCATTCAAATAACTGTTTCTAAGTGTTTCATAGCCCTGTTTGATTTAAAGCTTAGGTCCCATGACATCCCCACCAAGCAAGTTAAAGCCTTTAAATTTTCACAAATCCTCTAAATTCAATAGCATAATATTTTTGAAATCATAAAGCAAGTCATCATTTTTTACATAAAAAATAGGAAACTGAAAGTTATTTGTAAGTTTTAACTTAATCGTCAGGAAATAAAGAAATAAAGAGAAAAAAATTCAGATAAAATAAACTGGAAGATTTGAAATTTTACATTATTATAATTATCCTTGGAGAATCTATGCTACTAACAAACACCAAATTCTCCGGCTAATCCAAAGTCTGCTTGATTTAGTATGTTTTTACAGGCATCTATAAGCAAAATCTAAGGTCTCAAATATTAGTGGAGAATCTTACGAGAGTCATATGAGGTGAGGGTAGGTGAAATATGATGCAGAAACTCTACCAAATAAACAAAATGAGAATGTAAATAATGGAAGAAATCTTAGCCTTATAGAAAAGCACCATTGCATTCCTTCATATATCCACTCAACGTAGCCTTAAAAATTACGGTAACAATAGAGGGCATTTTAATGTTCGCTCAAAATGAATGCTCGCATGTTTTAGACTTCACAATGGAAATGCTTCAATTGTGTTTGGGTATGTGACTGTGTGAATTTGATCTAAAAATATTTGTAATTCACTGTACAACTTTCAAAAAGTTTTCATCTTTTGTTCAAGAGAAATTAGGTTTGGGACTTACAGTGCAAGAAGAGTTTCACCTATTTTTTAGTTTCATATCCTTAAATATCCACTACAAATATCATATGTATAGAATTTCAAATTTTGTCTTTTATTTGGCACATGTCAAATGTCAAATCCAAATCGTGGAACAAACTAGCGACCAATTCTACCACTTTAAAGGCTGACAATCACATAAATCTACATTCAAAAGGTTTAACATAATTAGAATTATTCAATATGTGAATGGCAATTCGAAACTTCAGGTATAGAATCACCAAACTAAGAATTTTAGGATCAAAGTGATACTATGGTTTATTTGTCTCCTCCATTCTGTGAAGTTTATAGTGAACAAATTTATATAACTACAAATTGTGCATATGATCAATGGGTGAAAAACTAAATTTCTAATCAAGTAAAGGATGACATAAATAAACCTCAAAAATCTCAATAGAAAAAACCACTCCTGAGATGGCTCCAACTGCAACCTCTCTAACAAACCCATTTTCAGTCTATTGGCCTATTAAAGCTTCAGTCATGCACAAAAGACTAAATGCTCATTAATTAGCTACAAGTATAAACAAAAAGTTCATTGACATGCAACTACTCGGTATACCTGAACTTGTAGTGAAACGTGGTGTTCTACATATATATGACCTCATGATTACTCAAAGGGTTATGCAAACAAAATATTTGGGTTATATTGTCGTTAGATTGTTCAAAAAGACACCATGATATTACTTAGAGCATAACCTGATATCATGTGTGTAACATTGAACAATAAGACGATAAAATAAAGTTGCAAAATTCTCGCAAAAGTGAAGAAGTAAGTATCAGAGAAAACAAATATCCCATGCACTCTCAAGGAATTAAAAAATTAAAGGGAAATATTACTACCTGTAACTACGGGAGATTTTTATCCTGCTGAGTTCCCAACCTCTCTTTCAACATTGAGTGAACCTGAAAAGGCTTCCAATGACTACAAAACTATATAAAGTCGGCATACCAATAAAAAGACGATGACAACATTCAAATTCCTTATGCATACTTTTTCTAATATGTTCACAATCAGATTCAAAATTTTAAAATGTCACAAACATTAATGATCTAGACAAGCTCATAAAATACCTTTGACATCTAAATCTGCACTCTAGTACTACTCATAGACATAGTGAAAAAAGAAAAGGAAAAGGGAAAAAGAGTATTTCCACTGCACGGTGAAGACTAATATTAAGGACACTATTATTATTCCCTGGAAAATTGTTCCACACTAACTTAGCACCACATACTAATGATGAAAGCAATCATGCCCCCACATGGTGGGACCAACATGAAAAAAGAAAGTGATCGGCACATCTTGTTCCTGGTTGGATAAACAGTAGACTTTGAAACTCAAGTTTCTTATGAAAACAGAAGAAGCAAAATCTTTCTTAGGAATTCGATCAAATAACCCATAAAGAAAGGAAAACTACTACTTATAGGCCAGAAATTTAATCAGGATTCATTGAATAGGGTATTACAGTGGGGAAAATGCATAGCATTAGAAAATGCAGTCGCTCAAACAAAGCACATGCAATTTGCGATTGTTAGTGGTACTGACCCGGAAAACAAACACAAAATGGGTTTCTTATATCAAGTTATGCTCAAATAATTAGTAAAGAGAAATCGAGTACCTGTTGAAGAAGAATAGAAGCACTGCTGGTTCGGCAATGGCAACAATGACGNGTTATATCAGGTTATGCTCAAATAATTAGTAGAGAGAAATGGAGTACCTGTTGAAGAAGAATAGAAGCACTGCTGGTTCGGCAATGGCAACAATGACGGTGTATCCGTATGTGTGAGAGAAAGGGAGCAGAAGAAAAATATAGCACCAGGTGAAGAACAACAACGCTGTCTGGCAAATATTTAGATCCCAATCGTAACTGATGTAGCAATTGTGGCAACATGTAGAATAATGAACCAGCAAGCAGTACCCGAAGGTTAGAGAACTTCAGCAAACAAAGTGAGGGAGAGGAAGGGTGGTAGTGTGCGTTAACTTCAGCTGGGAAAAAAAGATAGATGAAGGGGCGCCTATGTGGGAGATTGAGGCAGGGCAATTTAATGAATAAAATTTACACGCTAGGTATTTAGGAGGCCATCATATGAATGAATAAAATTATTAAGTTTAATATGCAATTAATTTTTTGAAGGATAAAGTTGTAATACTTGAATTGTTAAAGGGTAAAGGTAGAAAAAAATGTTTTTCAATTATGTTGATATTTTAAAGCAGTATATATATATATATATATATATATAAAGAGAGAGAGAGAGAGAGAGAGAGAGAGAGAGAATGAGGAGAAAAAAGAAAGAAAGGGACTTGAATCCATCTAAAGTATGAATTTATTATTTAATTTATGGGTTTTATATTCTTTTCAATTATATGGTATTAGGTTTATTATAAATAGTGATAATGAATATATATATATATNAAAAAAGAAAGAAAGGGACTTGAATCCATCTAAAGTATGAATTTATTATTTAATTTATGGGTTTTATATTCTATTCAATTATATGGTATTAGGTTTATTATAAATAGTGATAATGAATATATATATATATATATAGGTTTTATTGAAGGTTTCTAATTTAGGTATTTTAAATTGGTTGATTTTGAAGTTGTTTAAAGAATTTAATCAATGTGTGAAAAGGAAAAAAAAAAAAGGGGGTAAAGGGTTACTGGTTTTAGAGTTTCCGCAAGAAATGGTGGTGAAAAAGTGTAAAATTATGGAAAGTTTTCTTTAGTTTTAAAAAGTTTTACTTTAATCCTCATATTCTTTTAAACTTAATTTTAACCACTGTTTTACTTGGTAAGTTAGAAGAATAGGATTTTAGAAAATTTATGGCAAACCCAAAAACAGAAAATTTGTTTGTCAAGGAAATTATACTTTGGCCCCAAAAATTTCAAAAATTATGATTTGATCTCAAAACTTTAGAAAATTTTTATAAACTACCCAGATTACTTCCATATCCTATTAGCTCACATTATAAATATTATTTCTATGTAAAGGATATATAGAGTATATATCAATGGGTAGGAAGTATAAAAATTAAATATAGAATTATGAAATGACGAAATTAGAAATAGGGATTGATCGTTATATGTTATTTTGGATTAAGTGGTAATTGCATTGAGGTTGATAAAGAGGGCTTTTAATTGAATTTTAGAAATTAAGGTGAGTAGTTTACTACTTCTTTTGAGAGAATTTTCTATACTAAATATGTGGGTGTGTGCGTGCGTGCGGATTTTTTATATATATATGATATATGTGTTGATGTTTGGGGTTGCAATTAAATATTTTGCAGTTGTGAGCTGTTATACATGTAAATTTTGAAAAACTTGTGGGATAATTTTATATTATTGCTTTGGTGATGAAAAGAAAATTTTGTGTGCGTTGGGACTAAAAATATAGTTTTGGTGTGTATGAAAATCATGTTTATGAGACGAAGACTGGGTTACCAGGTCTAAATGGTAACGAGATTGTAATACCGACGTGGTTGGTATAGGGATGTGTACATAGTGGCTAGTCATCAGGCTAATGATTACAAAAGACGAGACTAGTTATCAGGCTAGTGATAACAAGAGACGGAATCAGTCATCAAGCTAGTGATGACAAGAGATAGGCCTAGTTACCAGACTAGTAGTAACAAATATGATTTGAAAAATGTATTTGAAATTGAATGTGTGTATGTATTTTTGGTTATAAATGTTTTTTTATTTATAAAGTTATTTGTGAAAATGAGTGGTGTTTTAATTTATAAATATCTTTTCATTTATAAAGTTATTTGTGATTATAATATCATTTTTTTAAGGATTATGTGAGAGGGGTTGATGTATAATTTGTTGTACTTATGTAAGTATCAAAGTTTATTTTTATATATAAACTGTGANAGCTACATGCATGTCCCAATGATTGCATGTTGAATTGGAAGGAGACAACTGCTAGGAATGACTACCAGAAATGTCAAACATCTAGATGTAAACAAATTGATGGTCAAGGAGATGAAACAAATATTGGAGGGCAAACAATTCTACAAAAATTTGTAAGGTATTTCCCTTTAATAACGAGACTTCAGAGATTATTTATGTCATCAAGAACAACATCATTGATGAAAGGACATGCAATAGACTGAACAAATGATGGGGTACCAAAACATCCAGCTGATTCTCTTGCCTAGAAAACTCTTGACTAATTGTACCCCGATTTTACTAATGGTGCACGTAATGTTAGACTTGGATTAGCGTCTGATAGTTCAATCCATACAGGACAATAAGTATTTCTCATAACACATGACCTGTTATTTTAGTGCCATACAACTTGCCGTCATGGTTGTGCATGAAACAACCTTATATAATGTTAACACTGATTATTGATGGTCCTCGTGNAGGTCATTGTGTTCATCTAAACATTTAACATTTTTCAAGTGAGGATCAGGGTGAGGAGTAAGTCTACAGATAGACAAGAGATTAGAGAACTTGAAAATTTATTTTACTGTAGGTCTTTAGGAATAAATGTCTTTTATAGGTTCGATGCAAGTGTTTAATTGTTTTGGAAACAATATTACTGATGTTTAGAGTAGCGAACCTTACAGTTTAATTATTGTTTTATATNTGCTCCCGAGAATGACATTGATGTATACTTGCGCCTTGTAGAGGATGAATTGAGGGAGTTGTGGGAGGTTGGTGTTAATACGTTTGATGCATCTAGAAACCAGATGTTTCAAATACAGGCAATGCTATTATGGACAATCAATGATCTTTCGGCTTATGCAAATTTGTCAGGGTGGAGCACAAAAGGTAATTTAGCTTGTCCCTGTTGTTACATGGGGCATNAGCCTTGGTGGCGGGTTTGTCGCCCACCCTATGTGATTCGGGGTGGGGGTGTGACAATAATAATATTTCATTGTACTTTAGGTACTAAACTTTTTTATTATGTTCTTTAGGAACATAATTTATATAAAATTCTTTGCGTACTGCAGGTATACAAAGTAGGTGCTTCATATTAGATTATTAAAAAAAAAATTCAAAACTTCCCATTGATTAAATTTTTTCTTTCGGATGTGGAATTCTAATTTTAAGNATCGACGCTAGTTGGGTCAAGATCATGGATTTCATAAAGATAAATTGTCATTTGGTGGCACTGTTGAAGTTGAAATGAATCTAGCTCGACTTTCAGGCATAGATGTGTTACAAATGTTTTCTTCAAATTACCAAAACAACTTTGGGAAGGATGGCAAGAATAGCCATTCCAAAAGGCAAAAAAGGAGGTTAGATGGGGTATATGAAGATAACGNTTCGACGCTAGTTGGGTCAAGATCATGGATTTCATAAAGATAAATTGTCATTTGGTGGCACTGTTGAAGTTGAAATGAATGTAGCTCGACTTTCCGGCATAGATGTGTTACAAATGTTTTCTTCAGATTATCAAAACAACTTTGGGAAGGATGGCGAGAATAGCCATTCCAAAAGGCAAAAAAGGAGGTTAGATGGGGTATATGAAGATAACGAGACTCATCTAAGCTACAATTGGAAGAAGAAAAACATTTTCTTTGAGTTGGTTTATTAGGAGCACAATCTGATTCGACATAATCTTGGTGTGAAGCATATTGAGAAAAATGTTTGTAACAATTTATTGTGGGCTCTTTTAAATGTTGCTGGAAAAGAGAAAGACAATCTAAATATTTGACTATACTTGCAAGAGATGGGCATTCCAAAGGCCTTGCACCCACAACAACAAGCGGGTAACAAATTTTATTTGCCCCCTTCATGCTTCACTATGGACAATGGGGAGAAAGACGACTATGCATCAAATGATTGTGCACTTCTAAAGAAACTCAAAGTTCCAGATGGCTATGCATCAAATATTTCTCGGTGTTTTAATGTTAAACAACATACTGTATCTGAACTAAAAAGCCATGATAGTCATATATTAATGCAATAACTTTTGTAGATTGCTGTGAAGAGTTTATTGCCTAAGAAAGTGGTTGGGCCATTGATTAAACTATGTAATTTTTTTAGGTAGATATGTTCAAAGGTCCTGCAAGTAGATGATCTAGACTACCTCCAGTCTCGGATTGTGTTTACACTTTAGCTTTTTCAATATCATGGAGCATTTGCNCAGATATGTTCAAAGGTCCTGCAAGTAGATGATCTAGATTGCCTCCAGTCTCGGATTGTGTTTACACTTTAGCTTTTTCAATATCATGGAGCATTTGCTGATACATTTAGCTGAGGAGGCTAAGATTGTAGGCCCGGTGCAATATCGCTGGATGTATCCAATAGAGAGGTGAACCATAATGCATATATAAATAAACTTTAATTCAAATCCTCTCTCCCATTTCAAGTAATTCCATTTATCATTGGTCTAAGGTTGTAGGTTCCTCCACACACTTAAATCATATGTGAGGAATAGGAGTCGGCTAGAAGGATTCATTGAACAAGGATACTTGGTGGAAGAATATATGACATTTTTCTCAAGATATTTGCATGATGTCGAGACCAAGTCACTTCGACGAGTAAGGAATTATGATGGTAATATCACATTTGATGGGCAAGGAGGTCGTCCCTTAGGAAGTGGAAAAGTGTTCACCCTCAGTGACATAGAACGACAACAGGCCCATCACTATGNTGAGATTTCCTCATTATGCATGTTTCAGTCTTTGAGTTACCATAGAAGTAAGTGGGAATGAAGTTAGATTTAATTATAGTAGGTGATTTTAATCTTTTTTTGTGCTTTATTTGGATTGCCTAATATTGGAAAATGAAAAGAGTGGTGATTATTACGTTGGTTTTGGGCATAAGAGAATGAAGTCCAAAGAGTTTATTAACAAATGACCCTATATTAGAATGATGAATAACTTCAATCTATTCTCAAATAGCTCATATGAGTATATGAACTTTTATTTCCATCCTTTTTTTTTTATGTTAGATTTTTGAAAACAAAAATTTTAGAGTTCGGTATTGTGGTTGATCTCGTATTGATCTAACTATATACGATATGCCATGAATTTGATTGTACATAATTATTAAAAAATATGGTATAGGATTGCCGACTTTCCAATTCTTTTTTTTTCGATTTTTTTTGTGTTCGATTATTTTGGTATCTTGAAATTGCATATGTTTGATGATTTAGATTTGCAAGTATATCATATTGGACTACGTTTATGTATAAGAGTTGAATATGTTTACATAGACTGGATCCATTGTATGAACAAGGAGTGTAGAATTTTATCAAGTTTGCATGTGAAAATAAACCAAATGCACTGGGACTCATGTGCCCAAGCAAAAAATTTTGTAATGTTAGATTGGTAAAAGTGAAACTTTTGGAAGAGAATTTGATTGTAGATGGGTTTGTTGAGAGTTACACTCGATGGATTTTTCATGGGGAAAGTTCATTTGCTTCGGTTTCTGGTGATAATAACAAGTGATTCTAATTTGGGAGATGAAATTCAAGAAATGTAGCATGATGCATTTGGGATTCCCCCTTCAAGTCTAGTTTGTGGAATGAGTAGTGGCAAACCTGAAAGGGATAGTAAAGAAGGGTCAAATCTGGCGACAAAAAAGTTTTTCAAACGGTTGAGTGAAGTTGAATGAAAATTATATCTGGGATGTACCAAGTTTTCGACACTGTCATCTGTCATTCAATTGATGCACATCAAGTGTCTTAATGGATGTAGCAACAAGTCATTCACAATGTTACTTCAAGTACTAAAGGATATGTTACCTAAGGGTAACATGTTGCATACTTCATTTTATGCAACTAGGCAGTTGATTAAAGAGTTATGTCTAGATTGCATTAAGCTACATGCATGTCCCAATGATTGCATGTTGAATTGGAAGGAGACAACTGCTAGGAATGACTACCAGAAATGTCAAACATCTAGATGTAAACAAATTGATGGTCAAGGAGATGAAACAAATATTGGAGGGCAAACAATTCTACAAAAAGTTGTAAGGCATTTCCCTTTAATAACGAGACTTCAGAGATTATTTATGTCATCAAGAACAACATCATTGATGAAAGGACATGCAATAGACTGAACAAATGATGGGGTACCAAAACATCCAGCTGATTCTCTTGCCTAGAAAACTCTTGACTAATTGTACCCCGATTTTACTAATGGTGCACGTAATGTTAGACTTGGATTAGCGTCTGATAGTTCAATCCATACAGGACAATAAGTATTTCTCATAACACATGACCTGTTATTTTAGTGCCATACAACTTGCCGTCATGGTTGTGCATGAAACAACCTTATATAATGTTAACACTGATTATTGATGGTCCTCGTGCTCCCGAGAATGACATTGATGTATACTTGCGCCTTGTAGAGGATGAATTGAGGGAGTTGTGGGAGGTTGGTGTTAATACGTTTGATGCATCTAGAAACCAGATGTTTCAAATACAGGCAATGCTATTATGGACAATCAATGATCTTTCGGCTTATGCAAATTTGTCAGGGTGGAGCACAAAAGGTAATTTAGCTTGTCCCTGTTGTTACATGGGGCATCGACGCTAGTTGGGTCAAGATCATGGATTTCATAAAGATAAATTGTCATTTGGTGGCACTGTTGAAGTTGAAATGAATCTAGCTCGACTTTCAGGCATAGATGTGTTACAAATGTTTTCTTCAAATTACCAAAACAACTTTGGGAAGGATGGCAAGAATAGCCATTCCAAAAGGCAAAAAAGGAGGTTAGATGGGGTATATGAAGATAACGAGACTCATCTAAGCTACAATTGGAAGAAGAAAAACATTTTCTTTGAGTTGGTTTATTAGGAGCACAATCTGATTCGACATAATCTTGGTGTGAAGCATATTGAGAAAAATGTTTGTAACAATTTATTGTGGGCTCTTTTAAATGTTGCTGGAAAAGAGAAAGACAATCTAAATATTTGACTATACTTGCAAGAGATGGGCATTCCAAAGGCCTTGCACCCACAACAACAAGCGGGTAACAAATTTTATTTGCCCCCTTCATGCTTCACTATGGACAATGGGGAGAAAGACGACTATGCATCAAATGATTGTGCACTTCTAAAGAAACTCAAAGTTCCAGATGGCTATGCATCAAATATTTCTCGGTGTTTTAATGTTAAATAACATACTGTATCTGAACTAAAAAGCCATGATAGTCATATATTAATGCAATAACTTTTGTAGATTGCTGTGAAGAGTTTATTGCCTAAGAAAGTGGTTGGGCCATTGATTAAACTATGTAATTTTTTTAGGTAGATATGTTCAAAGGTCCTGCAAGTAGATGATCTAGACTACCTCCAGTCTCGGATTGTGTTTACACTTTAGCTTTTTCAATATCATGGAGCATTTGCTGATACATTTAGCTGAGGAGGCTAAGATTGTAGGCCCGGTGCAATATCGCTGGATGTATCCAATAGAGAGGTGAACCATAATGCATATATAAATAAACTTTAATTCAAATCCTCTCTCCCATTTCAAGTAATTCCATTTATCATTGGTCTAAGGTTGTAGGTTCCTCCACACACTTAAATCATATGTGAGGAATAGGAGTCGGCTAGAAGGATTCATTGAACAAGGATACTTGGTGGAAGAATATATGACATTTTTCTCAAGATATTTGCATGATGTCGAGACCAAGTCACTTCGACGAGTAAGGAATTATGATGGTAATATCACATTTGATGGGCAAGGAGGTCGTCCCTTAGGAAGTGGAAAAGTGTTCACCCTCAGTGACATAGAACGACAACAGGCCCATCACTATGTGCTCATTAACACTGTCGTAGTTGTCCCATTTTAAGAGTAATTGTATTAGAATAGTTAAACAACTTTATGTTCATTGCATTCAAACAAGAATTTTTTACGCAAGGAACATCGTGCCTTTATTAGAACGTTCAATCACCGTGTGAGGGATCATGAAGTCGATCACATTCACAACGATACATTTCACATATGGTTTGCATCCTACTTATGTAACATCAAGAAATTTACATATAATTTCAAGTTAAGTGACATGTTATGTGTTACTATTTAATATTTCAAAATTTCAATTACTATAGGCGCAAAAGTTAATAGCAATAGGAAATATGCAACTTTCTAATGAGATTATAACACTAGCTATGGGTCCGTCTAAGCNTATGATTTAACGAGTCATCTATTACCGGTTTTATGAGTCTATAATTGATGGACAACCTACTGCCTATATAAGTCATTTTAGCAGGTGTGCTTGAGAGACCAATTTACAAAGCATGCTTTGATACACCAACATCAATATTTTCCTTTTTCCCATGTTGTCTAAATAGTTTCTAATTACCTATCATACACTCAACATTATCTTGGTTTTTTGGGCAGCTTGATTCGTGTTTTGGTCACCTCTTAGTTTCAGTGGTCGTGACCATTGAGGAGGTGCTGCTGTTGCGACCGTCTGAGTTTGATTTTAGAGTCGTTAATGTCCATCAGTATCCTCACATGGTGAGGTTCAGCTGCTTTAAGATAGTGTTCGCACGACTCTCGAACTTGTAGACCAACTTTTTAAATTTATAATATTTATTTTATTCTATTCTAAATTGATTGTTATTTTATATTTGTTTGTATATTCTTGTTAGTTTGTGATATTGATATTAATTTGTTAAGTAAAATTCTATATAATCAGACTAATTTCCCCAACAATCTAAAGCAGTTGAGAATTTTAAATAAAACAGTCCTTGAAAAAATATTTTTTTTGTTGTGTTCACATTGTCTTAATGATTGTTTTTTATATTATTTTAAAATGGAATAATTTTGATTGGGAAAACTAATAACGAAAGAAAATAATGAAACAGTATTTGGATATACACCAATTAGAAGCCTCCAGAATATAGTCACATAAGGTAATACTTTCCTTTGGGTCACAATATCCATGATATCCACTTGTTCTATTTTGGCTTTGGGATAAACATGAGGAAGGAGCTTCTCACATTTTTAAGTTCCTTCTTTACATTCTTGATCCGTTAGTATATTCTATGATTTGGAAAAAAAAGAATAAACATAATTTTATGTTTAGTGTTTTGTAACAGATCATATATAATAGTTATAGTTTGTGGAATAATTTTTTGAGCTATCATTTGAGTGCCTTTAGAGTTCAGACTTGCCTTCAGATAAATGTATGTTTTACACCTTTAAATGGAAAATTTTATAACATGTATAATGAGGGATTTGACATTTGCTTGAATACTAGAGGAAAATTTTAGAAAGCATACTGGATGACCAACATTAGATCCATTGATGCATGTTGAACTCTAAAAAGAAATATAGTTATAAACCTTCACATGTATATATAAATATATATTAAAAGGATAACCTAAAAGAGAAATTGCATCAAATATATGGTGGTTTTTGGATGAGGAGGTGATAACTTGCAAGAATGTGGCCTTCTTGAAAATTAAAAAACAAATCCTACAGTAGATGAAATGGAAAGAGTCCTAGAAACAATCTATTTTGACCCACTTCTAATGTTTTTTTGGTTAAAAGAAGTTACACGTTCTTATCTTGTGTTCAATTAACTTATGGTGTTTGAAGGCAGAATGCTCTTCCTATTAATTAATTTTTTTCACATTCTAAAACCTTAGAAAATTTGGAACCACCTTTAGAAGTTATATTTGATTATAGAGCAGGGAAATGACATCTTCTGAGCAATCACTACAAGAATTATGAGAAAATCTGACATTTAATTTCTGGCATTTAACTTAAACGCCACTAAAACTGACGTTTGTTTATACACGCCAGAAATTATTAATAAAAATAATAATTTTTTTTTCAGCTAAATTTTCGGCGTTTAAGTCAAATGCCACAAATTCTTAATTAAAAATAATAAAAGCTTTTTTTTCTCCCCCAACATAAACCTAAATTTTTCCCCAATTCATTCTCTCGACTTCTGTGGCAACGACTCCTCACTGGCTCTTCTCAGGTGACGACACCTCGCTGGCTCTTCTCAGGCAACGACTCCTCGTCATCCCTCTCTCAGGCGACTCCTCTTCGGCGCTCTCTCAGGTGCCTCTTTGATCGTTTTCTCTCTCTCTCTCTCTCAGCTCGCATTGTTCTGTGATCTATAAGTAACTTTACACATTTTTAGCTCCATCATTGTGTTTTATCTATCGGACCTTTTCACCATTTTGCTTCTTGTTGAATTTGTGAAGGTGTAGTTTAATTTGGTGTAGATTTTTCTTTCATTTATTGATTTTGATTTAACTATGGATAATTTTGAATTCATACAATGTACTAGATCTCTGATGAACCAAAGTCATCCTGCTAGGCATTTAATACATTTTGCTTTGGTCTATAAATAGATCTACCTTAACTGTTTTTAACAAGTAACTAGCCTTAACTAGTCTCCTCAAAATGAATGGATTAAGATGGTTAGACCCTCTCTCATCATTTTTGACAATAAATTTATGTTTATAAATTTTTCTTTATGAGATTTCCTCATTATGCATGTTTCAGTCTTTGAGTTACCATAGAAGTAAGTGGGAATGAAGTTAGATTTAATTATAGTAGGTGATTTTAATCTTTTTTTGTGCTTTATTTGGATTGCCTAATATTGGAAAATGAAAAGAGTGGTGATTATTACGTTGGTTTTGGGCATAAGAGAATGAAGTCCAAAGAGTTTATTAACAAATGACCCTATATTAGAATGATGAATAACTTCAATCTATTATCAAATAGCTCATATGAGTATATGAACTTTTATTTCCATCCTTTTTTTTTTATGTTAGATTTTTGAAAACAAAAATTTTAGAGTTCGGTATTGTGGTTGATCTCGTATTGATCTAACTATATACGATATGCCATGAATTTGATTGTACATAATTATTAAAAAATATGGTATAGGATTGCCGACTTTCCAATTCTTTTTTTTTCGATTTTTTTTGTGTTCGATTATTTTGGTATCTTGAAATTGCATATGTTTGATGATTTAGATTTGCAAGTATATCATATTGGACTACGTTTATGTATAAGAGTTGGATATGTTTACATAGACTGGATCCATTGTATGAACAAGGAGTTTAGAATTTTATCAAGTTTGCATGTGAAAATAAACCAAATGCACTGGGACTCATGTGCCCAAGCTAAAAATTTTGTAATGTTAGATTGGTAAAAGTGAAACTTTTGGAAGAGAATTTGATTGTAGATGGGTTTGTTGAGAGTTACACTCGGTGGATTTTTCATGGGGAAAGTTCATTTGCTTCGGTTTCTGGTGATAATAACAAGTGATTCTAATTTGGGAGATGAAATTCAAGAAATGTAGCATGATGCATTTGAGATTCCCCCTTCAAGTCTAGTTTGTGGAATGAGTAGTGGCAAACCTGAAAGGGATAGTAAAGAAGGGTCAAATCAGGCGACAAAAAAGTTTTTCAAACGGTTGAGTGAAGTTGAACGAAAATTATATCTGGGATGTACCAAGTTTTCGACACTGTCATCTGTCATTCAATTGATGCACATCAAGTGTCTCAATGGATGTAGCAACAAGTCATTCACAATGTTACTTCAAGTACTAAAGGATATGTTACCTAAGGGTAACATGTTGCCCACTTCATTTTATGCAACTAGGCAGTTGATTAAAGAGTTATGTCTAGATTGCATTAAGCTACATGCATGTCCCAATGATTGCATGTTGAATTGGAAGGAGACAACTGCTAGGAATGACTACCAGAAATGTCAAACATCTAGATGTAAACAAATTGATGGTCAAGGAGATGAAACAAATATTGGAGGGCAAACAATTCTACAAAAAGTTGTAAGGCATTTCCCTTTAATAACGAGACTTCAGAGATTATTTATGTCATCAAGAACAACATCATTGATGAAAGGACATGCAATAGACTGAACAAATGATGGGGTACCAAAACATCCAGCTGATTCTCTTGCCTAGAAAACTCTTGACTAATTGTACCCCGATTTTACTAATGGTGCACGTAATGTTAGACTTGGATTAGCGTCTGATAGTTCAATCCATACAGGACAATAAGTATTTCTCATAACACATGACCTGTTATTTTAGTGCCATACAACTTGCCGTCATGGTTGTGCATGAAACAACCTTATATAATGTTAACACTGATTATTGATGGTCCTCGAGAATGACATTGATGTATACTTGCGCCTTGTAGAGGATGAATTGAGGGAGTTGTGGGAGGTTGGTGTTAATACGTTTGATGCATCTAGAAACCAGATGTTTCAAATACAGGCAATGCTATTATGGACAATCAATGATCTTTCGGCTTATGCAAATTTGTCAGGGTGGAGCACAAAAGGTAATTTAGCTTGTCCCTGTTGTTACATGGGGCATCGACGCTAGTTGGGTCAAGATCATGGATTTCATAAAGATAAATTGTCATTTGGTGGCACTGTTGAAGTTGAAATGAATCTAGCTCGACTTTCAGGCATAGATGTGTTACAAATGTTTTCTTCAAATTACCAAAACAACTTTGGGAAGGATGGCAAGAATAGCCATTCCAAAAGGCAAAAAAGGAGGTTAGATGGGGTATATGAAGATAACGAGACTCATCTAAGCTACAATTGGAAGAAGAAAAACATTTTCTTTGAGTTGGTTTATTAGGAGCACAATCTGATTCGACATAATCTTGGTGTGAAGCATATTGAGAAAAATGTTTGTAACAATTTATTGTGGGCTCTTTTAAATGTTGCTGGAAAAGAGAAAGACAATCTAAATATTTGACTATACTTGCAAGAGATGGGCATTCCAAAGGCCTTGCACCCACAACAACAAGCGGGTAACAAATTTTATTTGCCCCCTTCATGCTTCACTATGGACAATGGGGAGAAAGACGACTATGCATCAAATGATTGTGCACTTCTAAAGAAACTCAAAGTTCCAGATGGCTATGCATCAAATATTTCTCGGTGTTTTAATGTTAAATAACATACTGTATCTGAACTAAAAAGCCATGATAGTCATATATTAATGCAATAACTTTTGTAGATTGCTGTGAAGAGTTTATTGCCTAAGAAAGTGGTTGGGCCATTGATTAAACTATGTAATTTTTTTAGGCAGATATGTTCAAAGGTCCTGCAAGTAGATGATCTAGATTGCCTCCAGTCTCGGATTGTGTTTACACTTTAGCTTTTTCAATATCATGGAGCATTTGCTGATACATTTAGCTGAGGAGGCTAAGATTGTAGGCCCGGTGCAATATCGCTGGATGTATCCAATAGAGAGGTGAACCATAATGCATATATAAATAAACTTTAATTCAAATCCTCTCTCCCATTTCAAGTAATTCCATTTATCATTGGTCTAAGGTTGTAGGTTCCTCCACACACTTAAATCATATGTGAGGAATAGGAGTCGGCTAGAAGGATTCATTGAACAAGGATACTTGGTGGAAGAATATATGACATTTTTCTCAAGATATTTGCATGATGTCGAGACCAAGTCACTTCGACGAGTAAGGAATTATGATGGTAATATCACATTTGATGGGCAAGGAGGTCGTCCCTTAGGAAGTGGAAAAGTGTTCACCCTCAGTGACATAGAACGACAACAGGCCCATCACTATGTGCTCATTAACACTGTCGTAGTTGTCCCATTTTAAGAGTAATTGTATTAGAATAGTTAAACAACTTTATGTTCATTGCATTCAAACAAGAATTTTTTACGCAAGGAACATCGTGCCTTTATTAGAACGTTCAATCACCGTGTGAGGGATCATGAAGTCGATCACATTCACAACGATACATTTCACATATGGTTTGCATCCTACTTATGTAACATCAAGAAATTTACATATAATTTCAAGTTAAGTGACATGTTATGTGTTACTATTTAATATTTCAAAATTTCAATTACTATAGGCGCAAAAGTTAATAGCAATAGGAAATATGCAACTTTCTAATGAGATTATAACACTAGCTATGGGTCCGTCTAAACAAACCACTGGGTTCACAGGGTACATTATCAATGGTACAAGGTATCACACAAAGAAACGTGAACGGANGCAAACGACTAGGTTCACAGGGTACATTATCAATGGTACAAGGTATCACACAAAGAAACGTGAACGGNTTTATGTATAAGAGTTGGATATGTTTACATAGACTGGATCCATTGTATGAACAAGGAGTTTAGAATTTTATCAAGTTTGCATGTGAAAATAAACCAAATGCACTGGGACTCATGTGCCCAAGCTAAAAATTTTGTAATGTTAGATTGGTAAAAGTGAAACTTTTGGAAGAGAATTTGATTGNGAGAAGAAAAACTAAAAACAGTGGTGTTATGCTAAAGGCAAGTACTCATAGTTATGCTAGTTCAATGGACATGCATCTTGTGGAAGGAGATGTTACATATTACAGAGTGTTGATTGATACTATAGAATTATATTATTCACACGACTGTAAGTATGATAACAATAGGGATCTTGTCAAGTGGGATGACTTTGGTTTTACACTAATCAATTTTAGAAATTTGCTTTACACCAAGGAATTGATCTTTGATAAACCATTCATCCTAGCATCTCAAGCACAACAAGTCTTCTATGTACAAGATCCCATTGAAGAAGATTGGAAAATNTATTGTTTAAGTGTGATTTGGTCGATAACAATAGGGATCTTGTCAAGTGGGATGACTTTGGTTTTACACTAATCAATTTTNAGGCGACAAAAAAGTTTTTCAAACGGTTGAGTGAAGTTGAACGAAAATTATATCTGGGATGTACCAAGTTTTCGACACTGTCATCTGTCATTCAATTGATGCACATCAAGTGTCTCAATGGATGTAGCAACAAGTCATTCACAATGTTACTTCAAGTACTAAAGGATATGTTACCTAAGGGTAACATGTTGCCCACTTCATTTTATGCAACTAGGCAGTTGATTAAAGAGTTATGTCTAGATTGCATTAAGNTTAGAAATTTGCTTTACACCAAGGAATTGATCTTTGATAAACCATTCATCCTAGCATCTCAAGCACAACAAGTCTTCTATGTACAAGATCCCATTGAAGAAGATTGGAAAATCATCATCAAGGTGAAACCTAGAGATTTATTTGAAGTCTATGTATAACCACTAAGAGAATATGCTAGGATGCAGCATAACCAGGTGGAAGAATATGGGCAACAAGATTTAGATGAAACTGCTATTGACCATGACGACGACAGCATGTACTGGGTTAGACAAGGTGTTGTTGGAACCACAGTTCATGCTTATGATGATGANAAAAATCATCATCAAGGTGAAACCTAGAGATTTATTTGAAGTCTATGTATAACTACTAAGAGAATATGCTAGGATGCAGCATAACCAGGTGGAAGAATATGGGTAACAAGATTTAGATGAAACTGCTATTGACCATGATGACGACAACATGTACTGGGTTAGACAAGGTGTTGTTGGAACCACAGTTCATGCTTATGATGATGANCTAGAAACAATCTATTTTGACCCACTTCTAATGTTTTTTTGGTTAAAAGAAGTTACACGTTCTTATCTTGTGTTCAATTAACTTATGGTGTTTGAAGGCAGAATGCTCTTCCTATTAATTAATTTTTTTCACATTCTAAAACCTTAGAAAATTTGGAACCACCTTTAGAAGTTATATTTGATTATAGAGCAGGGAAATGACATCTTCTGAGCAATCACTACAAGAATTATGAGAAAATCTGACATTTAATTTCTGGCATTTAACTTAAACGCCGCTAAAACTGACGTTTGTTTATACACGCCAGAAATTATTAATAAAAATAATAATTTTTTTTTCAGCTAAATTTTCGGCGTTTAAGTCAAATGCCACAAATTCTTAATTAAAAATAATAAAAGCTTTTTTTTCTCCCCCAACATAAACCTAAATTTTTCCCCAATTCATTCTCTCGACTTCTGTGGCAACGACTCCTCACTGGCTCTTCTCAGGTGACGACACCTCGCTGGCTCTTCTCAGGCAACGACTCCTCGTCATCCCTCTCTCAGGCGACTCCTCTTCGGCGCTCTCTCAGGTGCCTCTTTGATCGTTCTCTCTCTTTCTCTCTCTCTCTCTCTCTCTCTCTCTCAGCTCGCATTGTTCTGTGATCTATAAGTAACTTTACACATTTTTAGCTCCATCATTGTGTTTTATCTATCAGACCTTTTCACCATTTTGCTTCTTGTTGAATTTGTGAAGGTGTAGTTTAATTTGGTGTAGATTTTTCTTTCATTTATTGATTTTGATTTAACTATGGATAATTTTGAATTCATACAATGTACTAGATCTCTGATGAATCAAAGTCATCCTGCTAGGCATTTAATACATTTTGCTTTGGTCTATAAATAGATCTACCTTAACTGTTTTTAACAAGTAACTAGCCTTAACTAGTCTCCTCAAAATGAATGGATTAAGATGGTTAGACCCTCTCTCATCATTTTTGACAATAAATTTATGTTTATAAATTTTTCTTTATGAGATTTCCTCATTATGCATGTTTCAGTCTTTGAGTTACCATAGAAGTAAGTGGGAATGAAGTTAGATTTAATTATAGTAGGTGATTTTAATCTTTTTTTGTGCTTTATTTGGATTGCCTAATATTGGAAAATGAAAAGAGTGGTGATTATTACGTTGGTTTTGGGCATAAGAGAATGAAGTCCAAAGAGTTTATTAACAAATGACCCTATATTAGAATGATGAATAACTTCAATCTATTCTCAAATAGCTCATATGAGTATATGAACTTTTATTTCCATCCTTTTTTTTTTATGTTAGATTTTTGAAAACAAAAATTTTAGAGTTCGGTATTGTGGTTGATCTCGTATTGATCTAACTATATACGATATGCCATGAATTTGATTGTACATAATTATTAAAAAATATGGTATAGGATTGCCGACTTTCCAATTCTTTTTTTTTCGATTTTTTTTGTGTTCGATTATTTTGGTATCTTGAAATTGCATATGTTTGATGATTTAGATTTGCAAGTATATCATATTGGACTACGTTTATGTATAAGAGTTGGATATGTTTACATAGACTGGATCCATTGTATGAACAAGGAGTTTAGAATTTTATCAAGTTTGCATGTGAAAATAAACCAAATGCACTGGGACTCATGTGCCCAAGCAAAAAATTTTGTAATGTTAGATTGGTAAAAGTGAAACTTTTGGAAGAGAATTTGATTGTAGATGGGTTTGTTGAGAGTTACACTCGATGGATTTTTCATGGGGAAAGTTCATTTGCTTCGGTTTCTGGTGATAATAACAAGTGATTCTAATTTGGGAGATGAAATTCAAGAAATGTAGCATGATGCATTTGGGATTCCCCCTTCAAGTCTAGTTTGTGGAATGAGTAGTGGCAAACCTGAAAGGGATAGTAAAGAAGGGTCAAATCTGGCGACAAAAAAGTTTTTCAAACGGTTGAGTGAAGTTGAATGAAAATTATATCTGGGATGTACCAAGTTTTCGACACTGTCATCTGTCATTCAATTGATGCACATCAAGTGTCTTAATGGATGTAGCAACAAGTCATTCACAATGTTACTTCAAGTACTAAAGGATATGTTACCTAAGGGTAACATGTTGCATACTTCATTTTATGCAACTAGGCAGTTGATTAAAGAGTTATGTCTAGATTGCATTAAGCTACATGCATGTCCCAATGATTGCATGTTGAATTGGAAGGAGACAACTGCTAGGAATGACTACCAGAAATGTCAAACATCTAGATGTAAACAAATTGATGGTCAAGGAGATGAAACAAATATTGGAGGGCAAACAATTCTACAAAAAGTTGTAAGGCATTTCCCTTTAATAACGAGACTTCAGAGATTATTTATGTCATCAAGAACAACATCATTGATGAAAGGACATGCAATAGACTGAACAAATGATGGGGTACCAAAACATCCAGCTGATTCTCTTGCCTAGAAAACTCTTGACTAATTGTACCCCGATTTTACTAATGGTGCACGTAATGTTAGACTTGGATTAGCGTCTGATAGTTCAATCCATACAGGACAATAAGTATTTCTCATAACACATGACCTGTTATTTTAGTGCCATACAACTTGCCGTCATGGTTGTGCATGAAACAACCTTATATAATGTTAACACTGATTATTGATGGTCCTCGTGCTCCCGAGAATGACATTGATGTATACTTGCGCCTTGTAGAGGATGAATTGAGGGAGTTGTGGGAGGTTGGTGTTAATACGTTTGATGCATCTAGAAACCAGATGTTTCAAATACAGGCAATGCTATTATGGACAATCAATGATCTTTCGGCTTATGCAAATTTGTCAGGGTGGAGCACAAAAGGTAATTTAGCTTGTCCCTGTTGTTACATGGGGCATCGACGCTAGTTGGGTCAAGATCATGGATTTCATAAAGATAAATTGTCATTTGGTGGCACTGTTGAAGTTGAAATGAATCTAGCTCGACTTTCAGGCATAGATGTGTTACAAATGTTTTCTTCAAATTACCAAAACAACTTTGGGAAGGATGGCAAGAATAGCCATTCCAAAAGGCAAAAAAGGAGGTTAGATGGGGTATATGAAGATAACGAGACTCATCTAAGCTACAATTGGAAGAAGAAAAACATTTTCTTTGAGTTGGTTTATTAGGAGCACAATCTGATTCGACATAATCTTGGTGTGAAGCATATTGAGAAAAATGTTTGTAACAATTTATTGTGGGCTCTTTTAAATGTTGCTGGAAAAGAGAAAGACAATCTAAATATTTGACTATACTTGCAAGAGATGGGCATTCCAAAGGCCTTGCACCCACAACAACAAGCGGGTAACAAATTTTATTTGCCCCCTTCATGCTTCACTATGGACAATGGGGAGAAAGACGACTATGCATCAAATGATTGTGCACTTCTAAAGAAACTCAAAGTTCCAGATGGCTATGCATCAAATATTTCTCGGTGTTTTAATGTTAAATAACATACTGTATCTGAACTAAAAAGCCATGATAGTCATATATTAATGCAATAACTTTTGTAGATTGCTGTGAAGAGTTTATTGCCTAAGAAAGTGGTTGGGCCATTGATTAAACTATGTAATTTTTTTAGGTAGATATGTTCAAAGGTCCTGCAAGTAGATGATCTAGACTACCTCCAGTCTCGGATTGTGTTTACACTTTAGCTTTTTCAATATCATGGAGCATTTGCTGATACATTTAGCTGAGGAGGCTAAGATTGTAGGCCCGGTGCAATATCGCTGGATGTATCCAATAGAGAGGTGAACCATAATGCATATATAAATAAACTTTAATTCAAATCCTCTCTCCCATTTCAAGTAATTCCATTTATCATTGGTCTAAGGTTGTAGGTTCCTCCACACACTTAAATCATATGTGAGGAATAGGAGTCGGCTAGAAGGATTCATTGAACAAGGATACTTGGTGGAAGAATATATGACATTTTTCTCAAGATATTTGCATGATGTCGAGACCAAGTCACTTCGACGAGTAAGGAATTATGATGGTAATATCACATTTGATGGGCAAGGAGGTCGTCCCTTAGGAAGTGGAAAAGTGTTCACCCTCAGTGACATAGAACGACAACAGGCCCATCACTATGTGCTCATTAACACTGTCGTAGTTGTCCCATTTTAAGAGTAATTGTATTAGAATAGTTAAACAACTTTATGCTCATTGCATTCAAACAAGAATTTTTTACGCAAGGAACATTGTGCCTTTATTAGAACGTTCAATCACCGTGTGAGGGATCATGAAGTCGATCACATTCACAACGATACATTTCACATATGGTTTGCATCCTACTTATGTAACATCAAGAAATTTACATATAATTTCAAGTTAAGTGACATGTTATGTGTTACTATTTAATATTTCAAAATTTCAATTACTATAGGCGCAAAAGTTAATAGCAATAGGAAATATGCAACTTTCTAATGAGATTATAACACTAGCTATGGGTCCGTCTAAGCAAACGACTAGGTTCACAGGGTACATTATCAATGGTACAAGGTATCACACAAAGAAACGTGAACGGAGAAGAAAAACTAAAAACAGTGGTGTTATGCTAAAGGCAAGTACTCATAGTTATGCTAGTTCAATGGACATGCATCTTGTGGAAGGAGATGTTACATATTACAGAGTGTTGATTGATACTATAGAATTATATTATTCACACGACTGTAAGTATGATAACAATAGGGATCTTGTCAAGTGGGATGACTTTGGTTTTACACTAATCAATTTTAGAAATTTGCTTTACACCAAGGAATTGATCTTTGATAAACCATTCATCCTAGCATCTCAAGCACAACAAGTCTTCTATGTACAAGATCCCATTGAAGAAGATTGGAAAATCATCATCAAGGTGAAACCTAGAGATTTATTTGAAGTCTATGTATAACCACTAAGAGAATATGCTAGGATGCAGCATAACCAGGTGGAAGAATATGGGCAACAAGATTTAGATGAAACTGCTATTGACCATGACGACGACAGCATGTACTGGGTTAGACAAGGTGTTGTTGGAACCACAGTTCATGCTTATGATGATGAATGATATATGAATTGTTTTTTTTTTAATATCATGAGACTTTATACATTTAATACTTTTGGATTTTCATTGCAATGTAAAATGTCGAGCTCTCTTTTAATATCACGAAACTACTTGGTGTTTATATTTTGATGACACAATTCCAAACTCTTGTATATCCATAAATGATTCATAGTTTGCTATGGTGAAGAATGTGCACATGATTCCAGAACCACCATCATGGTGGCACCCTACTTCTAGCCTCCCAGGTACATTATTTGGTTGTAGATTATGTTTTTCTCACAATTTGATATTATGCATACAATTATANACTAAAACTGACGTTTGTTTATACACGCCAGAAATTATTAATAAAAATAATAATTTTTTTTTTTCAGCTAAATTTTCGGCGTTTAAGTCAAATGCCACAAATTCTTAATTAANTTTTAGCAATTTAAGTATTTATAATTCAGGTTTTAGTACCAACCATCCATCTTGTGGCCAATCACTAGACAATGATGGAAATACGTCACTCAATGACGATGGTATATTTTAGTAATGGAGGAATAATAATTATCACTAAACATGATATTGTAATCACTCAACAATTTTTTTTTAAGTGTAGGTTCCAANAAAAATAATAAAAGCTTTTTTTTCTCCCCCAACATAAACCTAAATTTTTCCCCAATTCATTCTCTCGACTTCTGTGGCAACGACTCCTCACTGGCTCTTCTCAGGTGACGACACCTCGCTGGCTCTTCTCAGGCAACGACTCCTCGTCATCCCTCTCTCAGGCGACTCCTCTTCGGCGCTCTCTCAGGTGCCTCTTTGATCGTTCNTATACAGAGATGAATTAGAGGTCCTACCTTGACGAATGATGGCAGTGCTACACATTGAGGAAAATGAATTAAAGCAACCAATTGGTGAAAAATTTTCTCCACTTCAATCTCGTTTAGGCATGCTAGCTCGAAATGGGACCATGGCACCCATAAATTGGCACAAGTGGAGNCTCTCTCTTTCTCTCTCTCTCTCTCTCTCTCTCTCTCAGCTCGCATTGTTCTGTGATCTATAAGTAACTTTACACATTTTTAGCTCCATCATTGTGTTTTATCTATCAGACCTTTTCACCATTTTGCTTCTTGTTGAATTTGTGAAGGTGTAGTTTAATTTGGTGTAGATTTTTNAGTGTTGTTTCCAAAGAGTGTAAAGAAATAATATGGGATGAAATAAAGGTCGAAATTTTTTGAATTTATTTTATAGTTAGTGAGTGATTGTATATTGCTTTTGCATGTNCATTTTTAGCTCCATCATTGTGTTTTATCTATCAGACCTTTTCACCATTTTGCTTCTTGTTGAATTTGTGAAGGTGTAGTTTAATTTGGTGTAGATTTTTCTTTCATTTATTGATTTTGATTTAACTATGGATAATTTTGAATTCATACAATGTACTAGATCTCTGATGAACCAAAGTCATCCTGCTAGGCATTTAATACATTTTGCTTTGGTCTATAAATAGATCTACCTTAACTGTTTTTAACAAGTAACTAGCCTTAACTAGTCTCCTCAAAATGAATGGATTAAGATGGTTAGACCCTCTCTCATCATTTTTGACAATAAATTTATGTTTATAAATTTTTCTTTATGNCGTGTTGTTTCCAAAGAGTGTAAAGAAATAATATGGGATGAAATAAAGGTTGAAATTTTTTGAATTTATTTTATAGTTAGTGAGTGATTGTATATTGCTTTTGCATGTTATTAGTGGTCTTTTAATGGAATTGTAGGCAAGCACTAATGTAAAAGAGTGGATGAAAGGATATCTNCGAGATTTCCTCATTATGCATGTTTCAGTCTTTGAGTTACCATAGAAGTAAGTGGGAATAAAGTTAGATTTAATTATAGTAGGTGATTTTAATCTTTTTTTGTGCTTTATTTGGATTGCCTGATATTGGAAAATGAAAAGACTGGTGATTATTACGTTGGTTTTGGGCATAAGAGAATGAAGTCCAAAGAGTTTATTAACAAATGACCCTATATTAGAATGATGAATAACTTCAATCTATTATCAAATAGCTCATATGAGTATATGAACTTTTATTTCCATCCTTTTTTTTATGTTAGATTTTTGAAAACTAAAATTTTAGAGTTCGGTATTGTGGTTGATCTCGTATTGATCTAACTATATACGATATGCCATGAATTTGATTGTACATAATTATTAAAAAATATGGTATAGGATTGCCGACTTTCCAATTCTTTTTTTTTCGATTTTTTTTGTGTTCGATTATTTTGGTATCTTGAAATTGCATATGTTTGATGATTTAGATTTGCAAGTATATCATATTGGACTACGTTTATGTATAAGAGTTGGATATGTTTACATAGACTGGATCCATTGTATGAACAAGGAGTTTAGAATTTTATCAAGTTTGCATGTGAAAATAAACCAAATGCACTGGGACTCATGTGCCCAAGCAAAAAATTTTGTAATGTTAGATTGGTAAAAGTGAAACTTTTGGAAGAGAATTTGATTGTAGATGGGTTTGTTGAGAGTTACACTCGATGGATTTTTCATGGGGAAAGTTCATTTGCTTCGGTTTCTGGTGATAATAACAAGTGATTCTAATTTGGGAGATGAAATTCAAGAAATGTAGCATGATGCATTTGGGATTCCCCCTTCAAGTCTAGTTTGTGGAATGAGTAGTGGCAAACCTGAAAGGGATAGTAAAGAAGGGTCAAATCTGGCGACAAAAAAGTTTTTCAAACGGTTGAGTGAAGTTGAATGAAAATTATATCTGGGATGTACCAAGTTTTCGACACTGTCATCTGTCATTCAATTGATGCACATCAAGTGTCTTAATGGATGTAGCAACAAGTCATTCACAATGTTACTTCAAGTACTAAAGGATATGTTACCTAAGGGTAACATGTTGCATACTTCATTTTATGCAACTAGGCAGTTGATTAAAGAGTTATGTCTAGATTGCATTAAGCTACATGCATGTCCCAATGATTGCATGTTGAATTGGAAGGAGACAACTGCTAGGAATGACTACCAGAAATGTCAAACATCTAGATGTAAACAAATTGATGGTCAAGGAGATGAAACAAATATTGGAGGGCAAACAATTCTACAAAAAGTTGTAAGGCATTTCCCTTTAATAACGAGACTTCAGAGATTATTTATGTCATCAAGAACAACATCATTGATGAAAGGACATGCAATAGACTGAACAAATGATGGGGTACCAAAACATCCAGCTGATTCTCTTGCCTAGAAAACTCTTGACTAATTGTACCCCGATTTTACTAATGGTGCACGTAATGTTAGACTTGGATTAGCGTCTGATAGTTCAATCCATACAGGACAATAAGTATTTCTCATAACACATGACCTGTTATTTTAGTGCCATACAACTTGCCGTCATGGTTGTGCATGAAACAACCTTATATAATGTT
Source organism: Ilex paraguariensis (assembly GCA_963454935.2). NCBI lineage: Eukaryota > Viridiplantae > Streptophyta > Magnoliopsida > Aquifoliales > Aquifoliaceae > Ilex > Ilex paraguariensis. The sequence continues at coordinate 277,140 of CAUOFW020003258.1, forward strand.
AACACTGATTATTGATGGTCCTCGTGCTCCCGAGAATGACATTGATGTATACTTGCGCCTTGTAGAGGATGAATTGAGGGAGTTGTGGGAGGTTGGTGTTAATACGTTTGATGCATCTAGAAACCAGATGTTTCAAATACAGGCAATGCTATTATGGACAATCAATGATCTTTCGGCTTATGCAAATTTGTCAGGGTGGAGCACAAAAGGTAATTTAGCTTGTCCCTGTTGTTACATGGGGCATCGACGCTAGTTGGGTCAAGATCATGGATTTCATAAAGATAAATTGTCATTTGGTGGCACTGTTGAAGTTGAAATGAATCTAGCTCGACTTTCAGGCATAGATGTGTTACAAATGTTTTCTTCAAATTACCAAAACAACTTTGGGAAGGATGGCAAGAATAGCCATTCCAAAAGGCAAAAAAGGAGGTTAGATGGGGTATATGAAGATAACGAGACTCATCTAAGCTACAATTGGAAGAAGAAAAACATTTTCTTTGAGTTGGTTTATTAGGAGCACAATCTGATTCGACATAATCTTGGTGTGAAGCATATTGAGAAAAATGTTTGTAACAATTTATTGTGGGCTCTTTTAAATGTTGCTGGAAAAGAGAAAGACAATCTAAATATTTGACTATACTTGCAAGAGATGGGCATTCCAAAGGCCTTGCACCCACAACAACAAGCGGGTAACAAATTTTATTTGCCCCCTTCATGCTTCACTATGGACAATGGGGAGAAAGACGACTATGCATCAAATGATTGTGCACTTCTAAAGAAACTCAAAGTTCCAGATGGCTATGCATCAAATATTTCTCGGTGTTTTAATGTTAAATAACATACTGTATCTGAACTAAAAAGCCATGATAGTCATATATTAATGCAATAACTTTTGTAGATTGCTGTGAAGAGTTTATTGCCTAAGAAAGTGGTTGGGCCATTGATTAAACTATGTAATTTTTTTAGGTAGATATGTTCAAAGGTCCTGCAAGTAGATGATCTAGACTACCTCCAGTCTCGGATTGTGTTTACACTTTAGCTTTTTCAATATCATGGAGCATTTGCTGATACATTTAGCTGAGGAGGCTAAGATTGTAGGCCCGGTGCAATATCGCTGGATGTATCCAATAGAGAGGTGAACCATAATGCATATATAAATAAACTTTAATTCAAATCCTCTCTCCCATTTCAAGTAATTCCATTTATCATTGGTCTAAGGTTGTAGGTTCCTCCACACACTTAAATCATATGTGAGGAATAGGAGTCGGCTAGAAGGATTCATTGAACAAGGATACTTGGTGGAAGAATATATGACATTTTTCTCAAGATATTTGCATGATGTCGAGACCAAGTCACTTCGACGAGTAAGGAATTATGATGGTAATATCACATTTGATGGGCAAGGAGGTCGTCCCTTAGGAAGTGGAAAAGTGTTCACCCTCAGTGACATAGAACGACAACAGGCCCATCACTATGTGCTCATTAACACTGTCGTAGTTGTCCCATTTTAAGAGTAATTGTATTAGAATAGTTAAACAACTTTATGCTCATTGCATTCAAACAAGAATTTTTTACGCAAGGAACATTGTGCCTTTATTAGAACGTTCAATCACCGTGTGAGGGATCATGAAGTCGATCACATTCACAACGATACATTTCACATATGGTTTGCATCCTACTTATGTAACATCAAGAAATTTACATATAATTTCAAGTTAAGTGACATGTTATGTGTTACTATTTAATATTTCAAAATTTCAATTACTATAGGCGCAAAAGTTAATAGCAATAGGAAATATGCAACTTTCTAATGAGATTATAACACTAGCTATGGGTCCGTCTAAGCAAACGACTAGGTTCACAGGGTACATTATCAATGGTACAAGGTATCACACAAAGAAACGTGAACGGAGAAGAAAAACTAAAAACAGTGGTGTTATGCTAAAGGCAAGTACTCATAGTTATGCTAGTTCAATGGACATGCATCTTGTGGAAGGAGATGTTACATATTACAGAGTGTTGATTGATACTATAGAATTATATTATTCACACGACTGTAAGTATGATAACAATAGGGATCTTGTCAAGTGGGATGACTTTGGTTTTACACTAATCAATTTTAGAAATTTGCTTTACACCAAGGAATTGATCTTTGATAAACCATTCATCCTAGCATCTCAAGCACAACAAGTCTTCTATGTACAAGATCCCATTGAAGAAGATTGGAAAATCATCATCAAGGTGAAACCTAGAGATTTATTTGAAGTCTATGTATAACCACTAAGAGAATATGCTAGGATGCAGCATAACCAGGTGGAAGAATATGGGCAACAAGATTTAGATGAAACTGCTATTGACCATGACGACGACAGCATGTACTGGGTTAGACAAGGTGTTGTTGGAACCACAGTTCATGCTTATGATGATGAATGATATATGAATTGTTTTTTTTTTAATATCATGAGACTTTATACATTTAATACTTTTGGATTTTCATTGCAATGTAAAATGTCGAGCTCTCTTTTAATATCACGAAACTACTTAGTGTTTATATTTTGATGACACAATTCCAAACTCTTGTATATCCATAAATGATTCATAGTTTGCTATGGTGAAGAATGTGCACATGATTCCAGAACCACCATCATGGTGGCACCCTACTTCTAGCCTCCCAGGTACATTATTTGGTTGTAGATTATGTTTTTCTCACAATTTGATATTATGCATACAATTATATTTTTAGCAATTTAAGTATTTATAATTCAGGTTTTAGTACCAACCATCCATCTTGTGGCCAATCACTAGACAATGATGGAAATACGTCACTCAATGACGATGGTATATTTTAGTAATGGAGGAATAATAATTATCACTAAACATGATATTGTAATCACTCAACAATTTTTTTTTAAGTGTAGGTTCCAATTCCTCGGATATACAGAGATGAATTAGAGGTCCTACCTTGACGAATGATGGCAGTGCTACACATTGAGGAAAATGAATTAAAGCAACCAATTGGTGAAAAATTTTCTCCACTTCAATCTCGTTTAGGCATGCTAGCTCGAAATGGGACCATGGCACCCATAAATTGGCACAAGTGGAGTGTTGTTTCCAAAGAGTGTAAAGAAATAATATGGGATGAAATAAAGGTCGAAATTTTTTGAATTTATTTTATAGTTAGTGAGTGATTGTATATTGCTTTTGCATGTTATTAGTGGTCTTTTAATGGAATTGTAGGCAAGCACTAATGTAAAAGAGTGGATGAAAGGATATCTAATGAAGTCTATAGGGAGGAAGTGGAAAGACTTGAAGTGTGAGATTAAGAAACAAGCTTATTATCCCTATAGAATTGATGTACAAAGATTAGCTCACCAGCCTGACCGAGTGGAGGAATCACATTGGCGGGCCTTGGTTTATTATTGGAGCACTCCGAAGGCACATGTACAAATATGCAAGTGTAAATCTTGTCAATTATAAAAGAAGTCATTGCTCTTTTTCTTCAAATTATTATGATAATTGCTTTTGGCATGTAATAGGAAAAAAGTGAGAGGAACAAATTCATTCGGAGTAAGCTTTGCATGTGTTATGGAAGGAGTTTGTTAGAAAATAAATTTATTATATAAAAGATTTTTATTCAAGTTTATTTATTGTGTCTATTTTAACTGTAGGAAAATAAAAAGAATAATGGGAAGAAAATGAGTCGTATTCAATTTTTTAAGGTTGTACATTCAAAGAAATATGGTCGACCAGTTACTGATGTTGTTGCACAAGCCTTGGTATGTGATATTGGCAAGAAAGATGTTCACTATTTATCCATTCTTATTTCACCTAAGTTTTATATTTATTTCAAATTTNGTGTTCGATTATTTTGGTATCTTGAAATTGCATATGTTTGATGATTTAGATTTGCAAGTATATCATATTGGACTACGTTTATGTATAAGAGTTGAATATGTTTACATAGACTGGATCCATTGTATGAACAAGGAGTGTAGAATTTTATCAAGTTTGCATGTGAAAATAAACCAAATGCACTGGGACTCATGTGCCCAAGCAAAAAATTTTGTAATGTTAGATTGGTAAAAGTGAAACTTTTGGAAGAGAATTTGATTGTAGATGGGTTTGTTGAGAGTTACACTCGATGGATTTTTCATGGGGAAAGTTCATTTGCTTCGGTTTCTGGTGATAATAACAAGTGATTCTAATTTGGGAGATGAAATTCAAGAAATGTAGCATGATGCATTTGGGATTCCCCCTTCAAGTCTAGTTTGTGGAATGAGTAGTGGCAAACCTGAAAGGGATAGTAAAGAAGGGTCAAATCTGGCGACAAAAAAGTTTTTCAAACGGTTGAGTGAAGTTGAATGAAAATTATATCTGGGATGTACCAAGTTTTCGACACTGTCATCTGTCATTCAATTGATGCACATCAAGTGTCTTAATGGATGTAGCAACAAGTCATTCACAATGTTACTTCAAGTACTAAAGGATATGTTACCTAAGGGTAACATGTTGCATACTTCATTTTATGCAACTAGGCAGTTGATTAAAGAGTTATGTCTAGATTGCATTAAGCTACATGCATGTCCCAATGATTGCATGTTGAATTGGAAGGAGACAACTGCTAGGAATGACTACCAGAAATGTCAAACATCTAGATGTAAACAAATTGATGGTCAAGGAGATGAAACAAATATTGGAGGGCAAACAATTCTACAAAAAGTTGTAAGGCATTTCCCTTTAATAACGAGACTTCAGAGATTATTTATGTCATCAAGAACAACATCATTGATGAAAGGACATGCAATAGACTGAACAAATGATGGGGTACCAAAACATCCAGCTGATTCTCTTGCCTAGAAAACTCTTGACTAATTGTACCCCGATTTTACTAATGGTGCACGTAATGTTAGACTTGGATTAGCGTCTGATAGTTCAATCCATACAGGACAATAAGTATTTCTCATAACACANATTTTTTTTCTGCAGTCAAACATGGATGAACTTGTGTCACAATTGCCAGTCTTTTATGCAATCTTCATTTGCAGTAGATGAAGTTTTCACTCAAGTCATGAGACCGGAGCAACCTAGATGTGTTAGAATATATGATTTTGGACCATCTCTGAGAGATGTGTTTGGACATAAAAATTCAGAATAGATGCAAGCAATGCAGTCCCAACTAGATGAACTATTGAGTAGACATAAGGCAGAGATGGAGGCTTAGCATACACAAATGGAGAAGCAAATGAGTCAAAAGGAAGCTAAGTTTGAGGCTCAACAAAGACAGTTTGAGGTTTTTCTTGTTCAAATGCGTGCAATAGGTATGCCTATTCTCGAACCAGCTCACAAAAACACAGATCCATTTCAGATTGAAAAGGTAATAAAAACTTCAGAGATATATTTTGAGTTAGAAGAGCTATTGTATTATTTTTATCCATGAATATTAAGTATTTCCAATATTAAAAGGTACCTGATGCATCTAGTACTCATAATATAAACTCTTATCAATCATCAATGAAGAATGAGTCAAGAAGTTCGGCAGTGCGAGACACAGAGTTTCCAGGTTATTGTAGAGCATCTTCATTTGGTCAGATGAGTCAATAAATGGAATAGTAGCTCAAATATTACTTGTTGCAATTATTTTGGTTTGAATGAGTTTGATGGATTTTTGGTGCCAGAAATCTTATGGCAAATCCTCTTATTGTTGGTTTTTTTTATGGAGTCTAGTTTGTATATGTGATCCGGATGATGACCCGACCCGAAATAATGTTGTGTGATTTTTAATGGAAAATTTTCTGAGGCTTAGTCCATGGAGCGAAGGCTTGGGCCGATAGGACATATAAACCCTGTTTTGGGCCCGTTATACAGCCCAGTGCGTAGGACATATAAACCCTGTTGTTTTGGTGATTAGGGTTAATCGTGGATATACAGCCGCTCTCTGTATTCAACTCTCTCAATAGTGAAATCCCTGCAGCTTCGTGGACGTAGGCAAATTGCCGAACCACGTAAAATCTGTGTCTTGTTCTTTCTTGTTTCTTATTGCTTTATATTCTTGATTTGTTCTTCGATTGTGTGTGTTTGTTAGTGGATTTAAATCGTGAGAAATCCCAACAACTGGTATCAGAGCTCTAGGTTAAGAGGTCAAGGGTTTACACAATGGCAGAAGATAAAGTTAAGATCGAAAAATTCAATGGCACGAACTACGCGTTTTGGAAGATGCAGAT
>CAUOFW020003258.1:293663-305345 GCA_963454935.2 Ilex paraguariensis
ACAGCATTTTGCGCACTATCAACACCTGCATGATCAAATTCATAATTAATTCATAATCTTGAGATTTGCCGAATTAAGAGTTATCCAATTTCAGTATTAAGTTATTTTAAATACCAAAATTGCACAACAAAGATCAAAATTCTTTTAACTAAAATCAAATGTAAATGTTGCAACAAAAAAAGGAACAAATTCAATATTTGCATGTTAAGTTAAGTTTTTCTCAACGTGATTCAAGGTTTAATCCGATCAATGACGAAGTATTTGAAATTCAAGAAGTTTGATTCAGGCTAGAAGACAATACTAAGTCTGAGGGTGATGAAGGTGATTCTATCACTGAAGAAAGTGAGAGTTAAAAGGAGTCGAGTAAGAATCCTTTGACCCAACCCTGTACACAGTCAGGCAACCCCACATCTACTGTGGGGAGCCACACTTGTATAGTTCTATGAAAGGAGTCTCATCAACAATATATTAAAGAGATTTGTAAACCACAACTTTAAAAAAAACTCACTTTTTATTAAAAAAAGGCATCTCAAGTGACCACACCAATCAGTTTAAAAAAAGAAGTGACCACACCAATAACCCTATGAACCAAATCCATCACAAACACCCCTTCACAATAATGGTGCATACTCACTTCATGGNGGCTTCTAGGACAATTTAAGTTTTGGTCCCACAACATTTTGCGCACTATCAATACCTGCATGATCAAATTCATAATTAATTCATAATCTTGAGATTTGCCGAATTAAGAATTATCCAATTTCAGTATTAAGTTATTTTAAATACCAAAATTGCACAACAAAGATCAAATTTCTTTTAACTAAAATCAAATGTAAATGTTGCAACAAAAAAAGGAACAAATTCAATATTTGCATGTTAAGTTAAGTTTTTCTCAACGTGATTCAAGGTTTAATCCGATCAATGACGAAGTATTTGAAATTCAAGAAGTTTGATTCAGGCTAGAAGACAATACTAAGTCTGAGGGTGATGAAGGTGATTCTATCACTGAAGAAAGTGAGAGTTAAAAGGAGTCGAGTAAGAATCCTTTGACCCAACCCTGTACACAGTCAGGCAACCCCACATCTACTGTGGGGAGCCACACTTGTATAGTTCTATGAAAGGAGTCTCATCAACAATATATTAAAGAGATTTGTAAACCACAACTTTAAAAAAAACTCACTTTTTATTAAAAAAAGGCATCTCAAGTGACCACACCAATCAGTTTAAAAAAAGAAGTGACCACACCAATAACCCTATGAACCAAATCCATCACAAACACCCCTTCACAATAATGGTGCATACTCACTTCATGGACCCCCACTAATTTTAGATTGAAAAACGTATTGTGATCCATTACATCCAAAGCTTAGGTAATTTGAAATGAAACCAATATAAAACTATAAATATTTGTTCTGTAGCACTAAACATGATAATAAAGAGCTTAGAGTTAGTNTCAAACCAAAATGACATATCTTGATAACAAAAGTCACAATCACATGTTATATACGCAAGTCTAACCAAAGATTGACCCATNCCAAACCAAAATGACATATCTTAATAACAAAAGTCACAATCACATGTTATATACGCAAGTCTAACCAAAGATTGACCCATGGCTGAAGATGTTGTGTAATACAAAAAAATTTCTATTTTGAAATAAGTTGAAATAAGCTTAATTTAAGCTTATAAAGCTAAAGGATATAATGCATATCAAATAGAAAAAAACTTCAAATAGTTTCTTTCAATGTTACAATAACCAAATGAATTAAAAGGAATCTTACTTCGCATGTCTTAATTTTTCCAAGGAGATTGACATAAAAAAAGGCTTCTAGGACAATTTAAGTTTTGGTCCCACAACATTTTGCGCACTATCAACACCTGCATGATCAAATTCATAATTAATTCATAATCTTGAGATTTGCCGAATTAAGAATTATCCAATTTCAGTATTAAGTTATTTTAAATACCAAAATTGCACAACAAAGATCAAAATTCTTTTAACTAAAATCAAATGTAAATGTTGCAACAAAAAAAGGAACAAATTCAATATTTGCATGTTAAGTTAAGTTTTTCACAACGTGATTCAAGTTAATGCGATCAATGACGAAGTATTTGAAATTCATGAAGTTTGATTCAGGCTAGAAGACAATACTAAGTCTGAGGGTGATGAAGGTGATTCTATCACTGAAGAAAGTGAGAGTTAAAAGGAGTCAAGTAAGAATCCTTTGACCCAACCCTGTACACAGTCAGGCAACCCCACATCTACTGTGGGGAGCCACACTTGTATACTTCTATGAAAAGGAGTCTCATCAACAATATATTAAAGAGATTTGTAAACCACAACTTTAAAAGAAACTCACTTTTTATTAAAAAAAGGCATCTCAAGTGACCACACCAATCAGTTTAAAAAAAGAAGTGACCACACCAATAACCCTATGAACCAAATCCATCACAAACACCCCTTCACAATAATGGTGCATACTCACTTCATGGACCCCCACTAATTTTAGATTGAAAAACGTATTGTGATCCATTACATCCAAAGCTTAGGTAATTTGAAATGAAACCAATATAAAACTATAAATATTTGTTCTGTAGCACTAAACATGATAATAAAGAGCTTAGAGTTAGTAAACAACAAGGACAATTAATTTACGACAACAAAAATTCTAAAATAAACATTCACCCACGTATCCATATACCCAAATCTATATCAAAATCAACTCATGAACACACAACCACCAAAAGAATATATGTTGGTCTATATATTTGATCGCATGAAAGATAGAAAAATTTACCAACCTGATTTTGGGCTCACTTTAAATATTTCAACTTTTCATCTTCATAGCCCACACCAACAAAAATCACACCACACCCAAATCCTAAATCCCAAACATAATGCATACCTTAGTNTATACTTCTATGAAAAGGAGTCTCATCAACAATATATTAAAGAGATTTGTAAACCACAACTTTAAAAGAAACTCACTTTTTATTAAAAAAAAAGGCATCTCAAGTGACCACACCAATCAGTTTAAAAAAAGAAGTGACCACACCAATAACCCTATGAACCAAATCCATCCCAAACACCCCTTCACAATAATGGTGCATACTCACTTCATGGACCCCCACTAATTTTAGATTGAAAAACGTATTGTGATCCATTACATCCAAAGCTTAGGTAATTTGAAATGAAACCAATATAAAACTATAAATATTTGTTCTGTAGCACTAAACATGATAATAAAGAGCTTAGAGTTAGTAAACAACAAGGACAATTAATTTACGACAACAAAAATTCTAAAATAAACATTCACCCACGTATCCATATACCCAAATCTATATCAAAATCAACTCATGAACACACAACCACCAAAAGAATATATGTTGGTCTATATATTTGATCGCATGAAAGATAGAAAAATTTACCAACCTGANATATCAAAATCAACTCATGAACACACAACCACCAAAAGAATATATGTTGGTCTATATATTTGATCGCATGAAAGATAGAAAAATTTACCGACCTGATTTTGGGCTGACTTCAAATATTTCAACTTTTCATCTTCATAGCCCACACCAACAAAAATCACACCACACCCAAATCCTAAATCCCAAACATAATGCATACCTTAGTTCAAAAAAATTCAAGCCCCCAAACCTATTAGTAAAACAAAACCCACGGCATTGGTGATTGCGTCAATTCATTGTCATACAAACAACCATCAAAGCAAGAAGAAAATGTACAAAGTCACAACAACAAATATTCAGGAAATTGCTCAATATGAACACAAAGAGCTAAAGAAAGTAAAAGTGAGTAAGTACCTATAAAGCTCGATATGGTCCATGAACTTGTGAATTATCAAAAGTTACCATTAACTTGCTCAAGGCGCCTGACATATTTTTTCAATCACAAAATATTAATCACAATAAGCCACCCAACAAAATTCCAACATAAAATCTCAATCAATTACCATACAATCTCAATCATAATAACCCTACAAATCTTATTTCATGGATATAACACACAACATTCAATCAAAAACACTAAAAACTATATTGCAGCCCCATGTAATGAAAAACCCCATTAACACCAAAAATTAAACACTGCTCTTGTCCACATACAATATGGCATACTCCATAACAGTTCAACTTAAGCATCATAATGTGAAGGAAAATAATGTCATCAGGAACTAGAATCATACATCACCAACACTTCTCTATACAAAGCAAATACGAAAATGGATGAATTAAACGGTCATTTTCAATTATAGAAACAAAAATGAAAACACACTAATTAATTTTTCATTAATCTCTGAACACTACCGGGTTCGTGTTCACCCCATAATGAGCTACTATCACAAAATTCTAAAAAACCAATTCTTTTTTTTTTTTTCGCAAATTACATGAATTAAAACCAAAAAGACGAAAACCTTTATATTAGAAGTACACCCATAGTATTTCTCCATAGCAAAGACTTTCAATCAAATTACCAAGCTCCTAGCGAATTGGGTGTGATGTAAAAGAGAAAGAGCATATAGTATTTCTCTCAAGAATTTCAACAAATAATTAATCTGCAATATGAATTCAGCCATAAACCAAAAACAATTGTGGTTGTGGTGTTGTGTTTGGGGTGGGTGTGTGAGTGTGATTATGTGCAGGGGTGTGTGATATGTGTGCTGAACATTGGGTAGATGTACTCTTTGTGTGCTTGTAATGAGTGTGCTCTGTCTATCCCTAGCAATGGACTCCTATTTTCAGGCACTGTGTAACCAACGCAACAAAAGTTCAAAATCGAGTTGTGTGTTTAGATATCTAACCGAGTTGTGTGTTATTACCAAAAGAATATTAGTTGAAAAAATAGTTTAGATATACCATCAGCTAAGGGTTGGTTAGAGAGATACTTGACCGTTGGTAGAGCTGGGAAGCATCGCCTTTGTTGTCGCTATTGGGAGGCGGTGGTTTCCTTCGACTGATATGGGGGTGGGAGAGCAGAGAGGAAGGTGAGAGAGAAGGAGGTAGAGGAGCAAAGAGAGGGTGAGAGATATGAGGGAGATGGGGGCAGAGAGACGTTGGGTATGCGGGGGAGTGGTTGAGAGAATTGAAGTTGAGAGGGGTGAGGGAAGAGAGAGAAGACTCGTGAGAGAAGGACCGGAGTGATTTCAACCTTTCGATCAATTTTAGAGCATTAGGATTTGAGTTTGGATGTGACATATATGAGGGGAAAAATTTTGGGAGAATGATCTTAGACCATTGGATCAAAATTGTTAAACAAATTTGAACCGTTCTTGTGCTTTTCCAACTTAAAGATTCAAATTGGTATAGATTGTTAGTAGCTTGACTATCCATTTTTAATCTAGTGGAGAATCCCGAAATATTTAAAATTCTCATTCTAGTGAAAATGCAATGAGCTAGGTTTTATTATAAAAACAAATATTAATTACCAGTTGATCAGAAATAATAATTACTGACATTTACATAAACGATATAACATAGCTGNTCGCAAATTACATGAATTAAAACCAAAAAGACGAAAACCTTTATATTAGAAGTACACCCATAGTATTTCTCCATAGCAAAGACTTTCAATCAAATTACCAAGCTCCTAGCGAATTGGGTGTGATGTAAAAGAGAAAGAGCATATAGTATTTCTCTCAAGAATTTCAACAAATAATTAATCTGCAACATGATTTTAGCCATAAACCAAAAACAATTGTGGTTGTGGTGTTGTGTTTGGGGTGGGTGTGTGAGTGTGATTATGTGCAGGGGTGTGTGATATGTGTGCTGAACATTGGGTAGATGTACTCTTTGTGTGCTTGTAATGAGTGTGCTTTGTCTATCCCTAGCAATGGACTCCTATTTTCAGGCACTGTGTAACCAACCCAACAAAAGTTCAAAATCGAGTTGTGTGTTTAGATATCTAACCGAGTTGTGTGTTATTACCAAAAGAATATCAGTTGAAAAAATAGTTTAGATATACCATCAGCTAAGGGTTGGTTAGAGAGATACTTGACCGTTGGTAGAGTTGGGAAGCATCGCCTTTGTTGTCGCTATTGGGAGGCGGTGGTTTCCTTCGATTGATATGGGGGTGGGAGAGCAGAGAGGAGGGTGAGAGAGAAGGAGGTAGAGGAGCAAAGAGAGGGTGAGAGATATGAGGGAGATGGGGGCAGAGAGACGTTGGGTATGTGGGGGAGTGGTTGAGAGAATTGAAGTTGAGAGGGGTGAGGGAAGAGAGAGAAGACTCGTGAGAGAAGGACCGGAGTGATTTCAACCTTTCGATCAATTTTAGAGCATTAGGATTTGAGTTTGGATGTGACATATATGAGGGGAAAAATTTTGTGAGAATGATCTTAGACCATTGGATCAAAATTGTTAAACAAATTTGAATCGTTCTTGTGCTTTTCCAACTTAAAGATTCAAATTGGTATAGATTGTTAGTAGCTTGACTATCCATTTTTAATCTAGTGGAGAATCCCGAAATATTTAAAATTCTCATTCTAGTGAAAATGCAATGAGCTAGGTTTTATTATAAAAACAAATATTAATTACCAGTTGATCAGAAATAATAATTACTGACATTTACATAAACGATATAACATAGCTCTGGTGAATTTTACAAGAAATTCGTCGATTAAATAAGCGTCGCTGCAACGTTAGTAAACGTCATTTTAATTTTTGTGGCGTTTAATTATAAGCTGGTAATTTTCCTTACAGAGGTTTCAACGATGTTAATAACAAACGTCAATAATAATATTTTACGTCATTTATTTACATTTTAACGACGTTTAATAAACACCGGTAAATGTCTTTTTTCTTGTNCTGTCTATCCCTAGCAATGGACTCCTATTTTCAGGCACTGTGTAACCAACGCAACAAAAGTTCAAAATCGAGTTGTGTGTTTAGATATCTAACCGAGTTGTGTGTTATTACCAAAAGAATATTAGTTGAAAAAATAGTTTAGATATACCATCAGCTAAGGGTTGGTTAGAGAGATACTTGACCGTTGGTAGAGTTGGGAAGCATCGCCTTTGTTGTCGCTATTGGGAGGCGGTGGTTTCCTTCGATTGATATGGGGGTGGGAGAGCAGAGAGGAGGGTGAGAGAGAAGGAGGTAGAGGAGCAAAGAGAGGGTGAGAGATATGAGGGAGATGGGGGCAGAGAGATGTTGGGTATGTGGGGGAGTGGTTGAGAGAATTGAAGTTGAGAGGGGTGAGGGAAGAGAGAGAAGACTCGTGAGAGAAGGACCGGAGTGATTTCAACCTTTCGATCAATTTTAGAGCATTAGGATTTGAGTTTGGATGTGACATATATGAGGGGAAAAATTTTGTGAGAATGATCTTAGACCATTGGATCAAAATTGTTAAACAAATTTGAACCGTTCTTGTGCTTTTCCAACTTAAAGATTCAAATTGGTATAGATTGTTAGTAGCTTGACTATCCATTTTTAATCTAGTGGAGAATCCCGAAATATTTAAAATTCTCATTCTAGTGAAAATGCAATGAGCTAGGTTTTATTATAAAAACAAATATTAATTACCAGTTGATCAGAAATAATAATTACTGACATTTACATAAACGATATAACATAGCTCTGGTGAATTTTACAAGAAATTCGTCGATTAAATAAGCGTCGCTGCAACGTTAGTAAACGTCATTTTAATTTTTGTGGCGTTTAATTATAAGCTGGTAATTTTCCTTACAGAGGTTTCAACGATGTTAATAACAAACGTCAATAATAATATTTTACGTCATTTATTTACATTTTAACGACGTTTAATAAACACCGGTAAATGTCTTTTTTCTTGTAGTGAATTGTCATTAAGTCATTGGCCAAAGTTTTTTTTTTTTTGGGGGAACCTCAACGATGTGAGGAAGATTTTATTAATTAAAAAAATAAATTACACCTAACTAGGGGGACGTTTGTACCTTACCCCTCAATGCAATCCAATTACATGAAGAATAGTAAAATAAAGGAGGCAAAAATGCATGCTTATTACAAGGAATGGAAAAATTAAAATAANTTGGGAGGCGGTGGTTTCCTTCGACTGATATGGGGGTGGGAGAGCAGAGAGGAAGGTGAGAGAGAAGGAGGTAGAGGAGCAAAGAGAGGGTGAGAGATATGAGGGAGATGGGGGCAGAGAGACGTTGGGTATGCGGGGGAGTGGTTGAGAGAATTGAAGTTGAGAGGGGTGAGGGAAGAGAGAGAAGACTCGTGAGAGAAGGACCGGAGTGATTTCAACCTTTCGATCAATTTTAGAGCATTAGGATTTGAGTTTGGATGTGACATATATGAGGGGAAAAATTTTGTGAGAATGATCTTAGACCATTGGATCAAAATTGTTAAACAAATTTGAACCGTTCTTGTGCTTTTCCAACTTAAAGATTCAAATTGGTATAGATTGTTAGTAGCTTGACTATCCATTTTTAATCTAGTGGAGAATCCCGAAATATTTAAAATTCTCATTCTAGTGAAAATGCAATGAGCTAGGTTTTATTATAAAAACAAATATTAATTACCAGTTGATCAGAAATAATAATTACTGACATTTACATAAACGATATAACATAGCTCTGGTGAATTTTACAAGAAATTCGTCGATTAAATAAGCGTCGCTGCAACGTTAGTAAACGTCATTTTAATTTTTGTGGCGTTTAATTATAAGCTGGTAATTTTCCTTACAGAGGTTTCAACGATGTTAATAACAAACGTCAATAATAATATTTTACGTCATTTATTTACATTTTAACGACGTTTAATAAACACCGGTAAATGTCTTTTTTCTTGTAGTGAATTGTCATTAAGTCATTGGCCAAAGTTTTTTTTTTTTTGGGGTGGAACCTCAACGATGTGAGGAAGATTTTATTAATTAAAAAAATAAATTACACCTAGCTAGGGGGACGTTTGTACCTTAGCCCTCAATGCAATCCAATTACATGAAGAATATTAAAATAAAGGAGGCAAAAATGCATGCTTATTACAAGGAATGGAAAAATTAAAATAAATCTAAGCATACTGCCTAAAGAATTAAATGGACCAGCTGATTTAATTCACAGATAGATCTTGAGTTGTGAGCTGGAGCTTGGAGTTGTTGAGCTGGAACTGAGGGTTGACTCAGAGCTGAAGGTGCGAGCCTGAGTGAGCTTGAAGACGAGTTGATTGACTCTCGCTAAAAATAGTAGTAATCGAATTGAGCTGAGAAACAGGTGCTGAAAATAGAAGCTAAAAACAGGAGCATTGGCACTTGAAAACAAGAGCTGATAAGGAAACTGATGAGGCACCTTATAAGCAGACTGAAAGGACTCCTGATATCTGCATTGAAGGGGCAACTGATAAGGGAGTTCAGTAGACATAATGGTCTCAATAAAAAAAAAGGATCTCTGAAAAACGCCAAAATGCTCCCAAGAGACTCCCTGAAAGAGAAGTCCTCTTCCTGATACCAGACATGAAGTTGCTGCAAAGATTATGCCCAGCACTTCCAACCTTCCAATCAATAGCAGAACCGCAGATACATGAAGAAGATGAACACCACGACGAAGATGAGGCCAATTCTTCCCAAATCTGATGCAGAACAATCCACGAATAAAGAATCTTCCACAGAGAAATACAAAACAGTTGCCACAGAATGTCAGAACCTTGGAACTAAGTCTGAAAATTCTCTTGAAGAACAGTAATATAAAGGTATTTGGAAGATTCTCTATCTAAAATCTGAGCAACCAAAAGCCTCCTGTGAAAGACAAAATAGAAGAATTCCCAATAGATTTGTAGAGACAAAGATCGCCTTGCAGAATTCCAATAGTCGAGGCAGAGAAGAAAGAATCATGATCTGGAACTGCTTTGATCCTATGTAAATGGAGATGCTACTCCGAGAGTACCAGAAGCTCTAACTTTGATCCTTAAGAAGAAGAGAAGAAAAATAATGATGGGTTAAGCCCAAATAGTCCAATTTATGTGTTGAAGTCCAACCCCAGTTGAGGAGCCCAACCTTATTTTGAATCCACCAAGTCCAAGACAGTCCAAGATCGGTTAGACTTTTTGCTTAGCACGTCATCAAGAGGAGCTTATCTGGGAAGCTTATCTGCACCACCGAAGGAAACGGTCCAATCTTTGACCGCGTTTCATGAAGAGCTCCCCAACCTCCTCCTTCCGTTGAGGATAAGTCGTGATCTCCACCAGAATGATCTTTTAGTGCTATAAAGTAGCCTTGAGGATAAGTCATGATCTCCACCAGAATGATCTCTTAGCTGCGATAAAGTAGCCTTGAGGATAAGTCATGATCTCCACAAGAATGATCTCTTAGCTGCTATAAAATAGCCCCAATCTGNTAGGAGAGGAGGATGAAGGTCACGCCCCACCAACACTTACAGAGGACAGACCGACAACCGGAGACCACTTTCTTTGATTCTCCATTCTCTCAAAGCTTGTATCTCTATTCTCNTGCCAAATTCTAGAATTTGAATGCTCTCCTGTCCTAGAATAAGAATATTCTTTCCTTTCCTCTATTCAGTAGTTTCCTTGTGTATCTCTCTAGAATCTTTCCCATTATCTAGTGGTGATGCTCCTTCCTCTGCAACCTTCACCCGAAACAATGGCTTTTTCTTCCTGCATTCAGCTTCATTGTGCCCCTGCTTTCTGCAGCCTTTGCAAATTTTATTTTTTTCATATACAATCCTTTGCTAGCAGGCGTCCTCATCTCCCATGTCTAGCCAAAACCTAGAGGGGTTGTTTGCTAGTAAATTGACCTCAACGCACACTCTAGCAACTCCAAGACCTGGATAAAGAGAGTGTAGCTTGGTCGTATGCTAGGACTCTTCTAATAGGTTTTACTAATAGCTCTAATAAAGGCTTTTTAAAGAAGTTCAATGGCAACCCGGGTAAAGAGATCCACATAGGAACAACGGAAGCCTCTATGCCAGGCAAAAATACGGGGAACCATTTAAAAAATCTGGACAAGTAGTCTTCAATCATGGTAGCATCCTTCAACCAATTCTTTACATAGTCTTCATGCTTCTCAAACCGAATCAATATGTGTCTGGGATCCATAGAACCTATTTCAAAACCTCCTTTCAAATCCCATTCAGAACGTATTACTTCTCTTATCACTCCCAAACTTGGACGACCATAGGCACATTTGCCTATTAACGTATATTGAAGGGATAGACAAGATTGTTGTACTTCTTCGTTAGTGAAGTAGAAGGCTAGCTCTCCCTCATAAAACACAACTGGTTTTTCAAGTTTAATCGTTGGTTCTTCCTCTAAAATGGATTTTGATGGCTATTTAAAGAGTGAAGCATATGATGGAGTGGGTTGTGAAAGATGAACAGGTTGTAAATTTGACAGTTTTGGAGGTATTAGGGATGAACCTGGTGAAGAACTCATGAAAGGAAAAAATCCTAGAGAGAAGTAAGAGCTTCTCTCTCTACTCATATAGTTTTCTTTTAACTTCAATGAACAATAAGTCACACATCATAAATTGTTAAAAAAAATGGCCAAAGCTTTTGACATGAAGAGAGCAAACTTAAAGTTCAGGGAGTAATTACACTCAGAAAAAAAGGAGTATCCTACTATTTTATAGCAGTTTGTGGCACTATTTTAAATGTTTAAACATTAGGCTAAAAGGAGCCTCTTACTATTTTGTAGAAGTTTGTGGCACTATTTTAAATGTTTAAACATCAGGCTAAA
>CAUOFW020003258.1:305719-356555 GCA_963454935.2 Ilex paraguariensis
TCTCTCACGGATCGCCAAAAAAAAAAAACTTGGCCTCTGCACTGTTCTTAAACAGGCAGCCTATCTCCAGCTTAGCGGCTCTCTCACGGGTCGCCAAAAAAAAAACTTGGCGTCTACACTGTCAGACAGTCTATCTCTAGCTTAGCGGCTCTCTTGGGGGTCCCCAAAAAAGCTTGGCCTCTGCACTGTTCTCAAACAGGCAGCTTATACCTCAAGCTTAAAGACTCCCTCATGGGTCGCCAAAAGCTAGGTCTCAAAAAGTGTAGCTCTCTCACGAGCAGTTCTCCAACTCTGTCTTTGCTCTTGCGCAAGCAGCCTACTTCTCTCTCTCCAGGTAATTATGTGAGATATTTTAATGTTTGGAATAACATTATTTTTTTCATCACAAGCAGACTCTCCCGAGGCAGCCCCAGGCTCACCCAAGGCGCCCAGCACCTGGAGAAGGGCTTGATCTTCAAGAGCAGCACCCAAAGCTTCCTTACTACTTGCAATGTCTAGCCCAACGCCTAGAGGTGTGCTTGACTGCTGTTGCTCGTCAAAACAAAGTTGCCCAGTAGCTTGAAGGGTGCCTGGCCCTTCAAAATTGCGCAAAACAGAATTTTCGGCGTAAAAATCAGCACCTAAGGCGCCCAAATCAGCACCTCGAGTGGGAATCGGATCAGCCTGTGCTCCCAGGCCACTGCCTAGCTCTCCCTGATGAACCTTTGACTGATTTTCAGCACCCCTTGATGGAAAAATACNCAGCACCTCGAGTGGGAATCGGATCAGCCTGTGCTCCCAGGCCACTGCCTAACTCTCCCTGATGAACCTTGAATTGATTTTCAGCGCCCCTTGATGAAAAAATGCTGCTGCCCAGCGTTCCAAAGCTGCCCAGCGCAGCAGAACTGAAGCTGTCTAGCGCAGCTGAGCTGTCCGGGACAGCAGAAGCAGCAGNAGATCTAAGAAAGGCAGAACTGGGACCTCTGGAAGTGCTAGGGACGTTGACGTTGAGCCCTGGGCATCAGATCTCGTCGGGTTCGGCAATGTTACCCCCTTTTTCTAAGTGTTCTCTCTGCGAGGTTTGGCTTTCCCAAGGGCATGCACTACTGGTCTCCACACATGGACATCCGGTATGACACTGTACTGCCTAAGAAGATCTATTTTTTTGTTGTTTCTTTTGTGAATGGTCTTAGATTCCACATTTATCCTTTCCTCCAATATGTGCTTTAACCCTTCAATGTTTTTCCAACCCAACTTTCTCTCAACTTCTATGTCATTCTAGTGGGCCTCCTGGTCTTTTTTTAAGAAGAATGACCTAGGTGCCCTTTATGTTCCCCTGTTTGTGAATTTTTTCAACATCAAATTCTCCCCTACCAACAACTTTCTATATATTTCAAAATATGTGAAGACCTTATCTCTGATCACCTACCTCCCATAAGGGTTGGAAAAAACTCTTCTTCTTCATGTTTGGGAAGGAGTGGGAATTTAACCCAAGGGATGCCACCGACACTCTTCTTGTGCCTCGAACTTGGTCAAGCCTAGACAATTTGGGTAAGTCCTCATCGAGGTGATCTAGTTTGAATCTTTCTTTGGCTTNAAAAAAAAAAAAAAGTCAAATAGAATATTATAGGCTCTCTTCAAAATAAAGTGGGAAAGCCTTGAAGTTTAAAATAATAATAATAATAATAATATAGTCAATGCCTTCTTCTCCAAGTCTCATTGGACATGGGGCATTGGGGGGGGGCAAATGATGGGTTAAGCCCAAATAGTCCAATTTATGTGTTGAAGTCCAACCNGGTCAAGCCTAGACAATTTGGGTAAGTCCTCATCGAGGTGATCTAGTTTGAATCTTTCTTTGGCTTCTGTGTTTCAATTAATTGTCTTGAGCCCGATGCATATGAGAGGATAGTCATGTTAGGCCTTGAGGAGTGTCCACTTGAAACGTATTCAGGGCTTCTCATGCCTTTGGTGATCATTCGGTACAAGTTAAGTTCTCTTGAGGTGAGAGTTGAGACCCCTATACCACTAACCATTCTTGGTGGGGAGGAAACTGCTCGTAAGACCCCTGCCTTATACTTTATACTTAATATTTTATTTTCTTCCTCTTTTTTTTTTTTAAGGTTCAAGCTCCATGGCTCCGGATGCTATCGTGGTAAAGGCTAGGATGGCCAAAATGAGGCATAAGAAAGTGGTAGGGAAGATGAAGGTAGAGGTCGACAATGAGCCTGATCTGGAACGCCATTCCAAGACCATGAGGAAGGAACATATGTCCCTACTTCTGTAGAAGGTACCACCTCCACCCCAGGGGTCCCCTCCCCTATAGAAGACTCCGTCTAACCCCAAGTNTAGAGGACAGACCGACGACCGGAGACCACTTTCTTTGATTCTCCATTCTCTCAAAGCTTGTATTTCTATTCTCCATACCTCTGAATTAATAAAATACCCGGCAACTGAAGCCATTGAGGAGTGGACATAGGTCGAATTGACCGAACCACTATAAATTGTGTCTTCTTTAATTCTTTCNGAATTTAGGTCTCATCTATTTTTACAGATGGCAATCCATGTGGGAGCCCTAGTGGGAAGGGTTCGAGCCTCAAAGAAGGTTGTAGGGGTGACTTAGAAGTCCTTGAAGGATTATGAGCTTAAGCTTTCATAATTGTGCTTCCCTAATAATGACCTCAGAGCTTAAGTGTAGGACCTAAAGGCTCAGATGCAAGGCCTGAGCTTGACAAATAAGGACATTAAGGCCGAGGTCAAGACAAAGAGCGATGAGGTCAAGCTTAAGATGGAAGGTCTGGTCTAAGCAAGGAAAGATGTTTTTGACATTCGTAATGTTGTTTAGGCTATGAAGTGAATGACTTCAAGGAGCTTGCTAAAGTGAATGTTGTCTATCTAAGGGAGATTGAGGAAGAGAGGGCCAAGGTGCTTGAGAAGGACTCTAAGGTTGCCGAGCTTGAAGATGAAGGNTGTCTGGCCTAATCTTCTCATCTTGTGTTTCTTTACATTTGGAGAGCATAGCCATCATATTAGAGTGGACATGTATCTGGACTTTATAAACGGACTGTTTTGCTTGATTTGATATTGGAATGGATGGACTTTTACTTTTATAGCATACTGAGACATATGTCTGATCTGCCTTAATGAATCCCATTTGTAAAATCATACTACGGCATACTGCATATCTGAATGCTGCATCATTAGAGACCCAAGACATAGTTATCGATTAGTTGGAACCTTAGAATGCAGAGAGTGAATCTGATGTTGATCCTGCAATAGAAATTGTCTAGTGCGAAAAGGAAAGGTATCCAAAGAGGTGTGAGTGTGAGAAACACTGTCACTAACTCCTTGGTTAGCTAACGAATCTGCAACTGCATTTCCCTCTCTGTATGAATGGTGAATTTGAATTCAAAACTTTGAATAATCAAAAAAATTTCCTTTGGAACTTCCCAGCATTTCTAAGAAAATATTTGCCTCTGAGTAACCATATCCACTAATTTTTTAGAGTCAGATTCAATAATTAAAGGATAAACCTCTAATCCATAATCCTGCAACAATAATAATCCACTCAATAGTGCCTTCATTTCAGCCTCCATATTCGAAAAATGACCATACTAATAAGATCCTGCAAGGACAAGTTAACCCCAGTGGTTTCTGAGCACTACACCCCCTCTAGACAACCTTGGGTTTCCCTTAGATGCCCCGTCAATATTGAGCTTTAAAAAGCCTTCTGGAGTCAAAGACCAGCTAATCCATTTGGTCTGTATTCCCACAGAACAAGTTGAATATATGTGAAGTGACTGAAGCAACATTTTATCTTGAGGAGGATCTATTGATTTAGGCTTGATTACATGAATCTGCACTCTCCATTGATTCAATATAGTCCAAAATACCACTTAGGGAATTTTTTTTGCACTCTCATATAGCCTTTTGCACCTTTCCTTCTAGAGCTGCCAATATATAATCAATTGCAGACCTCTCATTAAGGTGTGAAAGAGAGATGAATGCTTGAAAATTCGAACAATCCTGATAAATCTTGTAATAGGAGGTTCATTAGCTATAAGCTGAAATCCCAAAATAGCCAAAAATTTCTCCCAAATATATGCAGCATATTTGCAGGAGATAAAGATATGGTCCTCTGCATCAACTTCTGAACAACATAAGGCATATCCACTTGCTAAATTAACTCCTATTGTTTGAAATGTAGAGTCCATAGGTAATGCCTTCTTCAAAATTTTCCACCCTAACAATTGAGCACTAGGGGGGCCATTTGCTTCCAAATTATGGATGCTTGTACTTGGATATCCCTCCTGTCTCTAAGTGGTTCCTAGGTAGACTTTACAGAGAAATTTCCTAAGGATGTGTGTTTTCAGACGAGTCTATCTGGACCAGTAGATAAGCAAATATTTGCTGATATGACTTCTTGTAGAAGATGGTCATCTACATCATGCTGAACCATATTTAGATCCCAATGTCCATTGTTGAAGACCTGTGATAGCTTTGGAAAATGTGTGGGCATAACAAAATTTCTCAATATAAGTGGACCAAAACCTGTTCAATTATCACATCAGAAGTCTATTGAAACACCTGAGCCCACCAGTTGCTTGGAGTGACGCACTACCACACAGAGTAAGGCTGCAAAATGTTAAAACATCTCGAGTGCCCTTGTCTTAGATTTCTAAGCAGATGCTGATTATTAAGAAACTTAGTGGTAAAGATGGATGACCATAGGGAGGATCCCCTCATTAAATGCCAAATTTGCTTCATTCTAAGAGATTGTTGCACCTCTTTAAATCGTCTGATATCCAATCCACCTTTTTCTTTAGGCAATGTAATGGACTTCCAAGAACACCAGTGTCACTTCCTAACGTCTAGTTTACTGGACCAAAGGAAAGAAGCCATCATAGAGTTTATCTTAGCTATGATTCCCTTGGGTAGGCTTAGAGAAGACATGAGATGGACTGGTAGAGCTTGTAAGACTGACTTAATAAGTGTGATTCCGCCCATTTTTGAGAGCAATTTAGTGTACCAGCCCTCCAACTTAACTTGAAACTTTTTCAAAAGATCTTCAAAGTATCGCAGTTTAACTCTCCCTTTAATGATAGGACAACCCAAATAGGTAAGTGGACAAGATTTAATGGGAATGTTAGCCACCTGTGACAATCTATTTCTTCTTGATACTAGGATTCTTGAGGAGCAATATAGCGAACTCTTCTGGAAATTAACTTTTTGCCTTTAGGGTGTTTCATATCTCCCCACAAACTTCAACATATTAACCATAGATTTTTTTATGCCCTTCATAAATATTAAAGTATCATCTACAAATAACATATGCGATAGCAAAATGGCACCTCTACCTATGTGAAAACTCTTTATCAGACCTTGCTAAAAATGATGCTTTAAACCTCTGCTCAAGACTTCCTCTACTAGAATAAATAAACTGGGAGATAAGGGATCCCCTTAATTCAACCCCCTAGAACTGGGGAAAAACCCATGTCTAATGCCATTAATTACCAGTGAGATATTCTAATTATTAAGGCAATTAGAGATGACTAGAACAAACTCTCCGGAAAAGCCAAAACTCACCAAAGTTTGCTTTAAAAAGTTCCATTCTAAATGATTAAATGCTTTCATCATATCAAGTTTAGCATTACCTCATTCCACTTTCCTGTCCAATTCATTAGCCATCAATTGAGCAAGAGCTATACTATCTACAATATTTCTCCCCTTGACAAATCCTTGTTGCTCCTCCAAAATAAGCTTAGGAAGTAGACTACTTATGCCATTATCTTTGTGAAGATTTTGTACAGGAAATTACATAAACTAATTGGCCTGAATTCTGAAATGGACGAAGGCTTTTCAATCTTAGGAATAAGAGACTGCAATATAGCATTAATCGATCTAGGAACCACTCCCCCTTGCATGAAAAAATTAGCAGCCTCCAAAAGATCATCCTTAATTATATCCCAGGTTGTTTGAAAAAACTTACCTAAGAAACCATCCGGACTTGGGTCACTATGCACCAACATATGAAAGACGACTTCCTTTAGTTCTTGCAAAGAAACTAGGGTCAATAGCATGAGATTGTCCTCCTCTGTAACCAATTTGGGGATAAAGGAAAATATTTCCTCCTCAATGTAATGGGATTCTGAAGTGTAAAGGCCAAAAAAATAGTCCACTGCACAACCTACAATTAGAGCTTCTTCCTCCACCCAAATACCCTCCTCATTCTTAATCTTTTGAATTCTGCTTCTAGATGACTTGACTTTTGCTATGGCGTGGTACAATCTTGTGTTTCTGTCCCACTCAATAGTCCACTGCACATTGGCTTTTTGTCTCTAAAATATCACTTCTATTCTTAGTGCATTATCCAACTCCCTTCTTGCCCTTTCCACTGATGAGATATTTGCCATAGAATCATGCCTTTCCATCTCAATCTCTACTTGAAACAATAGTTGTTTCTGCCTCTTGATATTATCAAACACATTTCCAAATGTTTCCTTGTTCCAAGTTTTTAAATGGGCTTTGAGATACTTAAGCCTAAGAAATAAATTATGTATGGGATTTGTAGAGTAAGAACCCACCCAAGTAGCTTGTACTAACGACAAGAATCCCGAGTGTTCTACCCACATTTCCATGAATTTAAAAAAGGATATCCTTTTGGGAGCAGCATCTTCCGAGTTCTTGATAATCAGAGGACAATGGTCAAAGGAACCTTTAGCCGCATGCTCCACAACTACACTATAAAAACTTTCACCCCACTCAACATTCATTAGGGCCCTACAAATACACTGGCACATTCTAGCCATACCTTCTTGGTTGTTACACCATGTAAAATTTGTTCCAGTGTAGCCACAATCTTGTAAGCTAGCTGCATTAATGAACGAGATGAACTCATGCATAGTGGATAAACTAGGAGGCAAACCTCCTTTCCTTTCTGTTGAAGACACAATAGTGTTGAAATCCCCTACCACCATCCATGGCATATTAGAAGTTGACAATGTGGAAAGATGGGCCCATAAGGACCTTCGAAGAATATGATCACACTTGCCATGGACGAATGAAACCAAAAAAGGCAAGGAACCCATGTAAGATGCTTTAACTATAAGAGCTTGCTTGTGAATTGAAAAAGTCTCCACTTGCATCCTATGATCCCAAAGAACCCAAATATATTTCTCTACTAAAGGATTAGCTA
The DNA here is from genome assembly GCA_963454935.2 of Ilex paraguariensis. Classification (NCBI taxonomy): domain Eukaryota; kingdom Viridiplantae; phylum Streptophyta; class Magnoliopsida; order Aquifoliales; family Aquifoliaceae; genus Ilex; species Ilex paraguariensis. Next base: position 312,891 of record CAUOFW020003258.1, read on the forward strand.
ATGATAAAGAGAACCCAAGACTAAGACACAGTCTTCTTAACTTGACTGACAACAATTTTGGCTCTAAAACAGCAACTAAACCAACATTGTTCGATCGAACTAATTTTTGCAACCTTAATCTTGAGGATTCCTTATTTTCTCCTCTCATGTTCCATGATACAATATTAATCATTTAAATGTGTGGATTGAGAAACTTTGCTAGACCTAGATATAGTAGTCATACCCATATGGGGGATACATTGGACTTTTTCGAGTTGTTTCTTTCCCCCTAAATTAGAATCTGAATGTTGAGAATCTGATTGAGAGGGAATATGAATTGCATCCTGATGCTCTTCAATGCTTTGATAATCAGGGTCTTGCAAACTCAGATCAATATACAAAGTAATATCATTGTCTGAATAAAAACCTTTGTCCGGAGGCTCCTTTATGCGTGTTTAACCCATCTCATCATCCAAAGAGACCTCAGCGCCTTATTTGCAAGTATAATGATGATGCACCAGGAAAGTGGATGATAAACATTGCTCATGTAGTCTACAGGGTCCCTCCATAGGACATACGACTGCTAGTGCTGGTGGATTCAGGGGGTTCATGGGATTGTCAACGATAGTTAACCCATTGTTTGCAATTGGCCTATCTACGTTTGGAAATTCCTTGACTTGGGGGAAGTCGTTAATTGGAGGATCCTGTAATTTGGAAGTTTCCATATCTTTACCCGAGTGATCACCTGCTTCCAAAATTACTGGGATTGAATTTGAAACATTCCCTATAATTTCCACCATTTCTTTTTGTAAAGATTTGTTAGAGTTTCCCTCTACCATCTTTCCTTTATCAATTATTTCCTTCTGCGGGTTGTGTACTTTCCAAAATCCTTGCTGCTATACTCTTCTGTGTGATTGGAATAAATCCATTTGTTTCTTTACCTGATTGCCAAATTCTAGAATTTGAATGCTCTCCTGTCCTAGAATAAGAATATTCTTTCTTTTCCTCTATTTAGTAGTTTCCTTGTGTATCTCTCTAGAATCTTTCCCATTATCTAGTGGTGATGCTCCTTCCTCTGAAACCTTCACCCGAAACAATGGCTTTTTCTTCCTGTATTCAGCTTCATTGTGCCCCTGCTTTCTGCAGCCTTTGTAAATTTTATTTTTTTCATATACAATCCTTTGCTAGCAGGCGTCCTCATCTCCCATGTCTAGCCAAAACCTAGAGGGGTTGTTTGCTAGTAAATTGACCTCAACGCACACTCTAGCAACTCCAAGACCTGGATAAAGAGAGTGTAGCTTGGTCGTATGCTAGGACTCTTCTAATAGGTTTTACTAATAGCTCTAATAAAGGCTTTTTAAAGAAGTTCAATGGCAACCCGGGTAAAGAGATCCACATAGGAACAACGGAAGCCTCTATGCCAGGCAAAAATACGGGGAACCATTTAAAAAATCTGGACAAGTAGTCTTCAATCATGGTAGCATCCTTCAACCAATTCTTTACATAGTCTTCATGCTTCTCAAACCGAATCAATATGTGTCTGGGATCCATAGAACCTATTTCAAAACCTCCTTTCAAATCCCATTCAGAACGTATTACTTCTCTTATCACTCCCAAACTTGGACGACCATAGGCACATTTGCCTATTAACGTATATTGAAGGGATAGACAAGATTGTTGTACTTCTTCGTTAGTGAAGTAGAAGGCTAGCTCTCCCTCATAAAACACAACTGGTTTTTCAAGTTTAATCGTTGGTTCTTCCTCTAAAATGGATTTTNTCCTTTCAAGTGCAACCAATAGACAAGTATCTAGGGGTGGACTTCGGCTTCAAACCCCTATTGGGTGAGGAGCAAGAAGGATCAGTTGCTGAGGTTGAGGAGAAGACGACTGAGGTCGAGGCTTTCGAGGTTACTCCTCTTCCAAGTGCCCTTGTTGAGGCTGAGGTCGAAACTCCTGAGTCTGTTCCTTCTCTGCCAACTTATCCTGAGGTGGCTACTTCTGTGGAGGTGGGAATCCCCGAGATTGTTCTGCCCCCAGTTACCATTGTTGAGGTCAAGGTTTTAGCACATGCCCTATCTGAAGATCCCCTTGTTTCAGCTGACCTTCCACATGTTCCTCTCCTACCAGAGGGAGAGGAAAATATGGTTGTTTTTGAGTTTCCTTGGAATGCTGAAAAGGTTGCAGATCTCGTAGTAGATACTAGGTCTTTCCATCTTTTTTGCTTTGTAATTTGTGAAAAAAGGAAGTCTGAATGAGAAAAGAACATTTGCACATCTTGCTTTTAATTAATTTTTCTTCCTTTCCTCCTTTGCCCCTTGCTTCGAGGAGAGTTTTGGTCTTCTAGAAGGAACTTTGCTAGCTAAAAATACTCAGGTGTGAGGTCTATTCATTCCACCAGATCATTGCGTAGGGAATACTTTTTCCTACCACCTTGTATCCTTACATATTATGAAGTATGTTGCTACCTCGAGCTTGGGTGCTCATCTTCAAGGCCTGAGGAGATCACTTTTTATGAGTTAAAGGTTTTTTCTCTTTATTTATGCTTGTGGCTTCACTCCTAAGCTTAAGAGATCTTCTTTGGTTATAAGCTTCGGAGCTCATTTTTGCTTATGAGCTGAGAAGCTCATCTTCGAGCTTAGGAGTTCTTTTTTTTTTTTTAACCTATGAGCTGAGAAGCTTATCTTTCATTTATGAGTTAANTCGAGCTTGGGTGCTCATCTTCAAGGCCTGAGGAGATCGCTTTTTATGAGTTAAAGGTTTTTTCTCTTTATTTATGCTTGTGGCTTCACTCCTGAGCTTAAGAGATCTTCTTTGGTTATAAGCTTTGGAGCTCAATTTTGCTTATGAGCTGAGAAGCTCATCTTCGAGCTTAGGAGTTCTTTTTTTTTTTTTAACCTATGAGCTGAGAAGCTTATCTTTCATTTATGAGTTAAAGAGCTCATATTTGTTTTTATGAGCTAAAAAGCTCATCTTTATTTGATCTTTATTTATGACCTGAAGAGCTCATCTTTGTTTTATGAGCTAAAGAGCTCATCTTTATTTATGAGCTGAAGAAGTACAATTGACCTGAAATTTTTATAAAAACAGGATTCTTGGTTTTTCTCAGCTATTGACATAATTTCCTCAGGTGATCAATATTCCATGAGTGAGGCAGAGCTCTTATTTCCTTGGACTGTAGCTCGTAATTCCTTGGTCTAACTATCTTGGTCACAATGTGCAGGGCTTCCCAGTTGTGCCCAAGCTNATGAGCTGAAGAAGTACAATTGACCTGAAATTTTTATAAAAACAGGATTCTTGGTTTTTCTCAGCTATTGATATAATTTCCTCAGGTGATCAATATTCATGAGTGAGGCAGAGCTCTTATTTCCTTGGACTGTAGCTCGTAATTCCTTGGTCTAACTATCTTGGTCACAATGTGCAGGGCTTCCCAGTTGTGCCCAAGCTTTCCCTGCTTGGGGTCCTTCTTGGCTGAGAGGAGCTTTTTGAGAACCATGTCCCCCACTTTAAACTCCTATATTTGACCCTTTTTTTGTAGTGTCATTCTATTTTTCTATGATAGTTAATGATGCGCTGCAGGGTGTTATTCCANCTTGTAAGACTGACTTAATAAGTGTGATTCCGCCCATTTTTGAGAGCAATTTAGTGTACCAGCCCTCCAACTTAACTTGAAACTTTTTCAAAAGATCTTCAAAGTATCGCAGTTTAACTCTCCCTTTAATGATAGGACAACCCAAATAGGTAAGTGGACAAGATTTAATGGGAATGTTAGCCACCTGTGACAATCTATTTCTTCTTGATACTAGGATTCTTGAGGAGCAATATAGCGAACTCTTCTGGAAATTAACTTTTTGCCTTTAGGGTGTTTCATATCTCCCCACAAACTTCAACATATTAACCATAGATTTTTTTATGCCCTTCATAAATATTAAAGTATCATCTACAAATAACATATGCGATAGCAAAATGGCACCTCTACCTATGTGAAAACTCTTTATCAGACCTTGCTAAAAATGATGCTTTAAACCTCTGCTCAAGACTTCCTCTACTAGAATAAATAAACTGGGAGATAAGGGATCCCCTTAATTCAACCCCCTAGAACTGGGGAAAAACCCATGTCTAATGCCATTAATTACCAGTGAGATATTCTAATTATTAAGGCAATTAGAGATGACTAGAACAAACTCTCCGGAAAAGCCAAAACTCACCAAAGTTTGCTTTAAAAAGTTCCATTCTAAATGATCAAATGCTTTCATCATATCAAGTTTAGCATTACCTCATTCCACTTTCCTGTCCAATTCATTAGCCATCAATTGAGCAAGAGCTATACTATCTACAATATTTCTCCCCTTGACAAATCCTTGTTGCTCCTCCAAAATTAGCTTAGGAAGTAGACTACTTATGCCATTATCTTTGTGAAGATTTTGTACAGGAAATTACATAAACTAATTGGCCTGAATTCTGAAATGGACGAAGGCTTTTCAATCTTAGGAATAAGAGACTGCAATATAGCATTAATCGATCTAGGAACCACTCCCCCTTGCATGAAAAAATTAGCAGCCTCTAAAAGATCATCCTTAATTATATCCCAGGTTGTTTGAAAAAACTTACCTAAGAAACCATCCGGACTTGGGTCACTATGCACCAACATATGAAAGACGACTTCCTTTAGTTCTTGCAAAGAAACTAGGGTCAATAGCATGAGATTGTCCTCCTCTGTAACCAATTTGGGGATAAAGGAAAATATTTCCTCCTCAATGTAATGGGATTCTGAAGTGTAAAGGCCAAAAAAATAGTCCACTGCACAACCTACAATTAGAGCTTCTTCCTCCACCCAAATACCCTCCTCATTCTTAATCTTTTGAATTCTGCTTCTAGATGACTTGACTTTTGCTATGGCGTGGTACAATCTTGTGTTTCTGTCCCACTCAATAGTCCACTGCACATTGGCTTTTTGTCTCTAAAATATCACTTCTATTCTTAGTGCATTATCCAACTCCCTTCTTGCCCTTTCCACTGATGAGATATTTGCCATAGAATCATGCCTTTCCATCTCAATCTCTACTTGAAACAATAGTTGTTTCTGCCTCTTGATATTATCAAACACATTTCCAAATGTTTCCTTGTTCCAAGTTTTTAAATGGGCTTTGAGATACTTAAGCCTAAGAAATAAATTATGTATGGGATTTGTAGAGTAAGAACCCACCCAAGTAGCTTGTACTAACGACAAGAATCCCGAGTGTTCTACCCACATTTCCATGAATTTAAAAAAGGATATCCTTTTGGGAGCAGCATCTTCCGAGTTCTTGATAATCAGAGGACAATGGTCAGAGGAACCTTTAGCCGCATGCTCCACAACTACACTATAAAAACTTTCACCCCACTCAACATTCATTAGGGCCCTACAAATACACTGGCACATTCTAGCCATACCTTCTTGGTTGTTACACCATGTAAAATTTGTTCCAGTGTAGCCACAATCTTGTAAGCTAGCTGCATTAATGAACGAGATGAACTCATGCATAGTGGATAAACTAGGAGGCAAACCTCCTTTCCTTTCTGTTGAAGACACAATAGTGTTGAAATCCCCTACCACCATCCATGGCATATTAGAAGTTGACAATGTGGAAAGATGGGCCCATAAGGACCTTCGAAGAATATGATCACACTTGCCATGGACGAATGAAACCAAAAAAGGCAAGGAACCCATGTAAGATGCTTTAACTATAAGAGCTTGCTTGTGAATTGAAAAAGTCTCCACTTGCATCCTATGATCCCAAAGAACCCAAATATATTTCTCTACTAAAGGATTAGCTAATGATAAAGAGAACCCAAGACTAAGACACAGTCTTCTTAACTTGACTGACAACAATTTTGGCTCTAAAACAGCAACTAAACCAACATTGTTCGATCGAACTAATTTTTGCAACCTTAATCTTGAGGATTCCTTATTTTCTCCTCTCATGTTCCATGATACAATATTAATCATTTAAATGTGTGGATTGAGAAACTTTGCTAGACCTAGATATAGTAGTCATACCCATATGGGGGATACATTGGACTTTTTCGAGTTGTTTCTTTCCCCCTAAATTAGAATCTGAATGTTGAGAATCTGATTGAGAGGGAATATGAATTGCATTCTGATGCTCTTCAATGCTTTGATAATCAGGGTCTTGCAAACTCAGATCAATATACAAAGTAATATCATTGTCTGAATAAAAACCTTTGTCCGGAGGCTCCTTTATGCGTGTTTAACCCATCTCATCATCCAAAGAGACCTCAGCGCCTTATTTGCAAGTATAATGATGATGCACCAGGAAAGTGGATGATAAACATTGCTCATGTAGTCTACAGGGTCCCTCCATAGGACATACGACTGCTAGTGCTGGTGGATTCAGGGGGTTCATGGGATTGTCAACGATAGTTAACCCATTGTTTGAAATTGGCCTATCTACGTTTGGAAATTCCTTGACTTGGGGGAAGTCGTTAATTGGAGGATCCTGTAATTTGGAAGTTTCCATATCTTTACCCGAGTGATCACCTGCTTCCAAAATTACTGGGATTGAATTTGAAACATTCCCTATAATTTCCACCATTTCTTTTTGTAAAGATTTGTTAGAGTTTCCCTCTACCATCTTTCCTTTATCAATTATTTCCTTCTGCGGGTTGTGTACTTTCCAAAATCCTTGCTGCTATACTCTTCTGTGTGATTGGAATAAATCCATTTGTTTCTTTACCTGATTGCCAAATTCTAGAATTTGAATGCTCTCCTGTCCTAGAATAAGAATATTCTTTCTTTTCCTCTATTTAGTAGTTTCCTTGTGTATCTCTCTAGAATCTTTCCCATTATCTAGTGGTGATGCTCCTTCCTCTGAAACCTTCACCCGAAACAATGGCTTTTTCTTCCTGTATTCAGCTTCATTGTGCCCCTGCTTTCTGCAGCCTTTGCAAATTTTATTTTTTTCATATACAATCCTTTGCTAGCAGGCGTCCTCATCTCCCATGTCTAGCCAAAACCTAGAGGGGTTGTTTGCTAGTAAATTGACCTCAACGCACACTCTAGCAACTCCAAGACCTGGATAAAGAGAGTGTAGCTTGGTCGTATGCTAGGACTCTTCTAATAGGTTTTACTAATAGCTCTAATAAAGGCTTTTTAAAGAAGTTCAATGGCAACCCGGGTAAAGAGATCCACATAGGAACAACGGAAGCCTCTATGCCAGGCAAAAATACGGGGAACCATTTAAAAAATCTGGACAAGTAGTCTTCAATCATGGTAGCATCCTTCAACCAATTCTTTACATAGTCTTCATGCTTCTCAAACCGAATCAATATGTGTCTGGGATCCATAGAACCTATTTCAAAACCTCCTTTCAAATCCCATTCAGAACGTATTACTTCTCTTATCACTCCCAAACTTGGACGACCATAGGCACATTTGCCTATTAACGTATATTGAAGGGATAGACAAGATTGTTGTACTTCTTCGTTAGTGAAGTAGAAGGCTAGCTCTCCCTCATAAAACACAACTGGTTTTTCAAGTTTAATCGTTGGTTCTTCCTCTAAAATGGATTTTGATGGCTATTTAAAGAGTGAAGCATATGATGGAGTGGGTTGTGAAAGATGAACAGGTTGTAAATTTGACAGTTTTGGAGGTATTAGGGATGAACCTGGTGAAGAACTCATGAAAGGAAAAAATCCTAGAGAGAAGTAAGAGCTTCTCTCTCTACTCATATAGTTTTCTTTTAACTTCAATGAACAATAAGTCACACATCATAAATTGTTAAAAAAAATGGCCAAAGCTTTTGACATGAAGAGAGCAAACTTAAAGTTCAGGGAGTAATTACACTCAGAAAAAAAGGAGTATCCTACTATTTTATAGCAGTTTGTGGCACTATTTTAAATGTTTAAACATTAGGCTAAAAGGAGCCTCTTACTATTTTGTAGAAGTTTGTGGCACTATTTTAAATGTTTAAACATCAGGCTAAAGGAGTCTCTTACTATTTTGTAACGGTTTGTGACACTAATTTAAATGTCAGGCTAACTTATATCAGATTAGGTTTTCAAATTGAAATACATTATTTTCTTGTTAGTCCATAATTTATAATCCTAACAAACTTAGGAGAAAACCACCTCTTAGATGACTCAATGGATACTTAGAAACAACTAGGTTGTGAATTAGTTATCACTTGACACCAGTATTAATAAATTTTAATAGTGTGACTAACATCTAGAATATATTCTTTATATGAATGTGTTTATGAGAATAATGACATTGCAGTAATATTTCCTAGATTGTTTCTCAAACATTCCCTACTTATACACCTTTTTCGACTTTCCTTTTTTATTGTTTTGTTATGTCTGCTTCTTTTGAAGCTACTACTTCTTCGGTCTCTCTTGTCATAGGTGATAGATAACTCAAGTTTGAGGTTTGACCTTATTATAGGAGGCAGTTTGAGGATCCTAACTAGGTAGACAACCTAGAAGACATGGGCGATGAGATAGACAACTTCCCTGGTGTTGATGCCTAGGCTACCGAGGTTGAGGTTCCTTTGCTTCTACCAAGCCCAGTCTCGAAGTCTAAGAAATCTCAAAAAAAGGAGATCTAAGAAATGCAGAACTGGGACCTCTGGAAGTGCTAGGGACGTTGACGTTGAGCCCTGGGCATCAGATCTCGTCGGGTTCGGCAATGTTACCCCCTTTTTCTAAGTGTTCTCTCTGCGAGGTTTGGCTTTCCCAAGGGCATGCACTACTGGTCTCCACACATGGACATCCGGTATGACACTGTACTGCCTAAGAAGATCTATTTTTTTGTTGTTTCTTTTGTGAATGGTCTTAGATTCCACATTTATCCTTTCCCCCAATATGTGCTTTAACCCTTCAATGTTTTTCCATCCCAACTTTCTCTCAACTTCTATGTCATTCTAGTGGGTCTCCTGGTCTTTTTTTAAGAAGAATGACCTAGGTGCCCTTTCTGTTCCCCTGTTTGTGAATTTTTTCAACATCAAATTCTCCCCTACCAACAACTTTCTATATATTTCAAAATATGTGAAGACCTTATCTCTGATCACCTACCTCCCATAAGGGTTGGAAAAAACTCTTCTTCTTCATGTTTGGGAAGGAGTGGGAATTTAACCCAAGGGATGCCACCGACACTCTTCTTGTGCCTCGAACTTAGTCAAGCCTAGACAATTTGGGTAAGTCCTCATCGAGGTGATCTAGTTTGAATCTTTCTTTGGCTTTTGTGTTTCAATTAATTGTCTTGAGCTCGATGCATATGAGAGGATAGTCATGTTAGGCCTTGAGGAGTGTCCACTTGAAACGTATTCAGGGCTTCTCACGCCTGTGGTGATCATTCGGTACAAGTTAAGTTCTCTCGAGGTGAGAGTTGAGACCCCTATACCACTAACCATTCTTGGTGGGGAGGAAACTGCTCGTAAGACCCCTGCCTTATACTTTATACTTAATATTTTATTTTCTTCCTCTTTTTTTTTTTTAAGGTTCAAGCTCCATGGCTCCGGATGCTGTCGTGGTAAAGGCTAGGATGGCCAAAATGAGGCATAAGAAAGTGGTAGGGAAGATGAAGGTAGAGGTCAGCAATGAGCCTGATCTGGAACGCCATTCCAAGACCATGAGGAAGGAACATATGTCCCTACTTCTGTAGAAGGTACCACCTCCACCCCAGGGGTCCCCTCCCCTATAGAAGACTCCGTCTAACCCCAAGTCTCTAGTTGGGGTTTCTACAGCTCTTTTTGGGCCTAAGAAGCCTGCTGTGCAGGGCGCCACTACTCTTTATGGAGCAACCTTGGTAAGCTTCTAGTTACTACGCCTTCAATCTAGGTTAAACTTTTACCTCAATAATGTTGAATTTAGGTCTCATCTATTTTTACAGATGGCAATCCATGTGGGAGCCCTAGTGGGAAGGGTTCGAGCCTCAAAGAAGGTTGTAGGGGTGACCTAGAAGTCCTTGAAGGATTATGAGCTTAAGCTTTCATAATTGTGCTTCCCTAATAATGACCTCAGAGCTTAAGTGTAGGACCTAAAGGCTCAGATGCAAGGCCTGAGCTTGACAAATAAGGACATTAAGGCCGAGGTCAAGACAAAGAGCGATGAGGTCAAGCTTAAGATGGAAGGTCTGGTCTAAGCAAGGAAAGATGTTTTTGACATTCGTAATGTTGTTTAGGCTATGAAGTGAATGACTTCAAGGAGCTTGCTAAAGTGAATGTTGTCTATCTAAGGGAGATTGAGGAAGAGAGGGCCAAGGTGCTTGAGAAGGACTCTAAGGTTGCCGAGCTTGAAGATGAAGGGCTATTTTGCCTTTCAAGTGCAACCAATAGACAAGTATCTAGGGGTGGACTTCGGCTTCAAACCCCTATTGGGTGAGGAGCAAGAAGGATCAGTTGCTGAGGTTGAGGAGAAGACGACTGAGGTCGAGGCTTTCGAGGTTACTCCTCTTCCAAGTGCCCTTGTTGAGGCTGAGGTCGAAACTCCTGAGTCTGTTCCTTCTCTGCCAACTTATCCTGAGGTGGCTACTTCTGTGGAGGTGGGAATCCCCGAGATTGTTCTGCCCCCAGTTACCATTGTTGAGGTCAAGGTTTTAGCACATGCCCTATCTGAAGATCCCCTTGTTTCAGCTGACCTTCCACATGTTCCTCTCCTACCAGAGGGAGAGGAAAATATGGTTGTTTTTGAGTTTCCTTGGGATGCTGAAAAGGTTGCAGATCTCGTAGTAGATACTAGGTCTTTCCATCTTTTTTGCTTTGTAATTTGTGAAAAAAGGAAGTCTGAATGAGAAAAGAACATTTGCACATCTTGCTTTTATTTAATTTTTCTTCCTTTCCTCCTTTGCCCCTTGCTTCGAGGAGAGTTTTGGTCTTCTAGAAGGAACTTTGCTAGCTAAAAATACTCAGGTGTGAGGTCTATTCATTCCACCAGATCATTGCGTAGGGAATACTTTTTCCTACCACCTTGTATCCTTACATATTATGAAGTATGTTGCTACCTCGAGCTTGGGTGCTCATCTTCAAGGCCTGAGGAGATCGCTTTTTATGAGTTAAAGGTTTTTTCTCTTTATTTATGCTTGTGGCTTCACTCCTGAGCTTAAGAGATCTTCTTTGGTTATAAGCTTTGGAGCTCATTTTTGCTTATGAGCTGAGAAGCTCATCTTCGAGCTTAGGAGTTCTTTTTTTTTTTTTAACCTATGAGCTGAGAAGCTTATCTTTCATTTATGAGTTAAAGAGCTCATATTTGTTTTTATGAGCTAAAAAGCTCATCTTTATTTGATCTTTATTTATGACCTGAAGAGCTCATCTTTGTTTTATGAGCTAAAGAGCTCATCTTTATTTATGAGCTGAAGAAGTACAATTGACCTGAAATTTTTATAAAAACAGGATTCTTGGTTTTTCTCAGCTATTGATATAATTTCCTCAGGTGATCAATATTCAATGAGTGAGGCAGAGCTCTTATTTCCTTGGACTGTAGCTCGTAATTCCTTGGTCTAACTATCTTGGTCACAATGTGCAGGGCTTCCCAGTTGTGCCCAAGCTTTCCCTGCTCGGGGTCCTTCTTGGCTGAGAGGAGCTTTTTGAGAACCATGTCCCCCACTTTAAACTCCTATATTTGACCCTTTTGTTGTAGTGTCATTCTATTTTTCTATGATAGTTAATGATGCGCTGCAGGGTGTTATTCCACTTCTCATCCAAGAGGTTAAGATTGATATGTNCGGGGTCCTTCTTGGCTGAGAGGAGCTTTTTGAGAACCATGTCCCCCACTTTAAACTCCTATATTTGACCCTTTTTTTGTAGTGTCATTCTATTTTTCTATGATAGTTAATGATGCGCTGCAGGGTGTTATTCCACTTCTCATCCAAGAGGTTAAGATTGATATGTAGCGACTCGTCATTTTGCGAGCTCTGCTCTCGGGGATGGGATGCCTATTTCAACAAGGGCCACCACCTCAGTGCCATAAGCTAGGGCAAATGGTGTTTCATTTGTGGCTATTCTGGTGGTGGTTCTATAGGCCCATAGTACCCCTGGTAAATGTTCTACCTATTGGCTCTTTAAGGTTTTGAGCTCGGTTTTCAAAGCCGCCTTGATGGTTTAGATGATCACCTCTACTTGTCCATTTCACTGACGATGAGCTGGTGCCGAGAAATAATTCTTTATACCAAGCTCCCCACAAATCCTTTGAACCTTGAATTATCAAACTATTTTTTGTTATCTTAGATAAGTACCATTGGGATCCCAAATCTACAGATTATTGATTTAAAAGTGAAGTTCTAGATCTTTTGCTCTATGATCTTTGCAAGGCATTCCACCTCGGCCAATTTGGTAAAGTAGTCTACCCCAATTATTGCGAACTTACACTATCCCGTGCNAATTGGCCTGAATTCTGAAATGGACGAAGGCTTTTCAATCTTAGGAATAAGAGACTGCAATATAGCATTAATCGATCTAGGAACCACTCCCCCTTGCATGAAAAAATTAGCAGCCTCTAAAAGATCATCCTTAATTATATCCCAGGTTGTTTGAAAAAACTTACCTAAGAAACCATCCGGACTTGGGTCACTATGCACCAACATATGAAAGACGACTTCCTTTAGTTCTTGCAAAGAAACTAGGGTCAATAGCATGAGATTGTCCTCCTCTGTAACCAATTTGGGGATAAAGGAAAATATTTCCTCCTCAATGTAATGGGATTCTGAAGTGTAAAGGCCAAAAAAATAGTCCACTGCACAACCTACAATTAGAGCTTCTTCCTCCACCCAAATACCCTCCTCATTCTTAATCTTTTGAATTCTGCTTCTAGATGACTTGACTTTTGCTATGGCGTGGTATAGTCTTGTGTTTCTGTCCCACTCAATAGTCCACTGCACATTGGCTTTTTGTCTCTAAAATATCTCTTCTATTCTTAGTGCATTATCCAGCTCCCTTCTTGCCCTTTCCACTGATGAGATATTTGCCATAGAATCATGCCTTTCCATNCAATCTTGTGTTTCTGTCCCACTCAATAGTCCACTGCACATTGGCTTTTTGTCTCTAAAATATCACTTCTATTCTTAGTGCATTATCCAACTCCCTTCTTGCCCTTTCCACTGATGAGATATTTGCCATAGAATCATGCCTTTCCATCTCAATCTCTACTTGAAACAATAGTTGTTTCTGCCTCTTGATATTATCAAACACATTTCCAAATGTTTCCTTGTTCCAAGTTTTTAAATGGGCTTTGAGATACTTGAGCCTAAGAAATAAATTATGTATGGGATTTGTAGAGTAAGAACCCACCCAAGTAGCTTGTACTAACGACAAGAATCCCGAGTGTTCTACCCACATTTCCATGAATTTAAAAAAGGATATCCTTTTGGGAGCAGCATCTTCCGAGTTCTTGATAATCAGAGGACAATGGTCAGAGGAACCTTTAGCCGCATGCTCCACAACTACACTATAAAAACTTTCACCCCACTCAACATTCATTAGGGCCCTACAAATACACTGGCACATTCTAGCCATACCTTCTTGGTTGTTACACCATGTAAAATTTGTTCCAGTGTAGCCACAATCTTGTAAGCTAGCTGCATTAATGAACGAGATGAACTCATGCATAGTGGATAAACTAGGAGGCAAACCTCCTTTCCTTTCTGTTGAAGACACAATAGTGTTGAAATCCCCTACCACCATCCATGGCATATTAGAAGTTGACAATGTGGAAAGATGGGCCCATAAGGACCTTCGAAGAATATGATCACACTTGCCATGGACGAATGAAACCATAAAAGGCAAGGAACCCATGTAAGATGCTTTAACTATAAGAGCTTGCTTGTGAATTGAAAAAGTCTCCACTTGCATCCTATGATCCCAAAGAACCCAAATATATTTCTCTACTAAAGGATTAGCTAATGATAAAGAGAACCCAACACTAAGACACAGTCTTCTTAACTTGACCGACAACAATTTTGGCTCTAAAACAGCAACTAAACCAACATTGTTCGATCGAACTAATTTTTGCAACCTTAATCTTGAGGATTCCTTATTTGCTCCTCTCATGTTCCATGATACAATATTAATCATTTAAATGTGTGGATTGAGAAACTTTGCTAGACCTAGATATAGTAGTCATACCCATATGGGGGATACATTGGACTTTTTCGAGTTGTTTCTTTNGCTCCTCTCATGTTCCATGATACAATATTAATCATTTAAATGTGTGGATTGAGAAACTTTGCTAGACTTGGATATAGTAGTCATACCCATATGGGGGATACATTGGACTTTTTCGAGTTGTTTCTTTCCCCCTAAATTAGAATCTGAATGTTGAGAATCTGATTGAGAGGGAATATGAATTGCATTCTGATGCTCTTCAATGCTTTGATAATCAGGGTCTTGCAAACTCAGATCAATATACAAAGTAATATCATTGTCTGAATAAAAACCTTTGTCCGGAGGCTCCTTTCTGCGTGTTTAACCCATCTCATCATCCAAAGAGACCTCAGCGCCTTATTTGCAAGTATAATGATGATGCACCAGGAAAGTGGATGATAAACATTGCTCATGTAGTCTACAGGGTCCCTCCATAGGACATACGACTGCTAGTGCTGGTGGATTCAGGGGGTTCATGGGATTGTCAACGATAGTTAACCCATTGTTTGAAATTGGCCTATCTACGTTTGGAAATTCCTTGACTTGGGGGAAGTCGTTAATTGGAGGATCCTGTAATTTGGAAGTTTCCATATCTTTACCCGAGTGATCACCTGCTTCCAAAATTACTGGGATTGAATTTGAAACATTCCCTATAATTTCCACCATTTCTTTTTGTAAAGATTTGTTAGAGTTTCCCTCTACCATCTTTCCTTTATCAATTATTTCCTTCTGCGGGTTGTGTACTTTCCAAAATCCTTGCTGCTATACTCTTCTGTGTGATTGGAATAAATCCATTTGTTTCTTTACCTGATTGCCAAATTCTAGAATTTGAATGCTCTCCTGTCCTAGAATAAGAATATTCTTTCTTTTCCTCTATTTAGTAGTTTCCTTGTGTATCTCTCTAGAATCTTTCCCATTATCTAGTGGTGATGCTCCTTCCTCTGAAACCTTCACCCGAAACAATGGCTTTTTCTTCCTGTATTCAGCTTCATTGTGCCCCTGCTTTCTGCAGCCTTTGTAAATTTTATTTTTTTCATATACAATCCTTTGCTAGCAGGCGTCCTCATCTCCCATGTCTAGCCAAAACCTAGAGGGGTTGTTTGCTAGTAAATTGACCTCAACGCACACTCTAGCAACTCCAAGACCTGGATAAAGAGAGTGTAGCTTGGTCGTATGCTAGGACTCTTCTAATAGGTTTTACTAATAGCTCTAATAAAGGCTTTTTAAAGAAGTTCAATGGCAACCCGGGTAAAGAGATCCACATAGGAACAACGGAAGCCTCTATGCCAGGCAAAAATACGGGGAACCATTTAAAAAATCTGGACAAGTAGTCTTCAATCATGGTAGCATCCTTCAACCAATTCTTTACATAGTCTTCATGCTTCTCAAACCGAATCAATATGTGTCTGGGATCCATAGAACCTATTTCAAAACCTCCTTTCAAATCCCATTCAGAACGTATTACTTCTCTTATCACTCCCAAACTTGGACGACCATAGGCACATTTGCCTATTAACGTATATTGAAGGGATAGACAAGATTGTTGTACTTCTTCGTTAGTGAAGTAGAAGGCTAGCTCTCCCTCATAAAACACAACTGGTTTTTCAAGTTTAATCGTTGGTTCTTCCTCTAAAATGGATTTTGATGGCTATTTAAAGAGTGAAGCATATGATGGAGTGGGTTGTGAAAGATGAACAGGTTGTAAATTTGACAGTTTTGGAGGTATTAGGGATGAACCTGGTGAAGAACTCATGAAAGGAAAAAATCCTAGAGAGAAGTAAGAGCTTCTCTCTCTACTCATATAGTTTTCTTTTAACTTCAATGAACAATAAGTCACACATCATAAATTGTTAAAAAAAATGGCCAAAGCTTTTGACATGAAGAGAGCAAACTTAAAGTTCAGGGAGTAATTACACTCAGAAAAAAAGGAGTATCCTACTATTTTATAGCAGTTTGTGGCACTATTTTAAATGTTTAAACATTAGGCTAAAAGGAGCCTCTTACTATTTTGTAGAAGTTTGTGGCACTATTTTAAATGTTTAAACATCAGGCTAAAGGAGTCTCTTACTATTTTGTAACGGTTTGTGACACTAATTTAAATGTCAGGCTAACTTATATCAGATTAGGTTTTCAAATTGAAATACATTATTTTCTTGTTAGTCCATAATTTATAATCCTAACAAACTTAGGAGAAAACCACCTCTTAGATGACTCAATGGATACTTAGAAACAACTAGGTTGTGAATTAGTTATCACTTGACACCAGTATTAATAAATTTTAATAGTGTGACTAACATCTAGAATATATTCTTTATATGAATGTGTTTATGAGAATAATGACATTGCAGTAATATTTCCTAGATTGTTTCTCAAACATTCCCTACTTATACACCTTTTTCGACTTTCCTTTTTTATTGTTTTGTTATGTCTGCTTCTTTTGAAGCTACTACTTCTTCGGTCTCTCTTGTCATAGGTGATAGATAACTCGAGTTTGAGGTTTGACCTTATTATAGGAGGCAGTTTGAGGATCCTAACTAGGTAGACAACCTAGAAGACATGGGCGATGAGATAGACAACTTCCCTGGTGTTGATGCCTAGGCTACCGAGGTTGAGGTTCCTTTGCTTCTACCAAGCCCAGTCTCGAAGTCTAAGAAATCTCAAAAAAAGGAGATCTAAGAAATGCAGAACTGGGACCTCTGGAAGTGCTAGGGACGTTGACGTTGAGCCCTGGGCATCAGATCTCGTCGGGTTCGGCAATGTTACCCCCTTTTTCTAAGTGTTCTCTCTGCGAGGTTTGGCTTTCCCAAGGGCATGCACTACTGGTCTCCACACATGGACATCCGGTATGACACTGTACTGCCTAAGAAGATCTATTTTTTTGTTGTTTCTTTTGTGAATGGTCTTAGATTCCACATTTATCCTTTCCCCCAATATGTGCTTTAACCCTTCAATGTTTTTCCATCCCAACTTTCTCTCAACTTCTATGTCATTCTAGTGGGTCTCCTGGTCTTTTTTTAAGAAGAATGACCTAGGTGCCCTTTCTGTTCCCCTGTTTGTGAATTTTTTCAACATCAAATTCTCCCCTACCAACAACTTTCTATATATTTCAAAATATGTGAAGACCTTATCTCTGATCACCTACCTCCCATAAGGGTTGGAAAAAACTCTTCTTCTTCATGTTTGGGAAGGAGTGGGAATTTAACCCAAGGGATGCCACCGACACTCTTCTTGTGCCTCGAACTTAGTCAAGCCTAGACAATTTGGGTAAGTCCTCATCGAGGTGATCTAGTTTGAATCTTTCTTTGGCTTTTGTGTTTCAATTAATTGTCTTGAGCTCGATGCATATGAGAGGATAGTCATGTTAGGCCTTGAGGAGTGTCCACTTGAAACGTATTCAGGGCTTCTCACGCCTGTGGTGATCATTCGGTACAAGTTAAGTTCTCTCGAGGTGAGAGTTGAGACCCCTATACCACTAACCATTCTTGGTGGGGAGGAAACTGCTCGTAAGACCCCTGCCTTATACTTTATACTTAATATTTTATTTTCTTCCTCTTTTTTTTTTTTAAGGTTCAAGCTCCATGGCTCCGGATGCTGTCGTGGTAAAGGCTAGGATGGCCAAAATGAGGCATAAGAAAGTGGTAGGGAAGATGAAGGTAGAGGTCAGCAATGAGCCTGATCTGGAACGCCATTCCAAGACCATGAGGAAGGAACATATGTCCCTACTTCTGTAGAAGGTACCACCTCCACCCCAGGGGTCCCCTCCCCTATAGAAGACTCCGTCTAACCCCAAGTCTCTAGTTGGGGTTTCTACAGCTCTTTTTGGGCCTAAGAAGCCTGCTGTGCAGGGCGCCACTACTCTTTATGGAGCAACCTTGGTAAGCTTCTAGTTACTACGCCTTCAATCTAGGTTAAACTTTTACCTCAATAATGTTGAATTTAGGTCTCATCTATTTTTACAGATGGCAATCCATGTGGGAGCCCTAGTGGGAAGGGTTCGAGCCTCAAAGAAGGTTGTAGGGGTGACCTAGAAGTCCTTGAAGGATTATGAGCTTAAGCTTTCATAATTGTGCTTCCCTAATAATGACCTCAGAGCTCAAGTGCAAGACCTAAAGGCTCAGATGCAAGGCCTGAGCTTGACAAATAAGGACATTAAGGTCGAGGTCAAGAAGAAGAGCGATGAGGTCAAGCTTAAGATGGAAGGTCTGGTCTAAGCAAAGAAAGATGTTTTTGACACTCGTAATGTTGTTTAGGCTATGAAGTGAATGACTTCAAGGAGCTTGCTAAAGTGAATGTTGTCTATCTAAGGGAGATTGAGGAAGAGAGGGCCAAGGTGCTTGAGAAGGACTCTAAGGTTGCCGAGCTTGAAGATGAAGGGCTATTTTGCCTTTCAAGTGCAACCAATAGACAAGTATCTAGGGGTGGACTTCGGCTTCAAACCCCCATTGGGTGAGGAGCAAGAAGGATCAGTTGCTGAGGTTGAGGAGAAGACGACTGAGGTCAAGGCTTTCGAGGTTACCCCTCTTCCAAGTGCCCTTGTTAAGGCTGAGGTCGAAACTCCTGAGTCTGTTCCTTCTCTGCCAACTTATCCTGAGGTGGCTACTTCTGTGGAGGTGGGAATCCACGAGATTGTTCTGCCCCCAGTTACCATTGTTGAGGTCAAGGTTTTAGCACATGCCCTATCTGAAGATCCCCTTGTTTCAGCTGACCTTCCACATGTTCCTCTCCTACCAGAGGGAGAGGAAAATATGGTTGTTTTTGAGTTTCCTTGGAATGCTGAAAAGNTGTCATAGATATCTTGCCACGACCGACGACTTCTTGTACGTTTCTAAACGGGTAAGGGCTAAACAGATTATTTCTGACCTCCTGAACTCCCATAAGGGCTGGAGAAAACTTTTCTTCTTTGTGTGGGTAGAACACTGGGAGTACAATTCGACTGATAAAACAGATACTCTCCTCATTCCTAGAGCCTGGTCTGCCCCCGATAACTTGGGTAAGTCCTTGTTCAAACTATCCAAGCTCAAATTTGGAGAGCCCTCTTGACCTTGTCCTGTCTTATTTTATTTTTTAGGTGTTCGACCTGAGCTCAGTGTTAAGGACGAATAGGTGCTGCTGAGGTTGGAGAAACGTAAACCAGAAAAATATTCTGAACTCATCAAGCCTTGGGTTCTGGTAAGGGATGGGTTCAGCCTTCTAGATGTAACAGTAGAAGCCCCCATCCCACTCTCCATTGTCAGAGTTGAGGAGGTAGCAGGTAACATTCCTTTCCACATTCGCTCTTGCCCCCCTTTTTTTTTGTTAAACTTACTTCCTCCCTCTTTTTTTTTTCTCATGTTGGTTCTTCGTTGGGTTTCCAGGCTCTTCTTTGATGGAACCAATCGCGAATGATCAGAATGTCAAGCTATCTTTGATGAGAAAGAACAGGAGTGGAAGTAAACGCAAGGTCGAGGCCGAATCAAGGAGTGGTTCAACTTCCAAAGTTCTAAGACTGGAGGTGACCTCTACTTCACCTAAAGCGACCCCAATGGGGCCCCTAACCTTCTCAATCTCCCCAAAGGCTGTGCAGACCTCTCTCTCCTAGGAGACTAGGCTGCCCCCTTTTAGTGGGGGTCTTAGGCAAGATCTATCCCCCACTTCTCCCTCTTCAGTAGAGGTTGAGAGAGCTTTAGAGATGGTTTCTCGCATTCTGCCGAGAGTTATTCCCCCTTATTCCTCTGAGAGACCTTCTCTGAAACATTCAAAGATATGCAAGAGTGAAAAAAGGGGGAGTGCTGAGGCAAGCTCGAGCTCCCTAATTGATAACGTAAAATGAGCTGCAGAGGCCATTGCTTCTATCCTTCCCAAATCTGACATTCAGTGGGCTTCCACTATGTAACTTGGGAGTTCCATTTCTACTGTCCTCTTTGCCGCTACTTTCGTAAGCTTTGTTGTATATATCTATATGTTTCTTTTTTATTTGATGGTTCTGAACTGAGCTTCTCTTGGGTTAGGTTTGCTCTTAGATGGCCATCCATGTTAGCGGGCTCCTGAAAAGGATCCAGGCTATGGAGGGTTTAGTTTAGGCTTCCAGAGCTTTTGAGCTCAAGGTCGCAGAGTTGTCCTTTGNCTTTCCTTGCTCCCCCTTTGCTTTGAGGAGAACTGAGTTTTTCTAAAAGCAAATATATTGAAACTGCGAGTCTACTGGCTCACTGAGCTCCTTTCAGAGGAACGAAATTAAGGTCTGACCTTAGGAGATTGCTATACTTGTGTTTGGTGTATTTGGCGAATAGAGTTTGTAACTTGATGCTGAGAAGTAGGGAGTTACCTTGGAAGGTCAATGTAGTCATACGAGCTGAGCTTAGCTCTTAGACATCTGAAAGTAGTGAGCTGCCTTGGAAGGTCCATGCAGCCATACGGGCTAGGCTTAGCTCATAAATATCTAAAAGTAGTGAGCTGCCTTGGAAGGTCAACCAGGACTGCCAAGTTCTATTACGAGCTAGAAGTTAATCTCCCAAGTTATACTGCAGCTTATTGTACTGGACTTCTGTTGGACAGTCGAGGGCTGTTAATGCTTGAGATGGATGAGGAGTATCNGGCTAGGCTTAGCTCATAAATATCTAAAAGTAGTGAGCTTCCTTGGCAGGTCAACCAGGACTGCCAAGTTCTATTACGAGCTAGAAGTTAATCTCCCAAGTAATACTGCAGCTTATTGTACTGGACTTCTGTTGGACAGTCGAGGGCTGTTAATGCTTGAGATGGATGAGGAGTATCAAGGAAATGTTAAGACTACTGGGTCTGAGCTCGTATGTATGTTGATCTTCTGTGAACATCCGATCGAGACTCTTCCCCCCCTTTTTTTTTACACGCTTCCCCAACTGCCTTTCAAAAGTATAACCACCTTCTTTAATTGGAAACCCAAAGGTCCGCCGACTTTGGTTCCTGTGTATGTTTTTGATTGCATTAAAGCTTTGTGTTCCTATGGTTTTGCTATATCTTCATGGTTCCTTCCTATTTTTGGAGCCTCTNTTCGTATGTATGTTGATCTTCTGTGAACATCCGATCGAGACTCTTCCCCCCCTTTTTTTTACACGCTTCCCCAACTGCCTTTCAAAAGTATAACCACCTTCTTTAATTGGAAACCCAAAGGTCCGCCGACTTTGGTTCCTGTGTATGTTTTTGATTGCATTAAAGCTTTGTGTTCCTATGGTTTTGCTATATCTTCATGGTTCCTTCCTATTTTTGGAGCCTCTTTTTTATTCTCGAAGTTTTACCATTCTTCTACTTCTACTTTTTCTTTACCTTATCTGAATTTGTCGATGGCTACCCCCATCTCGCCCCTGTTTAGTGAACGGAGATCCTTTGGAATTGAGTGGGAGTGGCAGAACCGCTACTTAGTTCCTTCGTCAATATCACCCTCAGATTTAGATGGGATAAAGAAGAAGTTCTTCCTTGAGGGGGCTTTGGACATGGGGCTGTGTCTGTCCATTCACCCCGTCGTTGGTTATATCTTGGCTCATTGCGGTTTGTGCCCTTCTCGTCTCTCTCTGAAGGGGTGGGCCACCATGATCAGTTTTTTCCTATTTTGGCGCTTGCGGGGTGATGACAAGTTTCCCACTGTAAGAGAATTCTTTTACTTTTTTGACCTTGAAGAGGATGAGGTCCCATGTTTTGTCTGTTTTCAATAGAGGTACTTCAAACTGCGGCGTCTGGTGTTTGACCTTTCTTTTCCTCCTGAGGGATGGACTCATCACTTTTTTTATGTTTCTCGGGACTCTTGGAGGTAAATAGAGCTGCATTACAGAGAGTGTAGAGTTCCTAGATCCTAGAGGAGCTATTCTTATCCAGGTAAGTGTCTTGGCAGCCTGTACTTGTTCAGGTCTCCTGATGTTGTTTCCTAATCGTAGGATTTACTTTGGTTGGTAGGTCCTCCTCAATTGGATTTATTAGAGGAAATGCAAATCAATCAGATGATCGAAGTTGAGCCTATGCCTTACTCTGAGCTGATGACACCAGATAACCTGTTTCTGTTTAGCGCTGTTGGTGCTGCTATAGACTTTGTTTCTTACCCAAATTCTGTTGATTTTTGTTCTTCTGAATTCGATGAGGACGAGGATGTAGGTACATNACTGTAGGTGCTGCTATAGACTTTGTTTCTTACCCAAATTCTGTTGATTTTTGTTCTTCTGAATTCGATGAGGACGAGGATGTAGGTACATCCTCTAGGAAACGAAAGAGGAGTGGCGCTGCCAGTGAGTCTTCGTCTTCATCTGGATCTTACTGGCCATAATTTTATTCTCCTCATCTAGGCAGAAACTTATAAATCTTCTGACAGAGGCCCAGAAGGAGTGGGATGAGCTAAAAGAAGAAAACGCCTGCCTGAAGGAGGAAGTTGTTGAGCTCTAGAGACGTCTCAAGGGCGATTAAGAACTAAGAATGTCTCTTGTAATCTTTTTGCTTTGTATTACTGCTGGATATGTGAGCCTTTGTTCTTATTTGATGGTTACTGACTCTTCTGTCGATTCCTAAGCTCGTGATTTTGCTTTGAATTTTGTCATATGCCTCTATTCTCGAGGTCCGTTTTAGTGAACTGGGAAGTTCGTTGTGGGCTATTGAACTCATTTTTATGAACTGGAGAGTTCATAATGGGCTATTGGGCTTGTTTTATGAGCTAAAGAGTTCATCGTGAACTATATAGCTCTCTTTACGAACTGAAGAACTCATCGTGAGCTATTAAGCTCTGTGTATGAACCGAATAGTTCATCGTGAGCTATTGAGCTCTTTTTATGAACCAAAGAATTCATCGCGAGATATTAAACTCTTTTTATGAACCAGAGAGTTCATCGTGAGCTATTAAGCTCTTTTTATGAACCACAAAGTTCATCGTGCGCTATTAAGCTCTTTTTATGAACCAAAGATTTCATTGTGAGCTATTAAGCTCTTTTTATGAACCGAATAGTTCATCGTGAGCTATTGAGCTCTTTTTATGAACTAAAGAGTTCATTGCGAGCATTTTTTTTTTTTGCAATCTCATAGGGGCGAATCAAAGACTCGTGGTTTTATTTGAGAGTGATCACATTACAGAATTGGCTTACTGAAAAATTTCTTGAGATGTTATGCATTCCAAGAATGGGGCAGGACTTTCCCTTCCTCTGTTTGCAGCTCATAGTTTTTTGGTCTAACTACCTGTGAGATGATATAGGGACCTTCCCAATTAGGCCCCAACTTTCCATGAGTGGGATCCTTTCTTGCTAATAGTAATTTTCTAAGTACTAGGTCACCCACCTTGAAAGCTTCTGCATCTGACCTTTCTATCGTAGTACCTGGCCGTCTTTCTCTGGTAAGCCTTGATACGATGCAGAGTTGCCTCTCTTCTTTCTTCCAAGAGATCTAGGCTCAATAGAAGTGACTCGTCATTGAGCCCATTGTCTTTGAATTCAGTCCTGGGGGATGGGAGCCCAACCTCAACAGGTGCCATTACTTTAGTTCCGAAGGCCAAGGCAAACGGTGTTTCTTGAGTAGCTAACCTGGCAATTGTTCTGTAGACCCATAATACTTCTGGGAGGTGTTCCACCCACTTACCCTTTAGATCTTTAAGTTTGGTCTTCAAAGCTACTTTTATGGTTCTAATGGTGAGCTCCACTTACCCGTTAGACTGTGGATGAGCTGGAGCTGAGAAGTAATTCTTAATTTCGAGCTCAGCACATAAGTTTTTGAACTTTGGATTGTCGAATTGCTTCCCGTTGTCAGAAATGATTCCCCTGGGAATACTAAACCTACAGATTATAGACTTCCAAGTAAAATTTTGGACTTTCTGTTCAGTAATTGTTGACAAAGGCTCTACTTTTGCCCATTTGGTGAAGTAGTCTACTCCGATGACGGCGAACTTACACTGTCCTAGGCTGGTAGGAAGGGGTCTAAGTATGTCCAGACCCCATTGATGGAAAGGCCACGGGCTCACCACTGAAGTTAAGAGCTCCGAAGGACAATGGGGAATGTTGGCATGCATTTGACAAACCTTGCATCTTTTGACCAAATCTGTTGCATCCCTGAGTATTGTGGGCCAGTAGTACCCCTGTCTTAACGTCTTCCCTACCAAAGCCCGAGCTCCAATGCGGTTGCTGCAAACTCCCTCGTGGATTTCTCTGAGTATGTAATTGGCGTCTTCGTCCCCCACGCACTTAAGAAGAGGTGTTGAAAAGTCTTGCTTGTTTAAGTTTCCCTGCAAAATAAAAAATCTAGCTGACCTGGTTCTTAGCTTTGCAGCTTCTTTTGGATCTTTTGGCAAAGTTCCATGCAGAAGGTAACCTAGGATGGGGAGCTTGGTGGGGCTTGTACAGGTAGCACTTCTTCATCCCCAATGCACACAGATGGTTCTGCTAAGTACTGCACCGGAATCAATCTATCCAAACTTTCCTGTGAGGCTGTTGCCAATCTCACCAAGGCATCTGCTCGTGAATTCTCAACTCTCGGGACATGTCTAATCTTCACTTGCAAGAACGTTTTGATTAATTCTTGTACCTTTTTGAGGTAAAGGATCATTTTCTCACCTTTAACTTCATATGCCTCCCCTATTTGTTTTACCACCAACTGAGAGTCACTACAAATCTCTAACTGCTCACCTTCCATCGAGTGAATAACATTGAGTCCGGCAATGATGGCTTCATACTCTGCCTCATTGTTTGAAGTTTTAAACCCAAATCTGAGGGCGTATTTGACGTCTGTCCCATCTGGAGAGGTCAGTATCAGGCCTGCGCCACTTCCTGGTGCATTGGCAACTTCATCCACGGAGAGCTTCCATGTAGGAAGGTCAGGTACTAGCTGTGTTGCTTCCATAGGTGCTGGTGTTGTAAATTTCACAATAAAATCTGCTAAAACTTGACCTTTGATCGCATTTCTAGGTTTAAATCTGATGTCGAACTCACTGAGCTCTATGACCCACTTTATCAACCTCCCCGAGGACTCTAGCTTATGCAGCACTTGTTTCATTGGTTGTTCTATTGGAACCTCGATGGTATTAGCCTAGAAATTGGGTCTGAGTCTCCTAGTTGTAGTCACCAATGCTAAAGCAAGCTTTTTCATTTTCGGATACCTCTCCTCCACCCCCCTCAGAGCTCTACTACAGTAGTAGACTAGTTGTTGGGACTTGTCCCGCTACCTCACCAGAGCTGCACTAGTTGAGAAATCTGAAACAGCTAGATAGAGGATTAGTACCTCCCCCTGCAAGGGACTTACTAGAACATGAGGGGAGCTCAAGTAAGCCTTCAAGGATTTGAATGCCTCTTCACACTGGGCATCCCAGTGGAATGCCTTTTTTAAGATCTGAAAGAAGGGCTGACATTTATCACTTGACCTGNTAGACTTCGGGCACAGTAAATACTTATAACCAGCAAACATGTTTTTTTACTTTCTCGATAAAATTTTAGTTATAAAAGAGGTGTTTTCTTGTTATTATTGATAAATTTGGTGACTGGAGTCAGTTGACACTTGATTCTTGTCTAGGTTTGAAAATTAAGTCTTTAATCATTACTATATAGACTTCAAAGGGTGTACCTGATGCTCTAGTATTTTGCACACTATTTTAATAAATTTATTCAATTGTACGAATTCAAACATTCTTTCTGAAAATTACTTTTACAAGTTTGTTAACAATTTAGTGTGGTTTCTATTTTTTTTTTACAAATTCCTTGAGGGTTCGATCTCGATCTTCCGAGTCTATTACTTCGCACAACCTGTGCTTGGGTTCTAAAGTTGTAGCACTTGGAGACTTCTTTATTTATGGCTTTTTGGTGTTCCAGGGCAAAGCTTCTTTGCTTATGTTTTATGGACTTAAAGGTCGGGTTTGCACTGAACTTATGCACAATGACCGATGGGTCGATCCCTTTCATGTCTCCTTGCTTCTAGGCGAACACCTCAATATTTTCCTTTAAAAATTGAATAAGGAGATGCTTGATCCCCTTGAGTAGCCTTGATCCAACATACACTAAGTGCCTCGGGCCCTCATATAGTTGGATTGGTTTCAATTCTTCTAAAGGTGTGAGTCTTGTCTCTAGCTCGTCCCTCATATCGAGCTTGTCAAGTTGTATGGCTCGACCACATTTTTTGCCATGGATGCAATGTAGCATTCCCTTGCTATGCATTGGTCTCCTCAAACTGTCCCAACGTCGTTCTTAGTAGGAAATTTCATTACTGTTGATAAGAAGAAGGAATAGCTCACATGGCATTGCGGCAAGGTCTCCCTGTGAGGACTTTGTATGTTGAAAGAACATCTATGATCAGGTATCGTACATTTGTCTTTGATTCGCAGAGAAGGTCTCCCATTGTGAGAACGGGCTAGATTGAGCCTAAGGGGAGTAGGCTTTCTGCTGAGAACCCGAGCAAATGAGTTCTCACTTGTTCGAGCTTGTCTCTGCCAAAATCCATTTTGTCGAAGACTGAGGCGAAGATGATGTTGGTAGAAATCCCATTGTCAATAAGAACTCAATGGATGGTTTTATTATAATGATAGCCTTTACCACTAGGGGATTGTCATGAAGGTGTTGGCAGCCTTTCAAATTTCAATCTTAAAATGTTATGTCCATGCTCAGGCGAGGTGTTTTGGACATGGATTGTTTTTAAAAAACATCCTCTGCTCAGATTCTCTGCATGTGGGCCTTCCTAGCTAAGCTGATTTCTACACCTCTGGAAAATCCTCATGATAAAACCCTGATTTCTCCCATGGGCTGTTGGTGTTGTGGAAAAGCTTGCTGTTGAGATGCAGCAGGTGGGTGCACTCGGTTCTTGTTGTCTTGGGCCATGAAGCAGCACAACTGACCCTTCTAGATCCAAAACTCAATTTCTTTCTTTAGCTAGATGTAGTTATCAATGACGTGGCCATGATCCTGGTGATATTTGCAGTATTTTGTTATGTCCCATTTAGCAGGGTCAGCATTCATCTGAGGTGGTCATCATAAGAACTTCTAATTTTGTACCTCGTAGAGGACCTATGACACCATAGAATTAAGGGGAGTGAACTTTCGTGGGGTATACCTCCATTGTATTTCTTGAGGTGTAGGACCTAGGCAAACTCTAATGTCACCCTTCATCTTCGGGGAGCAATCTTTATCCCTTGGTGGAAATCGTTCTTGGCTTTTGTTCTTCTTTGGACTTTGGTCCTTTCTTTTTTCCTTTTATTTATGGCTTGTAGAGCTCCCATTTTTTTAGAGGAGAACTTCCTTGCCATTGATATGTTTCTCTACCTTGGCTAGAACCTCAACCATATTGGCTTGTGAGTTTTTGGAGATAGAGAACATCAAATCTTTCGATTGTATTCCTAGTCCGGAGATGAAGGCGGTGAGGGCAAACTTTTTCACATAGGATATCCAATTTTTAGGACTCTAGGTTAAACATTTGGACAATGCAATGACTCACTTGGTCCTTGTTCCACATTCAGTAAGTGGTAGCTCGGCTTTTGATAGGTCCAAGCTCCAATGAAATGGGACACGAATGAAATGGAGAGTTCTCTCAATGAGGAGATTGATGATGAAGTTAGCCTATTGAACCAAGCTAAGGTGGAACCCTTCAAGGCGATAACAAAAGCTCGACATTGCTTTAGATCCCGGTATCCATGCAATTTCATCTGGTTCTTGGAAGTATTGATGTGGTCCATGGGATTCTTTGTTCCGTTGAAGGTATCCATCTATGGCATTCTGATTTTTTGGGGAAGAGGATAATGCAGCACTTTGAGAGTGAATGGGCGCTACATCTGTTGGACCATGGCATCCATCATCATCGGGGTTTTGCCTTCTACAACTTCTTTTATATGACTGAGCTCCTGCTGGATTTCTTTGAAGCATTGCTCTTTTCTTTCTTGAAGGAATAGAGGGAGCTCAATTCTGAGAGTTCCCCTATTCTGACTTTGAATCTCTTCGTCTTCCTCATTCCTTTGAGCTAGATGGTGAATGTTGCCAAATGATTGGTTGTGCTCATGCTCCTCCGCAATTTCCCTTAAGGGATTAGGGTGTTGATATTCCCCTTATTGGGGATCATCTTGGGCTGGTTGGGCCCTCTGGGATACTGGGCACATATGAGGTTTAGTNTGATCTCTGACATCTCCTTTCCTTTTGGGGGAGCGATCTCTGTCCCTTCTTGGAGATCTATCACGCCCTCTTTCTCTTCTGGGACTTGGATCCCTTTTCTTTTCCTCTTTCCCTTTATCTTTTTGAGTAGATGAACTTCCCACCTTTGAGAGGAGGGCTTCTTCACCATTTATGTATTTTTCTGCCTTAGCTAATACCTCAACCATGCTTGCCTGAGGGTTCTTTGAAATAGAGAACATCAGATTTTTGGATTGTATGCCTAGACCAGCTATAAATGCTGTAATGACAAACTTCTCATCTGAGACATCCACTTTTAGGGACTCCAACTTGAACCGCTGGACATAAGACCTGAGGTTCTTTTGGGGTCCTTGCTTCACATTCAACAAGTAGTAGCTCGACTTCCTGTATATCTGAGCTCCTATGAAGTGACATACGAAAGATATAGAAAGCTCTTTAAAGGAGGAGATTGAGGTCGGGGGGAGCCTATTGAACCATGCCAGGGCTAACCCTTTTAGCGTGATGGCGAAGGCTCTACAACGCAGTGGGTCTTGGTATCCGTGGAGCTCTATCAGGTTTTTATAAGTATTTAGGTGGTCCACGGGGTCCTTTGTCCCATCAAAATCTTCTATCTGCGGCATCTNCCCTCTTATTTATAGTCTTCTAGAGCCATGCCTGATTTCCGGGCATGATCCTTGCCACTTCTTTGTAATGGACGCGTCTGTTATGCAATTACCATGGATAGCGTTGTGGTGGTTGTGACTCTCTTGCCTAAATACAAGATCACTGCAATTTATGCGTACCATTTTGGTGGGTGCCAACTGTCATCCTCGCTAATCCCATGAGGGTATTGTTGTTGAGGTGGGTGCCGACCTGAGCGCCTCTAGTTGTCTATAATGAGCTGCATAACTTGAGTTCAAATGACCAAGCTGAGGGATTGAGCTCAACCTTAGCCAAATTTTTAGTATCTTCAATTTCAATGTTAGATTCTCAAAATTTTAATATCCTCCCAAAAATATGATAAGGTACATTAACATAATTATTTTCTTTGTTTTGCAAGGAATTCAAAGTTATTACTCTACAAACTCAATTCACAAGTGGTAAACATACCTAGATGTTACCACGATGACTTACTTATCTTAATCTCATGATCTACGAAGATTGATTCCATTGGGAAAGGTGATCTCAAGATTTTGTACATGTCCAAATATGTCTAAAAAGTTTCTTTGTGCTCTATGGAGAATGGAGGCACTCACGAAGGCTCTCTTTGAGTTTATCATGCAACCTAAGCACTCCCCAGCGATGAGGGCNTTGGGACTGAACTCCTTGGCTTGTGAGGATCGTAACAAATTTATTTTCAAAGATCTAGGGGGGGACTACACAGTGAAAATATAGTGGTTCACTAGCTCGAGAGCTCGGGCTAATAAACTCTTTAATGGAGATTTTTGCTCCTTTTTAATTTTATAAATATGGATGGAGTTTATAGTTTTTCTCCCAGGCAATCAAGGATTCTCCCTTTATTAGGGGCGCTACACAGTATTTATAGAGTGGTTCCTTGCCTTGAGGGATTTGTGCCGAGATCTTAGCTTTCACCTGTGGATTTCTCCTTGATTTTTGGAGAATATTTTGGTTGGTTGAGGATTTTGTGCCTTGAATATGGTTCTTTGCCACCTGTAGGGGTTCTGTTAATGCCCAGATGTTCCTTGTCATCTCCGCTGCTGTCTTGTCTGGGGTGAGCTCTGGCTCTGGTCCTGTGAGCTCTGCCTAGCTTGCCTGACCTCCTTGTCTGACCTCCGCATCTGAGCTCATACTTGGAAATTATTCTAGGTATCGTCAATTGCCCCACAGCTCTTGGTCGATCTGGCTTGAGCAAGGGTTGAACTCAAACTGAGACAGAGTAGACCCTTATTGGGTGACCTCGATATTTGTGTGGACAAAATTTTGACGATTCTTGTTAATCATTCTCTTCTTGTTTCTTGTGCATGTCGCTCACTTTGAATCGCTTTGCACTGTTAGCTTTAAATACTCCTAGACCAACGGTCTTCCCCTCACTCTTCAAATTCTCTCTGGCTTTTTCCCCTTTGTTCCCTTGCGATTTCATCTTCTCTGATTTGCCGTCGTTCTTAGGGTTTCTCAAGGAGACAATTTCCTCTAATTTGATTTGAAGGCTTAGCGAGGCTTGTTTTCAGATTTTGTTCTCAAGCTTTAGTCCATCGTTGGTCTTCGTTTAGGTACGTCCTTCATCTTTTTCGCAGTTCCTTGTTCTAGATCCCTCAAATCTAAGGTGGTTATTGAATTTTTGGACCTTTCGGTTCTGCTATTTTAGGAATCAAAATCTTTCTCTGTCTCACATTCCCTTTTTTTTAGACCCTTATTCTGCGGCTAGGATTTTCATTATTGGTCGTTGGTGTCTTGCCCCCTAACTCTCAGAGAGTGTTTCTCAGAGGTTCCCCCGCTTTATAGGTCTTTTAAGATTCCTTTTTCTAACCCAGCTATGTCCACTTCGTTTGAAGCCACGAGTTCGTCCATCTCTCTAATGAGGGATAGATCTGCTGTGGTGGATTCTGATCTGGGAGATGTGGGGTAAGAAATTGATGACTTCCCCAACATGGACTATACCGAAGTTGAGGGAGGTTCTGAGGAACCTCTTTTGCCATCCCCCCCAGCCCCTAAAATCCCTAACAAGGGCAAAACCAAGGTCAGTGGTGTAGGGATCTTTGACAATGCTGAAGGTGGAGGCCCTGCTCCTAGGGCTGTTGAGCTCGTTGGTCCTAGTGACCTCGTTCCTTTTTATTTGAAGGTTCTAGCAGCTTATTTTGGCTTTCCTCAGGGTGTGTAGTTCTAGAGTTCAGACATGTTCACCCGATATGACTCTTCCATCCCCAAGAAAATCTGTTTCTTCATGGCTACCTTTGAGAATGGCCTCCGCTTTCCCATACATCCCTTTATCAAGGGTNTGAACTTAGGGCTCTTAAAATGAGAAAAACTTGTAACTCTGAAATGTAACTCTTTTATATTTTGAAAAGCACAATTGATTCACAGCTTCTCTTCTCTGCATTATATTTGCACTCGTTAACTTTTGCCTTTGAGNGGAACTTAGGGCTCTTAAAATGAGAAAAACTTGTAACTCTGAAATGTAACTCTTTTCTATTTTGAAAAGCACAATTGATTCACAGCTTCTCTTCTCTGCATTATATTTGCACTCGTTAACTTTTGCCTTTGAGTTGTGCTATTTTACTTTATATCCTTTCCTTGCCCCCCCTTTGCTTTGAGGAGAACTGAGTTTTTCTAAAAGCAAATCTATTGAAACTGCGAGTCTACTGGCTCACTGAGCTCCTTTCAGAGGAATTAAATTAAGGTCTGACCTTAGGAGATTGCTATACTTGTGTTTGGTGGATTTGGCGAAGATAGTTTGTAACTTGATGCTGAGAAGTAGGGAGTTACCTTGGAAGGTCAATGTAGTCATATGAGCTGAGCTTAGCTCTTAGACATCTGAAAGTAGTGAGCTGCCTTGGAAGGTCCATGCAGCCATACGAGCTAGGCTTAGCTCATAAATATCTAAAAGTAGTGAGCTGCCTTGGAAGGTCAACCAGGACTGCCAAGTTCTATTACGAGCTAGAAGTTAATCTCCCAAGTTATACTGCAGCTTATTGTACTGGACTTCTGTTGGACAGTCGAGGGCTGTTAATGCTTGAGATGGATGAGGAGTATCAAGGAAATGTTAAGACTACTGGGTCTGAGCTCGTATGTATGTTGATCTTCTGTGAACATCCGATCGAGACTCTTCCCCCCCTTTTTTTTTACACGCTTCCCCAACTGCCTTTCAAAAGTATAACCACCTTCTTTAATTGGAAACCCAAAGGTCCGCCGACTTTGGTTCCTGTGTATGTTTTTGATTGCATTAAAGCTTTGTGTTCCTATGGTTTTGCTATATCTTCATGGTTCCTTCCTATTTTTGGAGCCTCTTTTTTATTCTCGAAGTTTTACCATTCTTCTACTTCTACTTTTTCTTTACCTTATCTGAATTTGTCGATGGCTACCCCCATCTCGCCCCTGTTTAGTGAACGGAGATCCTTTGGAATTGAGTGGGAGTGGCAGAACCGCTACTTAGTTCCTTCGTCAATATCACCCTCAGATTTAGATGGGATAAAGAAGAAGTTCTTCCTTGAGGGGGCTTTGGACATGGGGCTGTGTCTGTCCATTCACCCCGTCGTTGGTTATATCTTGGCTCATTGCGGTTTGTGCCCTTCTCGTCTCTCTCTGAAGGGGTGGGCCACCATGATCAGTTTTTTCCTATTTTGGCGCTTGCGGGGTGATGACAAGTTTCCCACTGTAAGAGAATTCTTTTACTTTTTTGACCTTGAAGAGGATGAGGTCCCATGTTTTGTCTGTTTTCAATAGAGGCACTTCAAACTGCGGCGTCTGGTGTTTGACCTTTCTTTTCCTCCTGAGGGATGGACTCATCACTTTTTTTATGTTTCTCGGGACTCTTGGAGGTAAATAGAGCTGCATTACAGAGAGTGTAGTGTTCCTAGATCCTAGAGGAGCTATTCTTATCCAGGTAAGTGTCTTGGCAGCCTGTACTTGTTCAGGTCTCCTGATGTTGTTTCCTAATTGTAGGATTTACTTTGGNCTTTTTTTTCTTTTTGTTTTTTTACATAGCCAGAAATTTTCGCCTTTAAATGCAAATTTGATGCCAATGTTCAACACTTGACCACTTGAAGTAGATTTGAAAATTTTATTGTAGCTTTGTTTGCTGCGCTTGTTTGCTTTGCTTTCTCTTCCCCCTGCCCCCTGCTTCAAGGGGTCTTTTAGATCTTCTTGAAGCAAGCGAGTTTGGAATAGCTTGCAAGCTGGTTATCTATTTTGAAAGTTTCATCATAATCTTGTAAGTCTGAGAATATATCTTGAACTTTAATGAGCTGAAGTGCTTACTGTTACTTTATGAGCTAAAGAGTCCATCGAGAGCTATTTTGAGCTCATTCTATGAACTAAGAAGTTTATCGTGAGCTATGAAGCTCGTTTTATGAACTGAGAAGTTTATCGTGAGCTATTGGGCTCATTCNAGAAGTTTATCGTGAGCTATTGAGCTCATTCTATGAACTAAGAAGTTTATCATGAGCTATGAAGCTCGTTTTATGAACTGACAAGTTCATCGTGAGCTGTTGAGCTCATTTTATGAACTAAAATGTTCATCGTAAGCTATGGAGCTCATTCTATGAATTGAGAAGTTATCGTGAGCTATGAAGGTTGTTTTATGAACTTAGAAGTTCATCATGAGCTATGAAGGTCATTTTATGAACTGAGAAGTTCATCGTGAGCTGTTGAGCTCCTTTTATGAACTGAAAAGTTCATCGTGAGCTGTGAAGCTTGTTTTATGAACTTAGAAGTTTATCGTGAGTTTTTGAGCTCATTTTATGAATTGAAAAGTTCATCGTGAGCTGTTGAGCTCGTTTTATGAACTGAAAAGTTCATCGTGAGTTGTTGAGCTCCTTGTGTGTTCTGAATTGAAGAATTTATCATTGGCTTTTTAGCTTATTCGGGCAATCTCATAGGAATGAGTCAAAGTCTTACTGTTTTATTGAGAATAGACATATTACAGAAGAGACTTATTGAAAAAATCTCTTGAGATGCTCTGCATTCCAAGAATGAGGTAAAATTCTCCCTTCCTCTATTTGTAACTTGTAATTTCCAAGTCTGATCAACCTTGAGATATTGTAGGGGCCTTCCCAATTAGGCCCCAACTTCCCATGAGCGGGGTCCTTCGTTGCAAGCAAAAGCTTTCTAAGTACTAGATCTCCCACCTTGAAATCCCTGTGTCGAACATTCCTGTCGTAGTACCTGGTTGTTTCCTCTGGTAGACTCTAATATGGAGCAAAGCTCTCCCCCTCTTTTCTTCCAGGAGGTCCAAGTTTAATAGAAGGGACTCCTCATTTGCAAATTCGGTTCTGGGGGATGGGAACCTAACATCGACAAGTGCCATCGCTTCAGTCCCATAGGCCAAAGTAAATGGTGTTTCTTAAGTTGCTGACCTGGTAGTTATTTTGTAGTCCCATAATACTTCTAGGATGTGTTCCACCCATTTACCTTTCTAATCTTCCAGATTGGTCTTCAAGGCTGCTTTTATGGTCCTGATGGTGACCTCTGCCTGTCCATTGGATTGAGGGTGTGCTGGAGCTGAGAAATAGTTCTTTATTCCCAACTCGGTACAAAATTTCTTAAACTTGGGGTTGTCAAACTGCTTTCCATTGTCAGACACAATAGCTCTGGGGACCTCGAACTGGCAAATTATCAACTTCCAAGTAATGCTTTGAACCTTCTCTTCAGTGATGGTTGCCAAGGGCTCTACCTCTGCCCATTTAGTGAAGTAATTCACCCCTATAATGGCATATTTGCACTACCCCACACTGGTGAGAAGAGGTCCTAGTATGTCCAGTCCCCACTAGTAGAATGTTCAAGGGCTTACTATCAAGGTTAAGAGCTCTAGTGGGCAATGGGGGGCATTGGCGTGCACTTGGCAGGCTTTGCATCTTTTGACCAGATCTGTATTATCCTTGAGCATTGTGGGCCAGTAGTACCCCTACCTTAATATTTTTCTTGTCATTCGAGCTCCGATGTGGTTACCGCAGATTCCCTCATGGATTTATCTGAGTATGTAATTGGCATCTTCATGCCTTACGCATTTAAGAAGAGGTGTTGAAAAAACTCGTTTGTATAAGTTTCCCTGCAAAATAGAAAATCTGGCTGACCTGGTTCTTAGCTTTGCAGCTTCTTTGGGATCTACTAACAAAGTTCCATTTTGAAGATACCCTATGATGGGGTCCATCTAGCTTGGTGGGGTTTGCATTAGCAGTACTTCTCCATCCTCAATGCACATAGATAGTTCTGCTAGGTGCTCCACTAGAATTAATCTATTCAAATTTTCCTGCGAAGCTGTTGCCAACCTTGCCAAGGCATCTGCTATCGAATTCTCAAGTCTTAGGACATGTCTAATCTTAACTTGCACGAACTTCTTGATCAATTCCTGTACCTTTCTAAGGTAAAGGACCATTTTCTCACCCTTAACTTCATAAGATTCCTCTATCTGTTTAACTAAGAGTTAGGAATCACTACAGATCTCCAGCTGTTCTTCCTCCATTGAGCGAGCAAGGTTGAGTCCAACAATGACAACTTCATACTCCACCTTGTTATTTGAAGCCTTAAACCCAAATCTGAGGGCGTATTCGAAGTATTCTCCATCCGAGGAGGTCAGAATTGAGCCAGCCCCACTTCCTTGAGTATTGGCAGCTCCATCCACTAAAAGCTTCCATATGGGGAGGCCAGGTACTAGCAGTGTGGCCTCCATGGGTGTTGCTATTCTGAATTCTACGATAAAATCCGTCAAAATCTGCCCTTTGATTGCAGTTCTTGGTTTGAATCTGATATCAAACTCACTGAGCTCTATGACNCTGAGGGCGTATTCGAAGTATTCTCCATCCGAGGAGGTCAGAATTGAGCCAGCCCCACTTCCTTGAGTATTGGCAGTTCCATCCACTAAAAGCTTCCATATGAGGAGGCCGGGTACTAGCAGTGTGGCCTCCATGGGTGTTGCTATTGTGAATTCTATGATAAAATCCGTCAAAATCTACCCTTTGATTGCAGTTCTTGGTTTGAATCTGATATCAAACTCACTGAGCTCTATGACCCATTTAACCAGCCTCCATGAGGACTCTAGTTTATGCAGTACTTGCCTCATTGGCTGTTCTGTTGGTACCTCAATAGTATGAGCCTGGAAGTATGGTCTAAGTCTCCTAGCCACAATCACCAAAGTTAAACAAGTTTCTCCATCTTTGGATATCTCTCCTCTGCCCCCTTAGAGCTCGACTGCAGTAGTAGACTAGTTGCTAAGCTCTGTCTCGCTCCTTTACTAGTGCAACGTTGGTAGAGAAATCTGAGATAGCTAGGTAAAGAGTAAGCACTTCCCCTTCCAAGGGACTTACCAAGACAGGATGGGAGCTCAAGTAAACCTTCAAAGCTTTGAATGCTTCTTTACATCTGGTGTCCCACTGGAATGCCTTCTTTAAGATTTGAAAAAAGGGTTGACACTTATCGCTTGATCTAGACACAAAACGACTTAAGACAGCTATTCTTCCTGTTAAGCATTGCATCTCTCTTACATTAGATGGTGACTGCATACCCAGGACTGCCTTAACCTTTTCTGGGTTTGCCTCAATCCCTCTGCTGTTGACTATGAAGCCCATAAACTTTTCTACAGATACTTTGAAGGCACATTTTGCGGGGTTGAGCTTCATCTTGTACTCCTTAAGGACCTGGAATGATTCTGCTAGATGTTCGATGTGGAGGTCCGCCTTTTGCGATTTTACTAACATATCATCGATATAGACCTCCATGGATATCCCAATCTGTTTTTGGAACATTCGATTCACCAGGCACTGGTAGGTGGCTCCAACATTCTTCAGCCTAAAAGGCATGACTTGATGTCAATATGTTCCCTACTCAGTTACAAAGAAGGTCTTCTCCTGGTCAGTTGGGTCCATCTTGATCTGATTATAGCCTGAGAAAATGTCCATGAAGCTGAGGAGCTCATGTCTAGCAATGACATCTACTATTAAGTCGATTTGAGGTAAGGAAAAGCTGTCTTTTGGGCATGCTCGATTGAGATTAGGGAAGTCAATGCAGAGTCGCCACTTGCCATTAGTCTTCTTAACAAGAACTACATTGGCTAACCAAGTAGGGTAGTCTACTTCCCTAATGGCTTTCGCGTAAAGAAGTTTGTTGACGTCCTCATTAATTGCTTTCTGTTGTTTGGGGGCAAAACTCCTTCGTTTCTGCTTAAGAGGCCTGCAAATGGGATTCATACTTAGCTTTTGTGTGATAACCGCGGGGTCAATACCTTCCATGTCTTCTTGTCTCCAGGCGAACACTCTCATGTTTTTTTTCAGGAACGGGATGAGGAGGTCCTTAATTTCCCTACTTAGCTTTGACCTGATGTAAACACGGTGCTCTGGCTCCTCATCGAGCTGAACAGGCTCTAGTTCTTCCGACGGTGTTGGTCTAGTGTCCAACTCATCTCTCATGTCGAGCTCATCTAACTGAATACTTTTAACCTCCTTTTGCTTTATCGAGGTCATGTGGCACTCCCTTGCTACACGCTGGTCTCTTCGGATCACTCCAACTCCATTCTCTATAGGAAATTTCATAACCAGGTGATAGGCAGAGGGCATTGCCTTCATTGCGTTGAGGGAAGGTCTCCCGAGCAGCATTTTGTATGCTGAAGGGGCATCAACCACCAGGAATCTTACTGAGGTGGTGGTTTGGTATGGAGGATCTCCCATAGCGAGAACAAGGTGGATTGAGCCCAAGGGCAACACCCTTTCTCCTGCGAACACCAGAAGGTGAACACTTACTGGTTCAAGCTTTTCTCTATCTATGCCCATTTTGTCAAATGTAGAGGCAAAAATGATGTCCGCAGAACTCTTGTTATTAATTAGAACTCGATGAACAGTTCTATTAGCCACGACAGCCCTTACCACCAATGGGTCATCATGGGGATGTTGATAACCTTCCAAATCTGAGTCTGAGAAGGTGATGGATATGCTCAGTCGAGGTGCCTTGGGCACGGTGTGCACTTCCAGTGCTTCGCCAGCTCTGATTCTACGTAAGTGAGCCTCTCTAGCTGAGCTAGACTCTCCTCCTCCTGTGAATCCTCCAAATATTACTCTGATTTCCCCTAGGGGTTGCTGATGCTGCACAGGGGCCTACTGTTGAGGTGGTGGAGCTCGGTTTTGATTATCTTGAGCTACGCAGCGGTGCAACTGCTCTCGTTGGATGAGGAACTCGATCTCTTTCTTCAATTGGATACAATCATCAGTATGGTGACCATGATCTCTGTGGTACTCACAAAACTTTGAGGGATCTCTTTTTGCTGGGGGTGCTTTCATTTGGGATGACCACCTTAGGAACTTCTCGTTTTGAACCTCATACAAGATCTATGATATCATGGCGGTGAGAGGAGGGAGCTGCCGAGGTGGGTACCTTGGCTGCAACCCTGGCTGTGACGGACCAAGGCGATCCCTGACGTCTCCCCTCCTTCTGGGGGAGCGATCTTTGGCTCTTCTCGGAGACCTATCTTGTCATCTTTCTCTTTGGGACTTTGACCCCTTTTTTTTCTCTTCTTTCCCTTTATCTTTTTGCGTGGATGAGCTCCCTACCTTTGAGAGAAGAGCTTTCTCGCCGTTTATGTATTTCTCTGCCTTGGCCAACACCTCAGCCATGCTTACTTGAGGGTTCTTCAAAATAGAAAACATCAGATCTTTGGATTGCACGCCTAAACCAGCTATAAATGTAGTAATGACAAACATTTCGTCAGGGACATCCACTTTTAGTGACTCTGAATTAAACCTCTGGACATAGGACCTAAGGTTCTCTTGGGGTCCCTGCTTCACATTCAGTAGGTGGTAACTCGGCTTTCTATATGTCCGAGCTTCTATGAAGTGAGATACAAAGGATATGGAAAGCTCCTTAAAGGAGAAGATTGAGTCTGGAGGGAGCCTATTAAACCAAGCCAAGGCTGAGCCTTTCAATGTGATGGCGAAGGCTCTGCAACGCACAGGGTCCAGGTATCCGTGCAACTCCATCTGGTTCTTGTAGGTATTGAGGTGGTCCATGGGGTCTTTCGTTCCATCAAAAGCCTTTATCTGCGGTATTCTAAATTTTGGAGGGAGGGAAAAATATAGCACACCAGTGGTGAATGAGGACTCAGTTTGTTGTACCAGGGCATCCATCGAAATTGGAGCCTTGTTCCTCACATCTTCCTTCATGTTACTAAGCTCTTGCTGGATGTTCTTGAAGCACTGCTCCCAATATTGTTCTCTCCTCTCCTGCAAATAATGGAGAAAATCATCCCTCTCGCCCCTATCGTTTTGACTTTGTACTTCTTCGTTGTGTCCATTCCTAGGGGGTAGATGGGAAACCTACCCCAAGGTTTGGCTATTTTTCCCTCCTTTGTTGCCTTCTCTAAGGGGATCGAGGTGTGGTTGTTTCCTATGAGGGGGGTTATTTTGGNGTGGGTCTAGGTATCCGTGGAGCTCTATCAGGTTTTTATAAGTATTTAGGTGGTCCACGGGGTCCTTTGTCCCANCCTTCTCTAAGGGGATCGAGGTGTGGTTGTTTCCTATGAGGGGGGTTATTTTGGCCTTCTTGGGCCGGTCGTGCCTCCTGGGGGCATTGCAAAAGCTTCAAAAGCTCCTCATTCTGCTGTAATAGACGTTGATTGACTAGGCGTAGGGCCTCCATTTCGTTATTTGCGGGGGGATTCCCCATGGGAGGATTCGTCTATGGGACATTCTTGGGTTCTTTGCTGTTGGTAGCTTCGTGCTGGTCCTTTGTTCGTGGTAGATTTGTTTAGCTTCTGCTCATGTTACGAGTTGAGACCATCAGTCACTGAAAGATCAATGTATTTTCTACTGGAACTATTGTTCCCATAGATGGCACCAACTGATGGTGCAGTTAACGTGGATGAGCAGTGAGTTGTTATTATGCATGATAACCTGGGACTGAGCTCCTTGGCTTGTGAGGATCGTAACAAATTAATTTTCAAAGATCTGGGGGGGGGACTACATAGTGAAAATATAGTGGTTCACCAGCTCGGGAGCTCGGCTAATCCATTCTTTAATGGAGATTCTTGCTCCTTTTTAATTTTATAAATATGGATGGAGTTTATAGTTTTTCCCGTAGGCAATCAGGGATTCTCCCCTTATTGGGGGCGCTACACAGTATTTATAGAGTGATTCCTTGCCTTGAGGGATCTGTGCCGAGATCTTAGCTTTCACCTGTGGATTCCTCATTGATGTTTGAAGAATATCTTGGTTGGTTGAGGATTTTGTGCCCTAAATATGGTTCTTTGCCACATGTAGGGGTCCTGTTAACGCCCAGCTGTTCCCTTGTCATCTCCGTTGTTGTCTTGTCTGGGGTAAGCTCTAGCTCTAGTCCTCTGAACTCTGCGTAGCTTGCCTGACCTCCTTGTCTGACCTCCACGCCTGAGCTCATACTTGGAAATTATTCTAGGTATCGTT
The DNA here is from genome assembly GCA_963454935.2 of Ilex paraguariensis. NCBI lineage: Eukaryota > Viridiplantae > Streptophyta > Magnoliopsida > Aquifoliales > Aquifoliaceae > Ilex > Ilex paraguariensis. Next base: position 353,121 of record CAUOFW020003258.1, read on the forward strand.
AATACGAAATGTACACATGGAGGATTTATTGAATTCAAGTTCTAAGCAACCCGATGCCATTGATGAGTTGTTGTGAACCACAATGCGATGGTCAAGATTATGCCAATAAGATCTCTCCATTTGGTTGGACATATTTTCTTGGAGTACCTCAATGTAATCTTCTTATATATTGGTCAAGTGGCCCCACACAATCTTTTCAATTCATTATCACCTATATCTTGTCTATCAAAAGGGCGATAGCTTTACTATTAGTTAATCATGGACCCCAAGTTGATTATATTCTCAAGTTCAAGAAGATGACTTTCCAAGCTTCTATTCCAATGCTAAAGGGTAATTCATGTCACTACTCGCCATATTTTTAGGAGTATAATGTCACGCCCCATCCCAATCTCCCAAGGATGAGGTGTGACTAGGTTTTTAATACACCTGTTTATAATTATTATAATCTGGACTAATCAAACATGAAATAATCCCACAGGTGCAACAACACCACTCATCACCTTAATCATTAAGCATGATGGTAAAACCTGTCTCATAACCTGTACCATATATAAAACACCTGCACTAATCATTTGTTTCCCAAGTTATAAACATATACAAAATCCCACACCCATATAGCATACATAAAAAAGTAAGTTTGTTGAGTCTATTTACAAATATATACTATTTACCTACCATAATAATCTTTCACAAATATAATACACAACCCAGAAATTAGTCGTACTAACACTCAACTTGAGTGGTATCACACTAACATTGTACAAGACTCAATCAACTGGACAATGGACGGATATGTATCCTCCTTTATAGTACTTGAAAAGAAGAACTATAGGGGTGTGAGTTAAGCCACGCACTCAGTGAGTATACATGCTATATATGAAATGAAAATGATAGTAATACACTGAAGTAGGTAGATACACGTATCAAACAACAACATCAATCCAATTCCAGAAAATTCACAAGCCACATCACATTCATACTACCCCTCATCGGGTAATCGATCCAACGTGGATCCGTGTCTCCCGAACCTCTTGGGAACACCACAGTGCTAGCACACCACTGCACGCCCATTGATCAGGCATCGACACCTCTGTCCCAAACAATGCACCACATTCCACAATACACAATACACAATACACAGTACAAAACATCATTCAATCACATAGGCAAGTAGCACATAATCCTGGGGAAATATTATTAAATTTTATCATTTACTATCATCTTGTAATAGCATTTTTAAAACATATAAAGATATATACCCACCTCAGATGTACAAATTTATAGCCCTTCGGTCCTATCGGTGGATCTTTTCGATGTCACCGTATTTGTTCCAATACCGACTGTCTCACTCATTCCACCTAACACATTTGTAATTATAATATCAATATATTTATTACATTTAATAGTTAATCATGCACTAATGCCTGCAAATGATGCACCTCAAAGTGACCCGGTAACCCCGGTTACCGTATTATCTACTAACACATTAGCACTTTNTTCTTTCCTGGATGACGTTGAGCTCGCCACAGGTGCTCTTGATTCCATCATTCCCTTTTCAAATGTTCAGAGGGCTGCTGCCATGCCGCTTGAGAACTCCATCAACACAACTTTTTATGGAGCTGCCACGGTAAAACCTCGTTTCATTCATTCCTTAACTCCATTTTTGATGATCGTTCTATGCTGACTTTCAATCCCTACTGCCTTTACTCCCAGATGGCTATCTACATGAAGGGGCTGTTAAGTCGAATATGAGATTTGGAGAGCTCTGCCAAGGCCTCGAAGGCATTTGAACTCAAGTGTGTCGAGCTGGCCTTCGCCAATCATGATCTTCAAACCCACATTCTAGACTTGCAAATACAAGTGAAAAAGCAAGCTTCGACCATCAGGAGCTTAGAAGCAAACGAAGAGAATCTAGAAAGAGCTTAGACTTAAGACAGATGTCTGGGCCAAAGCTAGTCAAAAAACATTGGAGGCCCTAAGCCCTTATAGGAACATGAAAAAGGAGTACGACGTCCTGGCTGNGAACGAAGAGAGAATCTAGAAAGAGCTTAGACTTAAGACAGATGTCTGGGCCAAAGCTAGTCAAAAAACATTGGAGGCCCTAAGCCCTTATAGGAACATGAAAAAGGAGTACGACGTCCTGGCTGAGGTGAGTGATACTCTCCGAAATGAGCTCGAGGTGCAAAAGACTGTGGGGAAGAAAAAGATGTCCTTGNAAACGAAGAGAATCTAGAAAGAGCTTAGACTTAAGACAGATGTCTGGGCCAAAGCTAGTCAAAAAACATTGGAGGCCCTAAGCCCTTATAGGAACATGAAAAAGGAGTACGACGTCCTGGCTGAGGTGAGTGATACTCTCCGAAATGAGCTCGAGGTGCAAAAGACTGTGGGGAAGAAAAAGATGTCCTTGTTGACAAACTGATGGATGATGTTACAACTGGATGGGCCACTAGATGGCCTGCCTTCCAAGAACGAGCTGAAGAGGTGTACCTTGATCTAAGCTTTGACTTTGAGATTCCTCCTCAACATGGGAGAAGGAGGCCAATGCAAGGGACGTGTGGTGTGGACCCTGAGCTTCCCTCTAGTGGTGCTTCAATCCCTTCGGCTCTATGCTCCTCTTCTTCTTTGGCTGCTCCAGTGGCTCTGACCTTAGAAACTGTTCTTGTCCAAGTAACTGCTGAGCTCCTAGTCAGCTCTTCCACTTCCTTTCCCATTATTCCTTTTTCTGCAGACCTTGTGACCAGGGCTCTTGCCTAGAGTTTGCCAGGAGTGAAAATTGAGGTCCCTGCTTCTGGTCTTCTTGAGATTTTTGCTGCTGGTCAACCAGGAAATTCATCTGCTACTCCACCAGAAGAGTCAACTGCCGAGTTATTAGGTCCTCTCCTCCTGCTCCTGCTAAATCTTAAGAGAGATTCTTTTTTTTCTTTTTGTTTTTTTACATAGCCAGAAATTTTCGCCTTTAAATGCAAATTTGATGCCAATGTTCAACACTTGACCACTTGAAGTAGATTTGAAAATTTTATTGTAGCTTTGTTTGCTGCGCTTGTTTGCTTTGCTTTCTCTTCCCCCTGCCCCCTACTTCAAGGGGTCTTTTAGATCTTCTTGAAGCAAGCGAGTTTGGAATAGCTTGCAAGCTGGTTATCTATTTTGAAAGTTTCATCATAATCTTGTAAGTCTGAGAATATATCTTGAACTTTAATGAGCTGAAGTGCTTACTGTTACTTTATGAGCTAAAGAGTCCATCGAGAGCTATTTTGAGCTCATTCTATGAACTAAGAAGTTTATCGTGAGCTATGAAGCTCGTTTTATGAACTGAGAAGTTTATCGTGAGCTATTGAGCTCATTCTATGAACTAAGAAGTTTATCATGAGCTATGAAGCTCGTTTTATGAACTGACAAGTTCATCGTGAGCTGTTGAGCTCATTTTATGAACTAAAA
>CAUOFW020003258.1:364945-398484 GCA_963454935.2 Ilex paraguariensis
GCGAAATTTATGAACTTCCACGAACGGTTTCGTGTACACTGACACACTTTATAGGCTCTAATACCAATGGAAGTGCGTATCCAAATACCGGGTCTATCTCCCGAGGGATAGTCTAGCCTTTATTGCTACCCCGACCCAATTCTTTTGCATGCAACCATACGATGTTTACGTGCATATGCAATGTAATGCAACATTACTATTTCAACATCATGCCCACATGTAATGGATGCCACATGAGCAAAATTAACTATATTCAAACAAGTTCCCAGGCAATTTATATTTGGAGCATATAATTACCAAACCTTCTCATAATACTATATACCAATGAACATAAATTCAGATTTCACTTTCAACAACAATTCACAAGCATGTTATTACATAACATATGCTAACAACATACTTAATTCTCAAGGCATACAATAAACACATAACATGCCCACATAACCCCCAAATTTCATGGATTACATTGCGTCTAATTCACAACCAATTTCGAGGTAAAATTTCATTTCACCTAATTTCAATACCTATTTCATCAATTTCCACAACATAGGTAATGATAAAATCTATTTATCAACATACTCATTACATACTACACCCTAGGTTGTAAATAAACCCGAGTAAGAAGGAATCCTACCTCTTGAAGTGCGAAGAACGACTATAGGAAGTCCCCAATAACCCGCTCCCAGCGAGAATCTTCTCCTCCTAAAATCCCGTTTTTCAACATTCGGTGAAAATCCTTGTTTTTTGTGTGGTCGTGTAGCCCTTGTCGAGGAGATCGACTTTTGTTTTTGTCCCGAGTGGATTTGAGCATCGTAGCCTTGTACATCATAGAGAGAAGGTAGAGTTTTTCCTCACTTTCCCTCTCTTTCTCTCAATGTTAATGGCCAGCCGAAGAAATGGGGGAAAATCTAATTTTTGCCCCCTATTTATACTCTTAGAATACTTGAACCACAACGCGCCACACAACCCTTTTGTTTTCGGGTTCGTTTTTATCCCAAAATGATTAAATTTCATTTCGGTTCAAGTTCAAATTAATTTTATTTTAATTTTGCCTTGAATTATTTTCCAAATTTTGAAATTTTATTGAAAATCCTATTTTTGGGTCACCCGAGACTCGACTGCTTCATAAAACGTAAAAAATCTGACTATCTCATAATTTGATGAAATTTGACGTGGTAACTAGATTTCACAAGACGAATCCAACAGTGAGGTCCATTTCATCATCCGCGATCTAGAAAAACTTAGGTTTTCAACCCATACTGTAGCGACAAAATTATCGTTTTGCCCTTGTTTAAAAAAGATTCAATTTTCTGGGTTTTACATTCTTCCCCCTTTAAAAGAATTTCGTCCCCGAAATTCACACACACATATATACACTTAACTGCATGTGTATGCAACAATGACTTTATGCATAAAATCATAAAATTTGTACCTCCATCCTCGAACAGGAACGGATAGTTAGTACATATAATGTCCTCACGTTCCCATGTCACCTCTTCCACTCCTCGGTGCTGCCACTACACCTTCACTAGCCGCACAATCTTGCCTCGTAAAACCTGTTCTCGATTATCCATGATGCGCACCAATCCCTCCTCAAAGGTCCCAACAATATCAACTACAAGCTCTCCCCAATCCACCACATGAGTCGGATCCGGGGTGTATTTTCAGAGCATAGAGACATGGAATACCGCATGAACACCTGAGAGATTTGGCGGTAATGCCAACCAGTAAGCAACTGTACCAACCCTCTCAAGTACCTCGAAGGGCCCGATATACTTCAATGACAGCTTTTCCCGCTTACCAAACCTGACCACTCCTTTTTTAGGCACCACCTTCAAGAAGACATGATCTCCCACCTAAAACTCTGGAGGTCGTCGCCGTCTGTTGGCGTAGCTCTTCTGCCTACTCTGAGCCGTGAGAAGACGCTTCCGAATCAAGTCCACCTTCTCCGAGGTGTCTCTGATCAAATCCGGACCTATAGAGGATCTCTCTCCCACCTCTGTCCAACAAATCGGAGATCGACAAGGCCTCCCATATAATGCCTCATAGGGTGTTATCTGTATACTTGTCTGGTAACTATTGTTGTAGGCGAACTCTACCAGGGGTAAGTGATCTTCCTAGCTACCCTTGAGAATTAGGACTCATGCCCGTAGCATGTCCTCTAACGCCTGAATAGTCCTCTCAAACTGACCATTTTTCTGGGGATGAAAAGTAGTGTTCATCAACAACTGTGTCCCTATGACTCGCTGGAAACTCTCCCAAAATTGAGCCGTGAACCTGGGATCCTGATCTAATACTATGGACACGAGCACCCCATGCAACCTAATAATCTCCCGTATGTATAACTTACAGAATTTCTCCAGTGTGAAGGTCATCCGCACAGTCAGAAAATGTGCCGACTTGGTAAACCGGTCCACTATCACCCACACTGCATCATGTCCCCGCGACGTCCATGCCAAATGAGTCACAAAATTTACCATGACATGCTCCCACTTCCACTCAACTACCTCCAAAGGCTGGAGTAACCCCGTTGGTCTTTGATGCTCAGCATTAACCTGCTGACACGTGAGACATCGGCTAACAAAATTTCCAACATCTTTCTTCATCCCAGTCCAATAATACTAGCGATGAAGATCATGGTACATCTTTATGCCACCTGAATGTACATCAAATCAGGAACAATGGAACTCCCTGAGAATCTCCTCTCTAAGCTCTGCCGACTAGGGAACCACAATCCTCCCTTTATACCGAAGACTACCATCCGAGTGAATGAGCCAGCCCTCATCACCAGAACTTGCCTGTACTTGATCTCTGATAGATGATAACTCTGTATCCAGCCGTTGGCACTCAATCAACTTGCTCAGTAGGGAAGGTGTAGCCACCAAACTCCCCAAAATGCCCTGAGTCTGACCCATGTATCGTAGCCCGAACTGTCCCACAGTCTGAAGCATCTGCCACTCCCTAAAAATCGTACTATCCAAGACTCCCCATGACTTCCTGCTGAGTGCATCAGCCACCACATTTGCCTTACCGGGATGGTAATGCAAAGTGAAGTCATAGTCCTCTAGGAACTCCATCCATTTGCGCTGTCTCATGTTGAGGTCTCGCTGTATAAAGATATACTTTAGACTTTTATAGTCTAGAAACACCTCAAATTTCTCACCATATAGGTAGTGGCGCCAAGCCTTCAAGGCAAAGACAATGGCCGCCAACTCCATGTCGTGCGTGGGGTAATTCTGCTCGTGATTCTTTAACTGCCGAGAACTATAAGCCACCACCTTTCCAGATTGCATCAATACGCAATCGAGTCCGTCCTTCGAGGCATCACAATACACTGTGTACTTTTGTCCCCTTTCTGGAACTATTAGAATAGGAGCTGACATAAGCCTCCTCTTTAACTACTGGAATGCCTTCTCACAAGCATCATTCCACTCAAACTTGACCTCCTTCCGGGTCAACTTGGTCATAGGTGCAACTAATCGGGAGAATTCCTCGATGAATCTTTGGTAGTACCCTGTCAATCCCAAGAAGCTGCGGATCTCGAAGACTGACTTCGATTTCTCCCAATTCATAACCGCCTCAACCTTCTCCGGGTCTACAGATACACTCGAAACTGACACTACATGTCCCAAAAATTTCACTTCAATAAGCCAAAATTCACATTTACTAAACTTGGCATACAACTGATGATCTCTCAACATCTTGGGAAGAGTCCTCAAGTGACCCTCATATTCCTCCTCAGACTTGGAGTAGATCAAGATGTCGTCAACGAAGACTACAACAAACTGATCTAGGTAGGGTTGAAACACCCTATGCATGAGATCTATGAATGCCGCTGTGGCATTCGTCAATCTAAATAACATCACAGTGAACTCGAAATGTCCATACCGCGTTCTAAACGCCATCTCAGGGATATCCTCCTTCCCTAACCCTCAACTGATGGTAACCAGTGCGGAGATCTATCTTGGAGTAGACCCGCGCTCCTTTCAGCTGATCAAACAAGTTGTCAATCATCGGCAATGAATATCTATTCTTGATAGTAACCTTATTTAACTGCCAATAATCTATGCATAGTCAAAGGGTTTTGTCCTTCTTCTTGGCAAATAACACTAGAACGCCCCAAGGTGAAGTGCTCGGTTGAATAAAGCCCTTGTCCAAAATTCTTGCAACTAGACCTTGAGTTCCTGCAACTCGGTTGGTGTCATCCTATGTGGAGTCATAGAAATAGGTGACGTACCGGGATGTAACTCAATGTTGAAGTCTACATCCCTTTATGGAGGTAATCCTGGTAGTTCATCTAGAAAAATATCCTCATATTCACACGCCACCCAAGGTAGACCCAACTCCTGTCTCACCTCATCCTCCAGGGTAAGGCTTGCAAGCCAACCCATCAACTATCCATGCCATCTCGAGTCAAACACGTCTTGGGGTAAAACACCATGCTTTTCCCCTTGGAACTTAAAACAGACACCATTAGGTGTGTAAGTAGTGACTCTCTTCCTATCACAATCAATGACGACCCGATGTGCTGTCAACCAATCCACCCCGAGGATCACATTAAACTCCGGCTTGTCCATGACCCTAAGGTCCACAGTGAGTAGAATCTCTGAGATCTCTAACTCACAACCCCGACATATCTGGTCCACCTTACCTTTGCTCCTAGGGGATAACTCACATGCATTGGCTTTTCCAAGGTCTCAACCTCTAAGCACAAGTCTTTCACACAAGATACAACCATAAATGAATGTGATGCTCCAGAATCAAATAACACTATAGCCCTTAAACGTGAGAGTATGAATGTACCCTGTATCACCGATGGATCTGTTGGCTCAATCTATGGCACCATGACGTAGACATGCCCTTGAGTCTCTGAAGTCCTGGCCAGTGAGCCCTGGCCACTGCCTCGACCCATGCCCTGTCCCATTTAGCCTGATTACAGAGTCCTCGCACGTGAAGTAGTAGGGACCTGAGTGGCACCCTGAAACTGATACTAGTTCCCCTAGGCAATGGTGGGGTAGGGAGGAATATACTATGCCTATGGTTGCCCCACCGAAGTTTGGGACTGAGATGTGCCATAGCCTTGGGATCCCTACCTGTGGGGATAATCCTGCTTCATGTGACTTGGCTGGTGGCAATGGAAACATGTCCTCTGCCCCGCCTAATATGTAATCCGCTGATTTCTCCCGCCTTGGCAGGATTGACCCTGGCCTTGGCCTTGATAACCACGACCCTGTCCCTGAGGAGTAGAAGTTCTCTGCCTCTTTCTTGAGCTAGAAGAAGAGGATTCACCCTCCTTCTTCTTGTCCTTGGTACCCGACTCTCGAATGCCCCTTGCATCTTTAATCTCTCTCTCAATGGCCATAGCTGTGGTGACCATCGAGTCCAAGTCTTGCAGAAGAAGACCCACAATTTTACCTCGGATTGACAACTTCAAGTCATCCTCAAACTTCCTCACCTTGGCCATATCTGTGGCCCCATAATCATCGGCAAAACGCGCTAATTTTGTGAATTTAGCCACATATTCCATCACTGTCATGGTTCCTTGTTTCAAGTCTAAAAACTCCCAGCCCTTTGCATGTCTAGCAGCTGCCGGAAAGTACTTGTCCATGAAGAGTTCCTTGAACTCTACCCAAGTCATAGCCTCCAAGTTCTTGGAGTCCTTCACCCAATCCCACCACAATTGGGATTCCCCCTCTAGCTGAAACATAGCTAGGGTTATCTTTGTAGTGTCGGAGGTTATCTCCATGGCCCTCAATATCTTATCGACTTGTCGGAACCAATGGTTAGCCACCATCGGGTCCACCCCTCCTTTGAATATCGGAGGTTTATGTGCTTTGAACTTCTGGAGGTTGCTCGTGCCTTCTTGCCCCACATTTGCACACATTTGTGCAACATTTGTAGCCGTAGCACTAGCTTATGCAATTATAGCAGCCGCCGCACCAATATCCTCCACAAAGGCTTGTTGGTCAAAAGCCAGTGGTGGTTGGTTGTTCCGTCCATCCCGACATCCAGTCCCTCTAGTTGCCATCTACACACATGCCAGATAACAATAGAGCATTCATTTAGTATCCCATGATAGGGACCAAACTTGAAACATTGAGAGTTTTTACCTTGTTTCCCTAGTAAAGTCTATACCACCCACTAGTAAACATTTATACCTTGAACTATCCCGTTGATTTCTTTTTCGACCCCCAAGGTTATGTTTTATAACCCTAGTGTCCCTCTCCATATACATTTTACCATGTATATCATTCATATAATCACATAGCACGTAATCATGTAACACAATGTAAGCACATAAGATGAGATGTACAATGCGTGCAATGGTCTAAACCCAATGCCCATCAAATCCTAGGTAATTCATATACCTATGCTCTGATACTAAGCTGTGACGCCCCTAAAACCGAGGGTCCCGTTGACCTCCCGTCAACCCGCGAAAATACCTGTGATTGTTGCATAACCCGACATCACGTTTATCACATTCCTGTAACTAAGGTTACGACCCACACGAGGATCCGTGTTTACTTTAATTATTTAATCCCATCGAGGTGCAATATATCCCATTTAAGGTCCATTTATATCATTGGAGCCAAGAACTCATAGCCCAATAGCATGACAATGTATTCTTAAAATTTCAGATTTTTGAAAAACCTTCTAGAAGGTTGTCATAGTCCGTCCGGAAGGTTGACCTTCCAGAAGGTTTCCTCGACCTTCCAGAAGATTTTGCTTACTGGAATCCTTTCCTAAAAAAATGTGTCGACCTTCCGAAAGATGTATTAAACCTTTTGGAAGGTTTTACACACTAGATTCCCTCATTTTGGAAAAATGTGAAGACCTTCCGGAAGGTTTCACCCATTGTCCCAGTATTTCCTTGTCTTTGTCCAATCCTTCCGGAAGGTTTTGCCTAGAATTGCCTATTTCACCTATTTTTCATTTCCAATTCATTCAAAACACTTCCAAACTCGTTCCCAACATGTACAATATAATTTTCTACATTACACATGATTCATACAAGTCTATTATAATCCATTCCATACAATGTACATGCCAAAATGAAATTCAAACTAAAAGTTTTACATAAACTCGGTTCAAGAACCACAACCTGCCTCTTCTTCACCTTTGAGGCCCCAAATGTGTGTCATCCACCGGAATATGCCCCATACCTAAAATGTTTTTCCGTATAGGGTGAGCCAACAGCCAGTAGGGTATTTTCTACAAGGGCTACTCCCCCACCTAAGTGCACATGCAATGTTCACATGCAACATTTAGCAACAACAATCATTCCAACCAACACTTAAACAAGTCAAGGTTGAAATCTAACATATCATGCCATGAATTGAGATGATGCCCATTCATGCAATTTACCCGAGCCCTACCCGGCTCCATAACACATGCAATGCCAATGTGTATAAAACTAAACTTTTCTAGCTCCGGCTATTTACCTTTACCCCATGCTATGCAGTGAGTATCAAAATCGGGCTTTCCAAGCCCTCGCCATTTGTGTTACACACCCAATGGCTAACTAAAAATCTCCGGGTCTTTCTTGGGGTGGGTGTTTATAGACTTACACCAACGGTCACCCAACTGACACGGAACGATTAAATTTTGTTCCGATTCAAGTTCAAATTAANTCGGGCTTTCCAAGCCCTCGCCATTTGTGCTACACACCCAATGGCTAACTAAAAATCTCCAGGTCTTTCTTGGGGTGGGTGTTTATAGACTTACACCAACGGTCACCCAACTGACACGGAACGATTAAATTTTGTTCCGATTCAAGTTCAAATTAATTTTATTTTAATTTTGCCTTTAATTATTTTTCAACTTTCAAAATTTTATTGAAAATCCCATTTTTGGGTCACCTGAGACTTGATTGCCTCATAAAATGCAAAAAATCCGACTATCTCAGAATTTGACGTGGTAACTAGATTTGAAGAATCCAACGGTGAGGTCCATTTTATCATTCGAGATCTAAAAAAACTCAGNTTGCCTCATAAAATGCAAAAAATCCGACTATCTCAGAATTTGACGTGGTAACTAGATTTGAAGAATCCAACGGTGAGGTCCATTTTATCATTCGAGATCTAAAAAAACTCAGGTTTTCAACCCGTACTGTAACGGTAAAATTATCGTTTTGCCCTTGTTTACAAAAGTTTCAATTTTTCAAGTTTTACAATCTTTTCAAAATTTGATTTGAAAAGTGGATTCTTGCAAATCCAAATATATTTAGAAGTCAGAAATAAAATTGCATTCACAACACCCTTTGGTCATTACGAATTGAATGTAATGCCTTTGGATTGAAAAATGCACCAAGTGAATTTTGGCATATAATGAAAGAAATATTCAATCCAGTAAGTCATTTTTTTATAATCTGTATAGATAATATTCTCATCTTCTCAAAATCTATAGAAGAACATTGGAAACACCTTTATGCCTATTTAGAGATTGTCAAACACAATGGTCTAGTAATCTTTTCCAGTAAAATTAAGTTGTTTTATACCTCAGTCAGATTTCTTGGATATCATATCCAATAATCAACTATTGTTCCCATCAGTAGATCCATCCAATTTCCATAAAAGTTCCTTGATGAGATTATATATAAAGCCTAGTTATAGTGATTCTTAGGGTCTTTGAAATATGTCTCAGACTACTACCAAAATCTCATAAAACAGTCAAACCTCTATATGAAAGGTTGAAAGAAAATCAACCTCATTGGACAACCACTCATACATCCATAGTAAAACAAGAGAAAAGATATAGCAAGACTTTGCCTTGNCTGCTGACACGTGAGACATCGGCTAACAAAATTTCCAACATCTTTCTTCATCCCGGTCCAATAATACTAGCGATGAAGATCATGATACATCTTTATGCCACCTGAATGTACAGCAAATCAGGAACAATGGAACTCCCTGAGAATCTCCTTTCTGANCGATGAAGATCATGATACATCTTTATGCCACCTGAATGTACAGCAAATCAGGAACAATGGAACTCCCTGAGAATCTCCTTTCTGAGCTCTGCCGACTAGGGAACCACAATCCTCCCTTTATACCGAAGACTACCATCCGAGTGAATGAGCCAGCCCTCATCACCAGAACTTGCCTGTACTTGATCTCTGATAGATGATAACTCTGTATCCAGCCGTTGGCACTCAATCAACTTGCTCAGTAGGGAAGGTGTAGCCACCAAACTCCCCAAAATGCCCTGAGTCTGACCCATGTATCGTAGCCTGAACTGTCCCACAGTCTGAAGCATCTGCCACTCCCTAAAAATCGTACTATCCAAGACTCCCCATGACTTCCTGCTGAGTGCATCAGCCACCACATTTGCCTTACCGGGATGGTAATGCAAAGGGAAGTCATAGTCCTCTAGGAACTCCATCCATTTGCGCTGTCTCATGTTGAGGTCTCGCTGTATAAAGATATACTTTAGACTTTTATAGTCTAGAAACACCTCAAATTTCTCACCATATAGGTAGTGGCGCCAAGCCTTCAAGGCAAAGACAATGGCCGCCAACTCCATGTCGTGCGTGGGGTAATTCTGCTCGTGATTCTTTAACTGCCGAGAACTATAAACCACCACCCTCCCAGATTGCATCAATACGCAACCGAGTCCGTCCTTCGAGGCATCACAATACACTGTGTACTTTTGTCCCCTTTCTGGAACTATTAGAATAGGAGTTGACATAAGCCTCCTCTTTAACTACTGGAATGCCTTCTCACAAGCATCATTCCACTCAAACTTGACCTCCTTCCGGGTCAACTTGGTCATAGGTGCAACTAATCGGAAGAATTCCTCGATGAATCTTTGGTAGTACCCTGTCAATCCCAAGAAGCTGCGGATCTCGAAGACTGACTTCGATTTCTCCCAATTCATAACCGCCTCAACCTTCTCCGGGTCTACAGATACACTCGAAACTGACACTACATGTCCCAAAAATTTCACTTCAATAAGCCAAAATTCACATTTACTAAACTTGGCATACAACTGATGATCTCTCAACATCTTGGGAACAGTCCTCAAGTGACCCTCATATTCCTCCTCAGACTTGGAGTAGATCAAGATGTCGTCAACGAAGACTACAACAAACTGATCTAGGTAGGGTTGAAACACCCTATGCATGAGATCTATGAATGCCGCTGTGGCATTCGTCAATCTAAATAACATCACAGTGAACTCGAAATGCCCATACCGCGTTCTAAACGCCATCTCAGGGATATCCTCCTCCCTAACCCTCAACTGATGGTAACCAGTGCGGAGATCTATCTTGGAGTAGACCCGCACTCCTTTCAGCTGATCAAACAAGTTGTCAATCATCGGCAATGAATATCTATTCTTGATAGTAACCTTATTTAACTGTCAATAATCTATGCATAGTCAAAGGGTTTTGTCCTTCTTCTTGGCAAATAACACTAGAACGCCCCAAGGTGAAGTGCTCGGTTGAATAAAGCCCTTGTCCAAAATTCTTGCAACTAGACCTTGAGTTCCTGCAACTCGGTTGGTGTCATCCTATGTGGAGTCATAGAAATAGGTGACGTACCGGGATGTAACTCAATGTTGAAGTCTACATCCCTTTATGGAGGTAATCCTGGTAGTTCATCTAGAAAAATATCCTCATATTCACACGCCACCCAAGGTAGACCCAACTCCTGTCTCACCTCATCCTCCAGGGTAAGGCTTGCAAGCCAACCCATTAACTATCCATGCCATCTCGAGTCAAACACGTCTTGGGGTAAAACACCATGCTTTTCCCCTTGGAACTTAAAACAGACACCATTAGGTGTGTAAGTAGTGACTCTCTTCCTATCACAATCAATGACGACCTGATGTGCTGTCAACCAATCCATCCCGAGGATCACATTAAACTTCGGCTTGTCCATGACCCTAAGGTCCACAATGAGTAGAATCTCTGAGATCTCTAACTCACAACCCCGACATATCTGGTCCACCTCACCTTTGCTCCTAGGGGAGAACTCACATGCATTGGCTTTTCCAAGGTCTCAACCTCTAAGCACAAATCTTTCACACAAGATACAACCATAAATGAATGTGATGCTCCAGAATCAAATAACACTATAGCCCTTAAGCGAGAGAGTATGAATGTACCCTGTATCACCGATGGATCTGTTGGCTCAATCTATGGAACCATGACGTAGACATGCCCTTGAGTCTCTGAAGTCCCGGCCAGTGAGCCCTGGCCACTGCCTCGACCCATGCCCTGTCCCATTTAGCCTGATTACAGAGTCCTCGCACGTGAAGTAGTAGGGACCTGAGTGGCACCCTGAAACTGATACTAGTTCCCCTAGGCAATGGTGGGGTAGGGAGGAATATACTATGCCTATGGTTGCCCCACCGAAGTCTGGGACTGAGATGTGCCATAGCCTTGGGATCCCTACCTGTGGGGATAATCCTGCTTCATGTGACTTGGCTGGTGGCAATGGAAACATGTCCTCTACCCCGCCTAATATGTAGTCCGCTGATTTCTCCCGCCTTGGCAGGATTGACCCTGGCCTTGGCCTTGATAACCACGACCCTGTCCCTGAGGAGTAGAAGTTCTCTGCCTCTTTCTTGAGCTAGAAGAAGAGGATTCACCCTCCTTCTTCTTGTCCTTGGCACCCGACTCTCGAATGCCCTTTGCATCTTTAATCTCTCTCTCAATGGCCATAGCTGTGGTGACCATCGAGTCCAAGTCTTGCAGAAGAAGACCCACAATTTTACCTCGGATTGACAACTTCAAGTCATCCTCAAACTTCCTCACCTTGGCCATATCTGTGGCCCCATAATCATCAGCGAAACGTGCTAATTTTTTGAATTTAGCCACATATTCCATCACTGTCATGGTTCCTTGTTTCAAGTCTAAAAACTCCCAGCCCTTTGCATGTCTAGCAGCTGCCGGAAAGTACTTGTCCATGAAGAGTTCCTTGAACTCTACCCAAGTCATAGCCTCCAAGTTCTTGGAGTCCTTCACCCAATCCCACCACAATTGGGATTCCCCCTCTAGCTGAAACATAGCTAGGGTTATCTTTGTAGTGTCGGAGGTTATCTCCATGGCCCTCAATATCTTATCGACTTGTCGGAACCAATGGTTAGCCACCATCGGGTCCACCCCTCCTTTGAATACCGGAGGTTTATGTGCTTTGAACTTCTGGAGGTTGCTCGTGCCTTCTTGCCCCACATTTGCACACATTTGTACAACATTTGTAGCTGTAGCACTAGCTTATGCAATCATAGCAGTCGCCGCACCAATATCCTCCACAAAGGCTTGTTGGTCAAAAGCCAGTGGTGGTTGGTTGTTTCGTCCATCCCGACATCCCGTCCCTCTAGTTGCCATCTACACACATGCCAGATAACAATAAAGCATTTATTTAGTATCCCATGATAGGGACCAAACTTGAAACATTGAGATTTTTTACCTTGTTTCCCTAGTAAAGTCTATACCACCCACTA
Organism: Ilex paraguariensis; assembly: GCA_963454935.2. NCBI lineage: Eukaryota > Viridiplantae > Streptophyta > Magnoliopsida > Aquifoliales > Aquifoliaceae > Ilex > Ilex paraguariensis. Next base: position 377,393 of record CAUOFW020003258.1, read on the forward strand.
GTAAACATTTATACCTTGAACTATCCCGTTGATTTCTTTTTCGACCCCCAAGGTTATGTTTTATAACCCTAGTGTCCCTCTCCATATACATTTTACCATGTATATCATTCATATAATCACAAAGCACGTAATCATGTAACACAATGTAAGCACATAAGATGAGATGTACAATGCATGCAATGGTCTAAACCCAATGCCCATCAAATCCTAGGTAATTCATATACCTATGCTCTGATACTAAGCTGTGACGCCCCTAAAACCGAGGGTCCCGTTGACCTCCCGTCAACCCGCGAAAATACCTGTGATTGTTGCATAACCCGACATCACGTTTATCACATTCCTGTAACTAAGGTTACGACCCACACGAGGATCCGTGTTTACTTTAATTATTTAATCCCATCGAGGTGCAATATATCCCATTTAAGGTCCATTTATATCATTGGAGCCAAGAACTCATAGCCCAATAGCATGGCAATGTATTCTTAAAATTGCAGATTTTTGAAAAACCTTCTAGAAGGTTGTCATAGTCCGTCCGGAAGGTTGACCTTCCAGAAGGTTTCCTCGACCTTCCAGAAGATTTTGCTTACTGGAATCCTTTCCTAAAAAAATGTGTCGACCTTCCGAAAGATGTATTAAACCTTTTGGAAGGTTTTACACACTAGATTCCCTCATTTTGGAAAAATGTGAAGACCTTCCGGAAGGTTTCACCCATTGTCCCAGTATTTCCTTGTCTTTGTCCAATCCTTCCGGAAGGTTTTGCCTAGAATTGCCTATTTCACCTATTTTTCATTTCCAATTCATTCAAAACACTTCCAAACTCGTTCCCAACATGTACAATATAATTTCTACATTACACATGATTCATACAAGTCTATTATAATCCATTCCATACAATGTACATGCCAAAATGAAATTCAAACTAAAAGTTTTACATAAACTCGGTTCAAGAACCACAACCTGCCTCTTCTTCACCTTTGAGGCCCCAAATGTGTGTCATCCACCGGAATATGCCCCATACCTAAAATGTTTTTCCGTATAGGGTGAGCCAACAGCCAGTAGGGTATTTTCTACAAGGGCTACTCCCCAACCTAAGTGCACATGCAATGTTCACATGCAACATTTAGCAACAACAATCATTCCAACCAACACTTAAACAAGTCAAGGTTGAAATCTAACATATCATGCCATGAATTGAGATGATGCCCATTCATGCAATTTACCCGAGCCCTACCCGGCTCCATAACACATGCAATGCCAATGTGTATAAAACTAAACTTTTCTAGCTCCGGCTATTTACCTTTACCCCATGCTATGCAGTGAGTATCAAAACCGGGCTTTCCAAGCCCTCGCCATTTGTGTTACACACCCAATGGCTAACTAAAAATCTCCGGGTCTTTCTTGGGGTGGGTGTTTATAGACTTACACCAACGGTCACCCAACTGACACGGAACGATTAAATTTTGTTCCGATTCAAGTTCAAATTAATTTTATTTTAATTTTGCCTTTAATTATTTTTCAACTTTCAAAATTTTATTGAAAATCCCATTTTTGGGTCACCTGAGACTTGATTGCCTCATAAAATGCAAAAAATCCGACTATCTCAGAATTTGACGTGGTAACTAGATTTGAAGAATCCAACGGTGAGGTCCATTTTATCATTCGAGATCTAAAAAAACTCAGGTTTTCAACCCGTACTGTAACGGTAAAATTATCGTTTTGCCCTTGTTTACAAAAGTTTCAATTTTTCAAGTTTTACAATCTTTTCAAAATTTGATTTGAAAAGTGGATTCTTGCAAATCCAAATATATTTAGAAGTCAGAAATAAAATTGCATTCACAACACCCTTTGGTCATTACGAATTGAATGTAATGCCTTTGGATTGAAAAATGCACCAAGTGAATTTTGGCATATAATGAAAGAAATATTCAATCCAGTAAGTCATTTTTTTATAATCTGTATAGATAATATTCTCATCTTCTCAAAATCTATAGAAGAACATTGGAAACACCTTTATGCCTATTTAGAGATTGTCAAACACAATGGTCTAGTAATCTTTTCCAGTAAAATTAAGTTGTTTTATACCTCAGTCAGATTTCTTGGATATCATATCCAATAATCAACTATTGTTCCCATCAGTAGATCCATCCAATTTCCATAAAAGTTCCTTGATGAGATTATATATAAAGCCTAGTTATAGTGATTCTTAGGGTCTTTGAAATATGTCTCAGACTACTACCAAAATCTCATAAAACAGTCAAACCTCTATATGAAAGGTTGAAAGAAAATCAACCTCATTGGACAACCACTCATACATCCATAGTAAAACAAGAGAAAAGATATAGCAAGACTTTGCCTTTCCTTGGTATTCCTTCACCAGATTCATTTAAAATTATCCAAACTGATGCATCTGACATTGGCTATGTTGGCATCCTTCTCCAAAAAGTCAATCCAAACACTCCAGAACAAATTGTTTGTTTCCATTATGGAATTTGGAATGATTCACAAAGTAATTATAGTACTATTAAAAAAGAAATTTTATCTATTGTCCTGTGTGTCTCAAAAATCTAGGATGATATATTAAGCCAGAAATTTTTAGTAAGAGTTGATTGTAAGTAAGCAAAATATGTTTTGGAAAAAGATGTCAAAAACATTGCTAGTAAATAGATTTTTGCTAGATGGCAATTGATTTTAAGTATTTTCGATTTTGTTATCGAATATATTAAAGGTAGTAATAATTGTATTTCTAATTTCCTAACCTGTGAGTTTTTGCAAGAACCCCATGGTGAATAATAAATCCATTAACCCAATACCTCATCCAAAAAATCCGGGAAAGACCATGGTAAACAACTAGCTTTGCCCAGTCCAAACCTAAAGTCCAGTTAATTAGCAATTGACCTAGTAAATCATTACCATGTCCTTGGTAACATAGCAAGACCAACCGTTTCATCTACCTTAGTAAACCCAAACACAATAACAGGCCTTTACCAATCCCAACAACAAGCAATTATTGGCCCATATCAAGCCCAACCTATATCCTCAGTAAGACCTAGCCAGTTAACCAACCCCTATCCTTCAAGTCCAACCCAATCAAACCGAGGCCCCAGAATAGAGTACATACCAAAGGCAATGGCCCATAACCTGTTTGCTATTGAACCAACACATGCTAATTTAAGCAACCCTATTGACCTGGTCAATGCCTATCATGAACCATGATGAACATTTATCCCTTTGGATCCTGAGAAAAATTTCCAATTTTACCAAGATATCCTGTTTCATACCCAGTCAATATTTATCAAATCAATACCAGATATGAATGATCCCAGCAAAATTGTATATCATTCTTTGTATATACAAAAGTTTATTTCAGTTAAAGATTGGAGGTCTCACCTTTTCTTTGCTCAGAGATCTCCCAGGTCACAACAAGCAATTTAATTACTATGACTACAAAGAGTCATGGTTTAAACTAATACTCTATCAGGATGAGTCTTACGCTCATTTCTGGTTCTTTCAATTGTGGCAAGTTCATGGCCCCATGATTGAGATCCTTCCAATTGATCTTCAAGATCAAGTAGCTTACTTCGTCTCATGTTTTAATACTAGTCAAGATGATTCATAGTTCCCTGTATTACTCCTTATTATGAGTAAGTACAAGGTACTATGGATTTGCAAATGGCATTACGCAGTCACAACAAACACAGTCATCTGACAATACTATGTGAAGTGGTGGAATAAATTTGACCAGCAACGTATTATTGTCCAAGTTAAAATAGAATTCCCAATAAAGGTTCCTACTACAGTAAAAATTATAGGATCAGTTACCAGCACACCACCATCAGTGGTCAAGCCAGTAATGCCAGTACTCAGAGTCTCATCTCTAGATGTTCAGACATTACTAGACAAGCAAACCAAGTCCTCACCAAAGACTNATGTGAAGTGGTGGAATAAATTTGACCAGCAACGTATTATTGTCCAAGTTAAAATACAAATTCCCAATAAAGGTTCCTACTACAGTAAAAATTATAGGATCAGTTACCAGCACACCACCATCAGTGGTCAAGCCAGCAATGCCAGTACTCAGAGTCTCATCTCTAGATGTTCAGACATTACTAGACAAGCAAACCAAGTCCTCACCAAAGACTTCCAGAAAAAAATTGAACTAGCACAACAATTGCTCCAGCAAGCTTGCCAAGAAGATGATGGCTCCTCTACCTTGTCACAAGCTTTAGTAAGCCAGTCATTGGACCTATTCGAGGATGCTCAAGATCCGAATGATGCCAATGGCTTATCCAGCCCATGATTCACCTCCCATGTGCAAAAAGACTTCAGCCAGTACTTTCTTCATCAAAAGGAAGAAAAGTTGTCTTTTAGCATGCTTAAGGGAATCATTCTANTGATGCCAATGGCTTATCCAGCCCATGATTCACCTCCCATGTGCAAAAAGACTTCAACCAGTACTTTCTTCATCAAAAGGAAGAAAAGTTGTCTTTTAGCATGCTTAAGGGAATCATTCCAGCAACAAATCTCTTTTTCCACCCAAAGGAGACACTAGTCAGCAGTCACCAATCAGATTTTCCACCGAAAGCAAACACCAGTCAATAGCAGGGACCTAGTAGTCATATGATCCCACACCAAAGTCAGCATTCACTAAAGTAAAAGCATTTTACTCCATCGAAAGGCAAATAAAAACATTTCACCAGAGTAAAAGCATAACACCGTCAANCAGCAGTCACCAATCAGATTTTCCACCGAAAGCAAACACCAGTCAATAGCAGGGACCCAGTAGTCATATGATCCCACACCAAAGTCAGCATTCACTAAAGTAAAAGCATTTTACTCCATCGAAAGGCAAATAAAAAAATTTCACCAGAGTAAAAGCATAACATCGTCTANGCAAACACCAGTCAATAGCAGGGACCTAGTAGTCATATGATCCCACACCAAAGTCAGCATTCACTAAAGTAAAAGCATTTTACTCCATCGAAAGGCAAATAAAAACATTTCACCAGAGTAAAAGCATAACACCGTCAAAAGTAAAATCATTTCAGAGATTCTCTGCAGAAATCCTTACGCCTATGTAAAAACTTCAGTCATTCAAGCAAAGGGAGGCAAAAATTGCCAACATCTAGTTCACTCTCATATTTCTTCTTTGTATTCAAGAAATCAATTTCATATGATGCAAAAAAAGATCTATCTTTTGTGTTATTTGTAAGTTAATTTTCAGCTAATTGTATTTTATATTTGAATTCAGTATATATTTTGAGTTCATCTAGTAAAATATATATTATACAAATATCCCAGTTTCTTTTGAGACTCATGCTGCTTATTTTTTTGTGCTTATTNCTAATTGTATTTTATATTTGAATTCAGTATATATTTTGAGTTCATCTAGTAAAATATATATTATACAAATATCCCAGTTTCTTTTGAGACTCATATTGCTTATTTTTTTGTGCTTACTNTTCAGTATATATTTTGAGTTCATCTAGTAAAATATATATTATACAAATATCCCAGTTTCTTTTGAGACTCATGCTGCTTATTTTTTTGTGCTTATTGCTTAAATACAAGCTACCAAAGGTACATATTTGTCAAGACAATGTATGTTTTAAAATGTCATTTGTCCTAGTACAAAATATGATAGATAAAGTTATCCTTGGTATACTATTCATATACCTGTTGTATCCATTTACTACAAATATAGAAGTAGTATCTACCAAGGCATTTGGCCTACCAATAACCTTTCAAGTAAAAGAATTAAGAAGACTCAATTGATATATATATATATATATATATATATATCAATTTTCTTTTGTGTATGTTGGGTTTTAAAATTGTTGATTATGTTTTGATTAATCATGTGACAAATGTGTTATAAGGCTATTTATGAATTAATAGGATGCATATCTTTTATCTTTGGCTTGCTAGGGACTAGAAAAACTTCAGTTGGGGAGTATGTTTAGCATTTAATATTGTATAATTCATAACATAATCCATTCATTTTGGACATGTATTGGTTGAATATTCTTCCAAGTTGGGCATTTAACTTGATTTAATTCACATTTGTGGTTGCAGGTGTAAGAATAGTGATAAAAACAGAGGGAAATGCTATGAAAAGACTTAAGGATGAAATGGAGAAGTAGTAGGAAGAAGATCAACAACAATTAAGGAAAAAGACTTTCACCTAGTTGATCAGAGATTTTTTTGGAGATGTTGCAATTAGGGGAGATACTGAAAGTATGTTTGGCATAGGAGTTTCAGAAAAGTAAAAAGTATTGAGGATACTTCAACCGGTTGAAGACCAATCTTAAACCACTTCATCAAGATATTTTAACCGGTTCATCAAGGCATTTCAATCGGTTCATCATACTATTTCCACTAGTTGGTCTTAAGTCAGCTGCACAGAGAACAACTTCAGTGAGTTTTTATTGGTGTGTGATGTCGACTACTTCATTCCTACACTAATGGAAGGCTACCAATCCCCATGAATTTCATCCATATTAGAGGAAACAACCTGCCACATTTCAAGAAGACCACCCATTGGACAAGTTCGGAGGAGGAAGCTTCATCGGAAAGCTACTCATCATTTGGGCCACACACCTTGTCCAATGAGAAGGGGGGAATGGGAGTATATATATGGAGATTTATCTTTACAGGAGGAGGTTTGCTCTCTTTTCTTGGAGTTTTTCACTTTTATCTTAGACGTAGGAGTAAAGTATTTGTAACTTTCCATTTTCAAAGGTTTGTCAGGTTTTAGAGAAGAGAACTCTTGTGTTTGATTCAAACCTTCATTTTTGTGATATTTGCACTTATCAATTGAGAAGAAATCATAGGGTAAACATTCTCTTTAATTTAGTTTTCCTTTTTCATATGATTTCTATGTTATTTATTACTGATTTCAGAGTTATGAGTATTTTTTTTTGACTAAATTTTGGCATGATTTGATGGATGATTCTCATCTATAATCAAGCATGATGACTTTGTAATGGGTTCAAACTAATCAAATGTTTTGTAGAAAGAAAAAATAATTTTGAATATTAGTTGTTAATTGAATACTTTGATTTCTCATCAACGGTTTGTCCTGCACGAGTAATGCTTATAACTTATTTATACAATCTAAATGTCAAAGACGTTAGTTTATATTTCCTATCTTTAAAGCTACAATAGTTTATGATTTGGTTTTCGTTAAATATTATCCATTCGAGTGTGTTAGAATACAACTTTGAATGAGTAAAAATAGTGAGTCTAAATGTGTGGCTATGGTGAGCTGATTTATGAGGATTGGGTGATTGTTTTTTCATTGATTATAATACATTGAAATTCCATTTCTCATCTCTTCCACAAATCACAAGAATTTTATTTTCACTTGCACAGACACCACCATTCAAATTCCATTCGTTTCTTGAGGAAACGACCTTGGATTTATCCAAGTTACTACATTGCAATATTTTTCTTATGCTTGGCAAGCCCATTGTTATATCTTAAGAAGATGTGCTTCACATACAAATCAAGGACAAGCACTCGCCTAGATTGAAGTCCAGCAACGATTCTCGAATGTCGTCCAAGTCATCAAGTTTGTTACGGGCAACATCAATTTTGTCTAGCTTGATGAATTCTCAGGAGGCAAACTATTTGGATTCCTCCTCCTTGCATTGCACTATGTTAATGGTGCCTTGATGTCTATTGGCCGCTTGTAATGTTGCTGCCCTTCTTTAGGCCAAGTAGGCTCTTATCTTGGCGANGTCTAGCTTGATGAATTCTCAGGAGGCAAACTATTTGGATTCCTCCTCCTTGCATTACACTATGTTAATGGTGCCTTGATGTCTATTGGCCGCTTGTAATGTTGCTGCCTTTCTTTAGGCCAAGTAGGCTCTTATCTTGGCAANTTCTATGTTATTTATTACTGATTTCAGAGTTATGAGTATTTTTTTTTGACTAAATTTTGGCATGATTTGATGGATGATTCTCATCTATAATCAAGCATGATGACTTTGTAATGGGTTCAAACTAATCAAATGTTTTGTAGAAAGAAAAAATAATTTTGAATATTAGTTGTTAATTGAATACTTTGATTTCTCATCAACGGTTTGTCCTGCACGAGTAATGCTTATAACTTATTTATACAATCTAAATGTCAAAGACGTTAGTTTATATTTCCTATCTTTAAAGCTACAATAGTTTATGATTTGGTTTTCGTTAAATATTATCCATTCGAGTGTGTTAGAATACAACTTTGAATGAGTAAAAATAGTGAGTCTAAATGTGTGGCTATGGTGAGCTGATTTATGAGGATTGGGTGATTGTTTTTTCATTGATTATAATACATTGAAATTCCATTTCTCATCTCTTCCACAAATCACAAGAATTTTATTTTCACTTGCACAGACACCACCATTCAAATTCCATTCGTTTCTTGAGGAAACGACCTTGGATTTATCCAAGTTACTACATTGCAATATTTTTCTTATGCTTGGCAAGCCCATTGTTATATCTTAAGAAGATGTGCTTCACATACAAATCAAGGACAAGCACTCGCCTAGATTGAAGTCCAGCAACGATTCTCGAATGTCGTCCAAGTCATCTAGTTTGTTACGGGCAACATCAATTTTGTCTAGCTTGATGAATTCTCAGGAGGCAAACTATTTGGATTCCTCCTCCTTGCATTGCACTATGTTAATGGTGCCTTGATGTCTATTGGCCGCTTGTAATGTTGCTGCCCTTCTTTAGGCCAAGTAGGCTCTTATCTTGGCGACGCAAGCTCTTACAGCCTGTTTCCTTTGTCTACTATTGTTGAGCTCCATCAACAAACGAGTTCTTTGCCTCTCCCAGGTCACTCAGCCTCTGCACATTAGTGGGCCAAATGACCTCTTCCTCCACCTGACGGAGCTCGACGGATTTTAAGTCTGTCTAGAATACAAAATCCCTAGGCTTTGCGTACTTATCTTAGCCTTGGAGCTTCATTGGCCCTATTCCTTCATCATAGAGTGAAGCATCAACCATATGAACATCAACCATGAATGATGCCCAATCAACCTCACCCACCTCCAAATCCACAAGGTTCCATACCACCAACCGCTGATGAAGATTTGATGGAACGCACTCACTCAAATAGATTCAATTCTTACCCAAAAGAGTGTCATAGGGCATCATCGTATCAATGACAAAGAAATGCATGATGTTGATCTTGTTACCGACGACCAATTCAACGGGTAAAACTCCCACCATCTTTTTGACTCCTCCCTTGAATTCTTTCATCGTCAAGTCAACATGGACCAAGTCTTCCTCTTTTCTCCCTAGCTTCTTCATAGTAGCTATATGTAGAATATTGGCAGCCGCTCCATTGTCAACCAAGATCCTATTGAAGGGTTTTTCCTCCAAGTGCACCTAGATATAAAATAGTTTCAAGTGTTGTGCCATGTGCCATTTTGGTTGGATAAACAACCACTTTCTTTGGCTATTGACGGTCATTGACCACTCTGCCTTTGATTCATGTGTCGGACCTCCCTCAAGAGAACACTCCACTTGGACTTCAGATGGTCCTTCCTTGTCTAGGATCATAGTCCCCAATGTCTCAACATCTTTGGCATCTCCCTCTAAAGACTCTGCTTCCAATCCAAATTTTTTAAATGATATCGACAATAACCCAAGAGAATTGACAAACACTGAATGAATTAGAGTGTCAAACTCGATGGAATCACCCCCATCATTGTTGTGTTCGTAAGTAGGGTCTTTTTTCCTTTTGCCCTTGTAAGTTCCTCGAATGATGTTGAGTGCGACCCTAAAATGTTCCTCCTCACCATCCACTCCTCGATACTTTTCTCAAGCGGGGACTCAGTCTCCACCTTATTCTTCCCCTTTTTCTCAACTGTGGCCTTATTTAGGGCCATTGTGCTGTGGAGGTGGTGAAAGACTAAATCAGGATTTAATCTCCCCCATCCCGGGGTTATATCATCACAATATTTCTCACCCTTTCGAACATCCAACTCTTGGGATTCTTTCCAATTGCATAGCTCCACTTGAATGTGCAGCTTCCTATGCTTCTAAGTTCTAGATAGAAGATGCAGCTGATAGTACTATGGGAACTTTGGATGATGGGGCCACATGCTAATGGCCCTCTAGTGGCTCCATTGGTTTTATCATCCTAGGTAAGTCCCGATAGCCTTCATCACAAATAGGTTGATCAGGAGCCAACCTTGTGGAAAACTCTTCATAGGTAGACCATTGTCGTCCTCTCGGTAGTTCTAAAAAATCCCTATTGTGCTCTATATATCTCGGCCACATGAATTTGTCAAGCTGATCCTCATGATCTCACTTGGGCAGCAACCACTCACCTAGCTGCTCCCAATGGGTACCGATGTAATGCCACATCTTTTGTGGCCTTTGCGGTAATTTTGCTCACTACNCAAGCTGATCCTCATGATCTCACTTGGGCAGCAACCACTCACCTAGCTGCTCCCAACGGGTACCGATGTAATGCCACATCTTTTGTGGCCTTTGCAGTAATTTTGCTCACTCCTCCTCATCTGGAAAGATCCCATAAAAGGCTTTGCATCTAGGGTATGAACCGTTCTTAACCATGTCATTGTCCTCCTCTAAGGACTCATCTTGGGGAGCGTTGCCTTTTTCTCCCCTTAGCTTTTCATCATTAGCCGACCCGTCGTCATCCAAGTCTACCTTTTTCATAGGGTCTTTAACTGCCCCACTTTCACCATGTTAATGGCTCCACAGATTATATCATTTGTAGTACTTCTTGCTTTTCAACTTTGTGGCCAGTAGGATCTTATGACCAAAAGNGCGTTGCCTTTTTCTCCCCTTAGCTTTTCATCATTAGCCGACCCGTCGTCATCCAAATCTACCTTTTTCATAGGGTCTTTAACTGCCCCACTTTCACCATGTTAATGGCTCCACATATTATATCATTTGTAGTACTTCTTGCTTTTCAACTTTGTGGCCAGTAGGATCTTATGACCAAAAGAAAGCTTAATAATGTCATCTGCAAATAAATGGTCAAAGATCTAATCAACCTTTAAGATGTCAAACTCATATTTTTGGACATTATCTTCATTGGCTCCTTTATCAACACTTGGCATAGCCTGTGCCTGATACTCCGAGGACCTAGTTAAGGCATTGCACACATGTGACCATCTGGCTATGATTTCTACTATATTTACCTTTAACTCTTAGTCTAGCTCAACCATGAATATGTCTATGTTAGGATCCTTACAGTACGTACCTTTGGATGCATTTCTTCGGTCCAACTCCTCTCATAGGATTTTCTCGTAGTCTGCATTACCAGTTCGAACAAGTCGTTGAACTCCATCCCCTCAAATTTCTTTTGAAGCTTGAAACTCAGATTTTTTTGCCCAATGCACACATACTCCATTTCGGGAAGTGCTAAACTATATTGGTTCCTAGCCTTCTTGAACCACACGATGTATTGTTTTGTCGTTTCTCCGGTCATCAAATATAACCTGGCCAAGTCGGTCATAGCTACCTTTGGCTCAATACAGTAAAACTAAATGTAGAACTTATCCTTAAGCTAATGCCAACCTAGTACAAAATTGGGTGGCAAATCAATGTGCCATATAACAGTCGTTCTTATAAAGGAATTAGCGAACAACCTTAACTTAAGAAATTTGTTAGCCCTTGTTTCACCATATTGTTTAGTGAAATGGCCAATATACTCCATGGTCGACTATTTATCTTTTCCTAAGAAAGTAGCAAACACTAGGACCTTGTATCCCGAAGGATACTCATATTCCCTATCCACCTAGTCAAGATTTGGTTTTTGATATGGCTGCCTAGTTACTCGCCTTATAGTAAAGGTCGTAGTGCTCCTAGATTATTTCATTTAGTTGATCTCTATTCATAAGCACTTGGGGCACTGCTGGAAGAATGATTGGCAGCTGTCTTCTTTGCTCCCCAAACTTTGGATTGGGGGCGACCTTTGTTGGTGGCCATTTCTGGCCTGCTGTGCCCTTTGTGGAGGCACATACAAGGGAAGCACCGACTATGGTGCTTCCTCAGACATTGCTTGTGTAAGGGGAAACAATGGCTATCTCACGCCCACTAAATGGTTCAAGTTATCAATTAGCTACTCCAGTGCCCACATAGTACAACCAAATTCTTCTCTAATCAAATCCCTAGACTATTGATAAACCCAGAGACTTGCTGAGAAAATTTATGTGACAAAGCCTTAATTGAGGCCTCTAGCTCTAAGTCTGATTCTTGATTCTTTTTCCCACTCGAGTGGAGGTAACTCTTCCTGTAGGTTAGGGATTCCAAACTTGATTTCTTCAATAACTTCATGCATTAGAGGCACTTTTGATGAGCCAATTTTGGCTTTTCAACAGGTGTTCACCATTTAATAACTTGGGGTCCCATCAGGCATGCCAAAAAATATGTTTAACATTTTTCTGGATTGCGGGCGTGCCAAAGTCAAATCGGACTTAAGAACCAAACATGTATAACCTTACCTACTCGAATCAGTGTGAGGTTCTTAAAATTGTGACAGTTTAGGCGATTATAGCGAGGCGTAAGGTTACCTTTAAATTCTTTTCTACGTCTTAGGGTTTAAGGACTTTAAATAATTTCCTAACTAACAACATAATGAACTGAAATGTAGAAAAAACAAGTGAAATGCAAAACAACAAGTAGACTAATTTCAGAAGATGAAACAAACGTTTTACTTAACATTAAATGAAAGAAGAAAAAAATCATCGGAGTGATGGGTTACGACAAAAGTAAAGTTACTCGGGAGTAAAATTAAGTGAGTATAAGGTAGGGTGACTTTGTGTAAAGGTTGTTGTGTTTGATCGTGGATCCTTTCTCTTTGGTTGGCCTCTGTTATTTCTAGGGATGACCTTCAACTATCAAAGCCATATCTTTTGACCATGGTGAACTGTCTCCAATTGTCGGCTTGTGATGTCACTTCTCATCGCTTCTCGGGGCTCTTAGTGTCCTACTTCCCTAACTGCTCTATCAATTATGGACTCTCATAGATTCTTTCATTACTGTTGGATCTCTTCCACATGTCACTCCCTGATTTTGGGTGTAAACAGCTATAAATGAAACTTTCAAGAACATTGAGGAACAAAACAAAGTAGAAAAGAATGGGAGAGGGGTGTGCCTACACCCAAGTTTTCCTTTTTTATTTGATTCACGTGAAGTTGTTCAATGGATGTGACGTAGTATGGTTGGCGATAATTTCGGCATTTTATTTGAATATGATTAATGCTGTTCAATTAGGGAATTTTAGGAGATTTTATTTTACTTCTTATTTTAATTTTAAAATTATTTTTTGATTCATTTAAGATTTTATTTTATTTTATTTCCAAATTTAATTAGGATTCTAGTTTCTTAATAATTTTTAGGGCTTTTGCTATTATATAAACTCTTGTAAGCCTTAGGGCAAAACAATTTTGGATGAATTTAGAATTTCGAGAGAGTTTTCTCTGTCCTTTCCAATTATTCTGGTATTCATAGGAATCAGTGTATTTATTGATGCCTTTAGGACTAAAACTTTTCGAGTAGTATTCTGAACCAGTATTTGTACATAAATCAATAATTTTGATCTCGTTATCTCATTTCATTTGTTATACACTTGTTTTTACCTACTTTCTTGCATCAAGATAGCATTACAAAGAAAATTAGAACAAACTTAGGGAGAATTTTAGGCATTTTACCAACATTATTACCTTTGTTACAATTTTCAATTTATATTTACAAGTAGGGGATGTTAAGTGTAACTCATAAAAGTCTAGGTTGGTGACATATCATATTGACCCTAAGTTCGATGCGCTCTTGTATAATTTATCCAAATTTATACTCTCTGGATTTTATCATGTATGTTACCATGAAATAAATCAATAATATGATAAATAAACTTACCCTTGTATTTAATTAAGCAAATAATGTTGATAGTACAACCCTAATGTCTTCTATACGATTGATCTTAGAACATACCACTACCAAAATAACCTAAATGAAGCATTGGTGAACATAATACTAATTGAAAGAAAGTTGTCCCTAACGGAGTGTTTATTCATGTGAAAGATATAGCTTGCTAAGGTTGCCTCAAAATTGCAAACCTACCTTAAGTATCAGCATTTTATAGTTTTTTTTTATAAACAAACTGAAATCTTTTATTCATGTAGAAATCAAACTCAAATACTTGTAAAGTGGAAAAAAGTGAACCTCTCCAAGGGTCAATGTCGTAGCATTAGAACAATAATATGGAAAATAATCCAAAGACTATATTTGTGCTACTAGTTGCCTAGTCGTGCTAGATATCCAAAAATTCCAACCACATGGGTTATTTTAGTGTTTTCACCATGATCATATCTAGCAAGCCGAAGTCACCTAGTCGTCCATTAAAACTGACATCTAGAAGGACATTATTGGCCTTTACATCTCTATGAGGAACAACTGAACCATGACATCATGACGCACAATAATTATTATTTTTTTATACTATACTAAAATTAACATAAAATGAGTGTGATGTTACGACTCTCTCTCTCTCTCTCTCTCAAATTGTTGTTTGTTATGAAGGATTCCAACTTTTTTAATCCTAACTTGACCCGATTCATCTAAATACAACTTGAATATAAATCTGGACAAATAAATATTATTGTAGAATGGAAGACAAATTAATCATTATTAAGGCTATTTGAACTACTTATGTGGAATTTTCCCACGGGTCGAACTCTCATCCACAAAGCTCAAAGAGAGGACTACTTTTCTGACATATAATAGTAGAGGTGATAATTTTAACTGATTACCCATTAAAATTATCACCTCTAAATTGGTTGGATAATAAGACTTGATGGGGTATTCTGCGTGGTTGAGTAGAGGTAAATGGATTGGGGATCTATTGATGGGGATTATTGAAGTATCTAGTCAGATCTTCTCAACTCTTGGTAGTTGTAATGATCAATTTAGGGATAATAGTTGTGAGTAGAACTTAATAGAAAGGAGGTTTATTGTGGTTCACCAGCTTGCAAGCTTGGCTAGTCTACTCTAATGGAGTCTCTTGCTCCTAGGGGAATTCTCTATTACTTGGGGAAGGAGGTCACATAATTAAAGAGTGCCAGTGTATGGATGCATGATCTCTCTCAATGTAAGGAATTTGATCCCTTTTTATAGTGTATAGTTGTCTTGTGTAATCTTTGCAATCCTCACATAATCAACGTGATCCCTTTTGGGTTGTTATGACCCATGTGGCAGAATATTTAGCCATTAGATGCTACATTCTATAGGTATGGCATGACCTCTAGGTGGTGTGAGCTATCATTGTTGTAGTGCACATGAGTGTCAAATTGGTGACAATTCCAGCCCTACGCCTCCCAAACTAGGAGTCTCAAGCTAGAGGGTCTAAATTATGAGGTCAAACATGGGATGTCTAATCTATGACATTTGAGCTAAGGTTTTTGAATTGATGTGTTTGAATCGAGGTGACCACTTGGGAATGAGAGGTCTGCTCGTTCACCTGACCTTAACTGTCTCGACTAGAACCTAGATTTTAAAAATATATCGTGCGCCCTTATTGAGCTGTAAACCCCCGATGGGCCAATCTTAGCTTCGGCAAATTTTTGGTATCATCAATTATCCCCTAGTCCCTAGACAGGTAAGCCTTGCCTAACATGGATTAGGAATAGGGGTGGAAATTATATCGTGTCGTGTCATATTTAGCTCGTGTCACGTTGGGATCGGGTTGAAAACACATCAACCCAAACATGATCTACAAGTTAAACGGGTTGGGTCTTCTCGACATGAACATGACCTGATTCAGAACATGACTAACCTTACAAAACTAGTGACTTGAGATTTACAAAGGTCGCGTCCAGCTAAACATGACCTGCCTGCCTAACACAACCCAACCCAACACTACCCAACCTGCACATAACTAATTTAAACTTGTACCAACAAAAAAAAAAGGAATTTAAACTTTAACTAATAAATTTTGAACTGTAGCAAGTTGCAAGTGGTAAAACTTCAACAAGTCCAATGATCAACTCGTGTTCAATTCAAGTTCTTTGCCATTTACATTTGCAAATATAATTTTCTAATATAAGCTTATGTTTAGTTTATGTTTTTGGCACGAACTCGTGTTAATGGTTCGTCTTCTATTTGAACTCTTATTAAAAACCCTTACACCAATTTTTTATGATAAATCTTATTGAAAATGTTTATATCAATTTTTCTTCTGAAACCCATATACTAAGGCTGAAACCTAATTTAGAGAAGTACAGAGTATTGCAAAAATTTTTGCTTATATTGGTTCATAATGGTGAGAGAGAGAGCGCTAACCTTAGATTTGCAATGGTTTGATCCCCATCGCCAAGCCAAAGAGAGGAGACCAGATAGAGGAAGGTAGTTGGTGACTGGTGAGGTAGGCAGTGGAGAATGGTGAGGGAGGCGATAGTGACTAGTGAGGGATAAGTTAGATGATGGAAAGGCGATGAGAGAGGTAGAGATATGAAAATTGAAATACTGAAATGAATTTTGGGTTAGAGTTAGGGATCCTAGAATTTATATATTACCAGGTTATTCGGGTTGAAAATGGGTTACATGGGTTCGTGTCAACCCAATTAAATAAATGAGTCGATTGGGTCACTTTTAGGTTGAACCTGAACACGACCCATTAACATTTCGTGTTGGCGTGTCGTGTCATACATGGGTTTGTGCCAAAAAATAGTCAACTCAAATCCATTTATTTATTTCATTTCTTTATCGGGTTATCGTGTCGTGTTAAAAATTTTCACCCCTAATTAGAAATGACCTGCTCTACTGGTTGTGGATAAGCTCGACTTGTTTTTTTTCTACTTGGAAGGTGCACAATGGGACGTTTCTCAGGTTTTTCGGTGTTGCATGCATGTGTAGAATCATTTTTGCCTTGATTATCCTATAGTTCTGGTGTTGTCACTCCACATGTCCAATCTGTACGTACACCTTAAATGCCTCCGCAGAAAAAAAAAATCACCAAATATTTTCCCTATTTCATCTTTTTACCTTTTGAGATTTCTTCTTACTTTACCCAAAAGCTTTTATGTTTCTGCCTCTTGCAATTTCATCTTCTTCCTCTCTTTTCCTACTACTCAAGCTGCCTCAAAGAATTACTAGGTCACTTGAGGTCTTCTGAAGTCTGTTCTACCCTTTCCCGACGTCTTTCTTGGGTTTCCAAATGTCAATCGTCCTTGATTTCTAGGTACACCCTTTGTCTTGCTCTTTTCTTTGCTTCTCTCTCCTAGTCTTTCTTGTTCAACCCTGTATCCTTCAAATTTGAGATGGTTATTCAATTGTTTGGATATTTTTTTCCATTATTTTAGGAGTTTAGGTCATTCTTTATCACTTCTTCCCCTTTTCTCTGATCTCTACACAACTCCTAGGGTTTTGTTGTTTGGGCACTGGTATCTAAATCCTCGAGCAATTGAGGATTGCTATTTGAATTTTCCTTCTCTCTATTATAGCTTTGGGTATTTCATTCCTCGTGTCTTTATGTCTACTTCTTATGTGGCTACCGGATCTTCTATTTCCCTTGTTATGGCTGACAGATCTCCCCAGGACCGATCTCGTTGTCACATAAAGATTGGTTTTGATGATGAGGACGATTTGTTGAGCTCCTCTCAGGTAAGTAAAAGGGTTGCTTTGCCTAGCCCTGATGAGGTCGATGACCTTGAAGATGTAGGCGACGAAATAGATAACTTTCCTAGGGTTGATCTGGTCGAAACCCAGGGTGTTAGTGCTATGACTCCCTTGCTCTTTCTTGGCTCAGCCATAAAGCCTAGGAGGTCAGAGCTAGAAACAATATGGCCAGGACCTTAGATACGGCTGGAGAGTAAAAGGTCATTTTGGCACATTCTCTACCAAGTTCACCTTCCTCGAGAACATGCATGTCTGGTGTCCCAATATGGACGACCAGTATGACACTGTGCTTCTTGAGAAGACCTACTTCTTCTTTGCCGCCTTTGAGAATGGCCTTAGGTTTCCTATGCACCCTTTCTTGAAGTCTTTACTATAGTAGGCCTTATGATTTTCTTCAAGGAAAATGACCTTCTTGGTTTTCCCTCTATTCCTTTACCGATGCATTTCTTTAATGTCAAATTATCTCCTACCAATGGCTTTCTTTACATCTTAACCCAAAACTGATTACCAACCTCCTAAGCTCCCACAAAGGTTGGAAAGATAGCTTCTTTTTGTGTTTGGCAAGGAATGGGAGTTTAATTCAAGGGATGTCTCAAAATACACTTCCAGTCCCTTAGGCTTGATCAGGCCCAAATAATTTGGGTGAGTCTATGCTGAGGTGCCTTAGTTGAGCTTTTCTTATTATATATATATATATAAATGTTGATGCCTTTCTTTGTTGTTTTAGGTATTTACCCCGAGCTTGGCATCGTCGAGAAACTTCCTCTTCGAGACTTTAAGAAGTGCCTCTTCGAGAAATAGTCAAGCACGAATTTGGACCACCTAAGGTGGGGGTGAAGTTTTTGTAACTCTATCTGAGCGCAGAGGAGAAAACCTTACTAGTAAGACCTCCGCCTTTTGGAATTTTGTTCTATTTTGTTGGGTTTCATGTCTAACACTTTGTTTCTCTTTCCTTCTTAGATCTCAATGTCATAGCTCTACATGTTGATGTTGTGAAGGCCAAGCTGGCCAAAATGAGGGTGCTCAAGCTTCCAAGGAAACTAGGAAGAGGAAGGCTAAGGTCGGGTCGAGCGATGACCTAAATCCATCTTATAAGATTGCGAAGAATGATTCCTCTAAGAAGGCCCCTCCTACTCCCATGCCTCCTACGTATGCTAGGATGGTTAATATCCCTTCCTCTGAGCTCAAGAAATCTACTACAAAGGTCTCCAATACCTCTCCCACACTCAAGGAGGTGGCCAAGGCTTCAGATGAAATAGGTCCATCTCTTTGAGACCCCCTCCATTGAAATTTATTAAAGGAGCACCTCCAAAGATGCTTCTTGGCAAGTTAAGGAGTTCTTCGGCTAAGGTGGCCAAAGGCGAGCATTCCTTTCTTGGAGACATGAACCTGGCTGCCAGTGTCATTCTTTCAATTATTTTTGAGGCCAACTTGTTGGAGGCTTCTACGATCCCTCCCTCCACCTCAGCTACCACTGCCTAATATAGGGTAACTTCAGTGAGTCCTTGATTTTTATCTTTATGTTTAATCAGAGTACATTTTTTGAACCTTGCTTCGCTTTTTGATCCCTAACTTGAATTTATTTTCACTTTTCTTTGCAAATGGAAATTCACGTTGGAGCTTTTGTGAGCAAGGCTTGGGCCTCGGAGAAGGCTGTTAGGGATGCCAAGGAATTCCTCAAGGCCGCTAAGCTGGCCTTTGAGAATGATGACCTCGAGGGGCAAATCAAAGACTTGAACTCATCTAGAGAGAAGCTTGAGACTAAGATCAAGCTTAGGATAGATAAGATCATGTTTAAGACAAATGGTCTTCTTTAAGCTCAGAAGGAAATGGCAAATGCATGGGAGGCGACAAAAGCAGTAAAGGATGAGCTAAAAGAGCTGAGCGATATCAACGTTATCTACCTTAAGGGGATTGAAGCAAAGAGGTCTAGAGTGGTTGAGAATGCCCATTATTGTTTAGTTGAAGGACGAGGGCGCCACTTCCTGGGCTAAGGGCTATTTCACCTTTCAAAAGTAGGCCATGAAGAAATACCTAGAGCTAGACTTCAACTTCAAGCCCCCCCTCAGAAAGTAAAAATAAGAATCAGAGAAAGAATCTACAGCTATAGCTGAGGTGGAGACTTCTAAGCTTGCTTTGCCAATGACTGCTTTCGATGAGGTCCCAGTGGCTGCTCCTAATAAGGTGGAAACTTCTGAGCCTACTCTACCAATGGCTAATTTTGTTGAGGTCCCAACAACTTCCTTGCCTGAGGGACGGTCAACCCTAGCTCTTTTTTTGCCTAAAGATCTAGCGAGCGTTATTGACCTCGAGTTGCCTGAAGGCATTCACGAGACCCCTACTCCTGCAACAGATTCTTAGTCTTTCTATCTTTTAGGAACTAAGCTTTTGTAACTTTCTAGACATTGAACTTTGAGCTTTGTAACTTGTCTTCTAGTTTTGAATAATAACTGATTTTGAAAAATTCTGGCTTAGTAACTTTTCTTTTCTTCATGCTTGAGGTGTGGATATATGTCTCCTTTCTTGCCCTCTGCTCAAGAAGGGTCTTGATGTTTTGGAAGTATTTGAAAAATAACTGATTCTAACGACTGTGTGGCTCCCCAGACAAAGAGTTCATCGTTTGTTTATGAGCTAAGTCGCTCATCATCAGTTTATAAGCCGAAGAGCTTATCTTATTTTTATGAGCTAAAGAGCTCATCGTTTATTTATGAGTTGAAGAAATCCTCTTATATTTATGAGCTGAGAAGCTCATTGTTTGTTTATCAGCCGAGGAGCTCATCTTATATTTATGAGCTATAAAGCTCATTGTTTATTTATGAGTTAAAGAACTCCTCTTATATTTATGAACTGAGGAGCTCATCATTTGTTTATGAGCCTAAGAGCTCATCTTATTTTTATGAGCTGAAGAGCTCATCATTTATTTATGAGTTGAAGAACTTATCTTGCATTTATGAGCTGAAGAGCTCATCGTTTATTTCTATGTTGAAGAGTTTGTCTTATTCTTTTAAATGGATGAGTTGGTACTTCAACTGCAAGATGAATTTATCAAAAGGTAAGGTTACAAGGCATTCATCCTCTTCTCCTTTCCTACTACTAGAAAAACATCTTCAGATGGTCTGCTTTACATGAGTGAGGCAGCGTGTTTCCCTCTTCAATTTATAGGCTCATAGTTTCCATGTCGAATCGCCTTCGTGAATACGTATGGTCCTTCCCAGTTAGGCCCTAGTTTTCCATGTGTTTTTACTGTTCTAGTAGTGGTTCTATAAGCCCATAGTACCCCTGGAAAATGCTCCACTCATTGGCTCTTTGAAGCATCAAGTTTGGTCTTTGGAGCTACCTAATAGTTCAGATGGTGATTTCTACTTACCCATTAGACTGCAGATTAACTAGTGCAGAGAAATAGTTCTTTATACCGAGCTCGGTGCAGAACTCATTGAATGTTGAATTTT
>CAUOFW020003258.1:398640-677580 GCA_963454935.2 Ilex paraguariensis
AAGATTGCGAAGAATGATTCCTCTAAGAAGGCCCCTCCTACTCCCATGCCTCCTACGTATGCTAGGATGGTTAATATCCCTTCCTCTGAGCTCAAGAAATCTACTACAAAGGTCTCCAATACCTCTCCCACACTCAAGGAGGTGGCCAAGGCTTCAGATGAAATAGGTCCATCTCTTTGAGACCCCCTCCATTGAAGTTTATTAAAGGAGCACCTCCAAAGATGCTTCTTGGCAAGTTAAGGAGTTCTTCGGCTAAGGTGGCCAAAGGCGAGCATTCCTTTCTTGGAGACATGAACCTGGCTGCCAGTGTCATTCTTTCAATTATTTTTGAGGCCAACTTGTTGGAGGCTTCTACGATCCCTCCCTCCACCTCAGCTACCACTGCCTAATATAGGGTAACTTCAGTGAGTCCTTGATTTTTATCTTTATGTTTAATCAGAGTACATTTTTTGAACCTTGCTTCGCTTTTTGATCCCTAACTTGAATTTATTTTCACTTTTCTTTGCAAATGGAAATTCACGTTGGAGCTTTTGTGAGCAAGGCTTGGGCCTCGGAGAAGGCTGTTAGGGATGCCAAGGAATTCCTCAAGGCCGCTAAGCTGGCCTTTGAGAATGATGACCTCGAGGGGCAAATCAAAGACTTGAACTCATCTAGAGAGAAGCTTGAGACTAAGATCAAGCTTAGGATAGATAAGATCATGTTTAAGGCAAATGGTCTTCTTTAAGCTCAGAAGGAAATGGTAAATGCATGGGAGGCGACAAAAGCAGTAAAGGATGAGCTAAAAGAGCTGAGCGATATCAACATTATCTACCTTAAGGGGATTGAAGCAAAGAGGTCTAGAGTGGTTGAGAATGCCCATTATTGTTTAGTTGAAGGACGAGGGCGCCACTTCCTGGGCTAAGGGCTATTTCACCTTTCAAAAGTAGGCCATGAAGAAATACCTAGAGCTAGACTTCAACTTCAAGCCCCCCCTCAGAAAGTAAAAATAAGAATCATAGAAAGAATCTACAGCTATAGCTGAGGTGGAGACTTCTAAGCTTGCTTTGCCAATGACTGCTTTCGATGAGGTCCCAGTGGCTGCTCCTAATAAGGTGGAAACTTCTGAGCCTACTCTACCAATGGCTAATTTTGTTGAGGTCCCAACAGCTTCCTTGCCTGAGGGACGGTCAACCCTAGCTCTTTTTTTGCCTAAAGATCTAGCGAGCGTTATTGACCTCGAGTTGCCTGAAGGCATTCACGAGACCCCTACTCCTGCAACAGATTCTTAGTCTTTCTATCTTTTAGGAACTAAGCTTTTGTAACTTTCTAGACATTGAACTTTGAGCTTTGTAACTTGTCTTCTAGTTTTGAATAATAACTGATTTTGAAAAATTCTGGCTTAGTAACTTTTCTTTTCTTCATGCTTGAGGTGTGGATATATGTCTCCTTTCTTGCCCTCTGCTCAAGAAGGGTCTTGATGTTTTGGAAGTATTTGAAAAATAACTGATTCTAACGACTGTGTGGCTCCCCAGACAAAGAGTTCATCGTTTGTTTATGAGCTAAGTCGCTCATCATCTGTTTATAAGCTGAAGAGCTTATCTTATTTTTATGAGCTAAAGAGCTCATCGTTTATTTATAAGTTGAAGAAATCATCTTATATTTATGAGCTGAGAAGCTCATTGTTTGTTTATCAGCCGAGGAGCTCATCTTATATTTATGAGCTATAAAGCTCATTGTTTATTTATGAGTTAAAGAACTCCTCTTATATTTATGAACTGAGGAGCTCATCATTTGTTTATGAGCCTAAGAGCTCATCTTATTTTTATGAGCTGAAGAGCTCATCATTTATTTATGAGTTGAAGAACTTATCTTGCATTTATGAGCTGAGGAGCTCATCGTTTATTTCTATGTTGAAGAGTTTGTCTTATTCTTTTAAATGGATGAGTTGGTACTTCAACTGCAAGATGAATTTATCAAAAGGTAAGGTTACAAGGCATTCATCCTCTTCTCCTTTCCTACTACTAGAAAAACATCTTCAGATGGTCTGCTTTACATGAGTGAGGCAGCGTGTTTCCCTCTTCAATTTATAGGCTCATAGTTTCCATGTCGAATCGCCTTCGTGAATACGTATGGTCCTTCCCAGTTAGGCCCTAGTTTTCCATGTGTTTTTACTGTTCTAGTAGTGGTTCTATAAGCCCATAGTACCCCTGGAAAATGCTCCACTCATTGGCTCTTTGAAGCATCAAGTTTGGTCTTTGGAGCTACCTAATAGTTCAGATGGTGATTTCTACTTACCCATTAGACTGCAGATTAACTAGTGCAGAGAAATAGTTCTTTATACCGAGCTCGGTGCAGAACTCATTGAATGTTGAATTTTTGAACTACCTCCCATTTTTTGAGATGAGGGCCCTTGGTATTCTGAACCTATAAATTATGGACTTCCAAAGAAAGTTTTGGATTTTCTTTTATATGATCCTCGGGAGGGGCTCCACTTCAACCTATTTGGTGAAATAATCAACCCCAATTATAGAGAACTTACATTGCCCTGAGCTAAGTGGAAAAGGTCTAAGTATATCCAACCCCACTACTGGAAAGACCAAGGGCTTATCACCGAGGTTAGGAGCTCTGGTGGGCCATGTGGGATGTTTGCATTGAGTTGACATAACTTGCATTTCATAAATTTCTCCTTTGCATCCTTGACGATCGTAGGCCAAAAATATCCCCACCTTAGTGCCATATAGGCTAAGTTCTGAGTTCCAATGTCATTGCCACAAATACCCTCATACATTTCCCTTAAGATGTAGTTCACTTCTTCTTCTCCTACACACTTAAAGAGAAGTGAAGAAAACTCTTTCTTGTATAGCTTTCCCTAGATGAGGATGAATCTGGATGATATGGTCCTTAGCTTCACAGCTTCTTTAGAATCTATAGTTAGAGTTTTGTTTTGTAAATAAGCTAGGATTGGATCCATCCAAGTCAACTATTCATCAATGGGAAGAACCTCTTTCGGTTTAGAGCTCACTAAAGGCTCGGCTAGGTGTTCGACTGAGATGAATCTGTCTAGGCTTTCCTGTGAAGTGGTGGCCAACCTGGTTAGAGCATCTGCTCAAGAATTCTCTACTTAGAGGATTTCTAAGATTTTGACCTGGACAAATTTTTTCAACAATTCTTGCACCTTTTTCAGGTATAGTGTCATCCTTTCTCCCCTGGCTTCGTACGTCTCCTCTATTTGCATCACCACCAGTTATGAGTCACTATATATTATGACCTATTTTACTTCCATAGAATGAGCTAACCTAAGGCTGACGATCATTGCTTCGTACTTTGCTTCCTTGTTTGAAGCCTTAAAATTGACCTTGAGGGCATACTCCAGATCCATTCAATCTGGTGAGGTTAGAATCAAACTAGCTCCGCTACCATGCACATTGGATGCTCCATTAACTGATAGTTTCCATGTTGGGAACGAGGTTGTTTGATTCCTATGACACCTTCTATCTTGCGGGTGTGGTGAATTCTACCATAAAATCAGCTAAAACATGCCCCTTCATGGAAATTTTGGACTTGTACTTGATCTCAAACTCACTAAGCTCGATTACTTATTTCACTAATCTTTTGAAAGAGTCTGACTTGTGCAAAATCTGTTTCATCGATTGATTAGTGGGGATCTCTATCATATGAGCTTGGAAATAGGGTCTAAGCCTTCTCGCTAGGCTTTATCTTGTTCCCTTACCAGGACAGTGCTTGTGGAAAAACCTGACACAACAAGGTACAAAGTAAGGACTTCCCCTTCTTGAGGACTAACCAGAACTAGAGGTGAGCTGAGGTACTCCTTAAGAGCTTTGAATGTCTCTTTTCATCTCTCATGCCAATGATAAGTTGCTTTCAATACTTTGAAAAATGGCTGGCACTTATCGCTCAATTTGGAGACGAAACAGCTAAATGCAGCTATTCTTCCTGTCAAATGTTGGACTTCCCTTATATTTATGGGTGACTGCATGTCATTCACCACTTGAAATTTCTCTAGATTGTCCTCTATGCCTCAATTACTNTTTTGCGCTACAAAGTGATGAAGCTGACCTAACTAATAAGGAACTCAATCTCCTTTTTCAATTGGATACAATCATCGGTATGATGGGCATGGTCTCGGTGGTATTCACAATATTTTGTTGCATGTCACTTACAGGGATTTGCTTTCCGAAGGTGGCCACCTCAAGAACTTTTCATTTTGGACCTCATACAACACTTGTGATACTGTATTGTTGAGGGGAGTGAACTATAGTGGGGTATATTTCAGTTGTAGATCCTAAAGAAGGGGACATAAACAGTCTTTGATGTCACCTCTCCTCTTTGGGGAATGATCTTCACTTGTCCATAGGGATCGATCCCGACTTCGATCCTTCCTAAGACTCCAGTCCCTTTTCTTTTCCTTCTTTCCCTAAGAAGATGAGTTCCCATATTTTGAAAGGTAAGCTTCCTCACCATTGATATATTTCTCTTCTTTTGTTAATACCTCGTTCGTACTGGCCTGGGGGTTCTTGGCAATCAAAAATAGTAAATCCATTGATTGGACCCCTAGCTCGGCACCGAAGGCGGTGAGGGCAAACTTTTCATCAAGGGTATCCACTTTCAAGGACTTCGAGTTAAATTTCTGGAAATAGCTCCACAATGATTCATTTGGACCCTATTTCACACACAACAGGTGGTAGGAAGGCTTTCGCTAAGTTTGGGCCCCTAAGAAGTGGGACATAAATGAGATAGAGAGCTCTCTAAAAGTGGAAATTAAAGCTAAGGCTAGACTTGAACCAAGCCAAGGTTGAGCCCTTCAGAGTGATGACAAAGGCTTGGCAGCACACTAGATCATGGTATCCATGTAGTTCCATCTGATTCTTGTATGTGTTGAGGTGGTCCATGGGATCCTCTATCCTGTCAAATGTTTCCATCTAGGGCATTTTGAATTTTTGAGGAAAAGGAAAATGTAGCACCACTGGGGTCAATGACGACTCTGTTTGTTGAACCAGAGCATCCATGGTCATTGGAGCTTTTCTTTTCACCGTCTTCTTCATGTGGCTTACGTCTTGTTGGATCGCTTTGAAGCATCGCTCCCAGAACTGATCCCTCCAATTTTGCTAGGGAGGATCCGAGATGCGCTCGTTTCTACAGACTCCTCGAATTTGACCCTAGAACTCATCTTCCTCCCCATTTATTGGGTCTATAATGAACATTATCAACCGAGTGACTGATATCGTTTTATTGTGTAATTTCCTTTAGAGGATTTTGACAATGATGTCCCCTTTGTGAGGGATCATCCTGGGCTGATTGTGCCCCCTGGGGATTCCGAGTGCGGATAAAATTTACTAGATCCTCATTTTGCTAGAGGAGGCGCTCATTGGCTTGATGTAGTGCTTCAAATTCATTGTTAGGAGGGAGATCTGTCATTGGCAGATTGTCTTCTAGGTTTAGCAGAGGAGTTATTGGAATTCTTTGTTGTCCCACAATGGTGGCTTCCTGCTGGTTTTGCAAATGTAGTGGATTTGCCTAATTTTTGCTCATGTTGCGCATGGAGACCATCAATTACTGAAAGATCAATAGAATTTTAGTAGGAATCGAAACAATCGTTCTCAAAGATGGCACCAAACTGATAGTGTATTTTGCGCTGTTGAGTATAGGAAAATGGATTGGAGATCTATTGATGGGGATTACTAGAGTATCCAGTCAGAGCTTCTTGGCTCTTAGCAATTGACCAATCAATTTAGGGATAATAGCTATGAGTAGAACTTCATAGATATGAGGTTTATTGTAATTCATCAACTTGAAAGTTTGGTTAGTTCACTCTAATAAAGTCTTTTGCTCTTGAAAAAATTCTCTATTACTTGGGAAAAGGGTGTTATAGAATTACAGAGTATCAATGTATGGATGCCTTATCTCTCTTAGTGTGAGGGACTTGATCCCTCTCTATAGTGTATAGTTGTCTTACGTAATCTCTACGATCCTTGCGTAACCAATGCGATCCTTGCGTAATTAACATGATCCCTTTTTGGTAGTTACTACCCATGTGACGGAATATTTGGCCGTTAGAGGCTACATTCCATAGGTATGATGTGGCACTCTAGTTAGTGTGAGTTATCATGATCGCAATGCATACGAGGGTCACGTTTGGTGACGATTCCCCACCTACAGCTCTTGAACTAGGAGTCTCCTGCTAGAGGGTCTAAGATATGAGGTCTAACCTGGGACGTTTGATCTATGACATCTGAGCTAAGGTGTCTGAACAGAGGTGTTTGAAATTAGGTAACCACCTAGGATTGAGAGGTCAGCTTGTTTCACCCGACCTTAGCTGTCTCGACTGAAGCCCAGATTTTGACAATATATCGTGGGCCTTTATTGAGGATAAACCCTTGGTCTTCTATTAGGCCGAGCTTAGCCATGGCTAATTTTTGGTATCATCAAGACTCATTTTAATTAAGCGGGTTAAGATGAAATATAAATGGGAACTCATTGGGTTGAACATTTATCTTTCAATTAAATACAAAAGTAATAAANCGGGTTAAGATGAAATATAAATGGGAACTCATTGGGTTGAACATTTATCTTTCAACTAAATACAAAAGTAATAAAATCAAATACACACTAATATATCAAAACCTGCACACACACACTAACACACCAAAAAATATACACATCCACTAACATCACAACATACACACTAATACACCAAAAAATACACACCCATGTATACTAATACATACAAAAAAATAAGCACACTAGTTCATCAAAATACATAGACACGCACTAATATTAGTATACCATAATATACACACGCATTAATATGCTAAAACACATACACACACTACAACACACACACACTCACTAATATACTCGACTCCAATCTCAGACCCAACCCCAACTTCGACACTAGATCAAAACTTGACCAACACTCAGACCGGACCCTGACCCAACCCCGTACTTAGACCCATCCTGAACTTGGACCCAACCTCTTGAGATTTGTTACTTAATCACTCAGTCCCCCTGACATATTTAACATATTACACACAAATCCCTTGAGATTTGTAAGCGCGTAATACTTAGACCCCTGTTGTCAATGTCCATTAGTATATCTGTTAATAAATTATACCCAGAACCCCTAAATTTTGTAGACATGTAATAGTTAGAGCCCTCAAATTTAAACTGTTATAGTTAGACAAAAAATACTTCAATCAAAGATAGAATATCAAATATTTTAAATTTTATAACAAAAATTCATGTTTTAAAATATCAAATATTTTAATATCAATCAAAGACATTACTGGCCTTTACATCTCTGTGAAGAACAACTTTTTCCCACCCTTCATGCAAATACAGAAGGCCTGATGCTATTCCTCTGAGGATTTGATATCGTTGGGCCCGGTTCAGGCTTGGTTTCTCATTGCTGTGCAAAAACTTGTCAAGATTTCCATGGGGCATATGATCATAGACCAAGAGAAGCTCCCACTTTCTCCGGCAGTAGCCGAGGAGAGTCACCAAGTTCCTGTGCCTGAGCCTTCCCANCATTGCTGTGCAAAAACTTGTCAAGACTTCCATGGGGCATATAATCATAGACCAAGAGAAGCTCCCCCTTTCTCCGGCAGTAGCCGAGGAGAGCCACCAAGTTCCTGTGCCTGAGCCTTCCCATGCTGGCAATTTCAGCCACAAATTCCCTCATCCCCTGATTTGAGTCATGGGAGACTCTCTTCACTGCGACTTGAGCATTGGAATAAGACAGTATTCCTCTAAAAACCTGTCCAAAACCTCCTGTTCCTAGAAGCTCTCTGTGGTTGAAACCGTTGGTTGCTTTGTAAAGATCCTTATAGGAGAATCTCTGAGGTCCATATTCCACTTCCCAATTCTCTCGTATTTCTGCATATTTTCTTCGCTGTTTTATGTAAGCAATCCCACCCATTGTGATGGTCAGCACTGCCAGAACTGTTGTGGCTGAGATTGTAACATCTCGATGTAATTTTCTTTTGGATTTTCTGGGCCAGGGAACTGAAGGAAGTTTTGATAGTTCTAGGCCTTGTGCTGGCCCAGTTTTGTTGAAGCTCCACCCCAGAATGTAGTGGTTGCTTATCTCAACGGTTCCTGTAGCTGCAGAGAAACCAACATACATATGGTCCAAGAAAAGTGGAGAAAGATCAATGGACACATTCAAGAGAGGGTGATTTGGTTTCGCGATTCTGATGGGAGCCAATGTAACGATGATAATCTTTTTCAATCCATCATAATCTATCCAAACCTGCGTTGGGGTTTTACTCGTAAGATTGAAGCTCTTTTTGATCCCTTCTGTATTGGAAAAATATGACGCCGAAGCCGATGCAACTGATTTGAGGCTGTTCACATCAATTCCCACATGATTGCCGTCTATATCTTCAAAATCTGGGTCCTTGATAGTATCAAACTCAACTGCAAGTACATGGTTGGAGGTGAGTCCGTTGTTTGAAGAATTGAAAAGGCCTATAAACTGGTGTATCATGCCTCCCTTGGTGAAGGTCATAGATGGTGAGATGGGGAAGGCAAAGCCGTGGTCGTTTGGAAGTCCCAATTTAGGAACTATGGCGAAGACAAAATAGGTAGAAAATGAAAGAGACTGAGTTGATCCAGGTGAGGAGTTGTTAAATTTCACAGGAATTTGGTAGAAAGCATGGCCTGTACCTTGCTCCGAAGTGTTGGTTAGAGCCAATAGGCCATTGGGACGGATTTGAGCGAGCCCATCAAGATACAGTTTGGCTTGACGGAAGCCATGGTAGATCAACTGGTTTTCATCTTGAGCTATGGCCAAGAGGTTTATTGATATACGAAGAAATATCAGGAAATGAAGAGGTCTAAGAGATGTAGCCATTAACGAAGTCAGAGAAGGTTTCTTCCGTCTTGAAATTTTAAGACTTTGAAGGGCCGGCCAAATGGATGATCTGATCAGAGATCTCCCATCACTTCATTGTGCCTGAAAAATAAGATTAAGTCATAATCGGTCTTTCCCTGAGTTACACGATTTGTCAAGCACCGGTCACCGTCACATTTTGTCGCTCCACACGTGAATACGTGGAATTCAATCATATAATTTGTTGTTTAAAAAATATTTTAATTTTAGAGTTAATTACATCGGAGTCCTAAAGTATAGAATTTATCACATTTTAATTTTCAATATTTTAATTACATCATTTTGATTTCTGAAGTATTGAATATATTTTTATATGGTACATTAAATAAACATCATCCAAATTGTTAATGATTTTGATTATAANTCATATAATTTGTTGTTTAAAAAATATTTTAATTTTAGAGTTAATTACATCGGAGTACTAAAGTATAGAATTTATCACATTTTAATTTTTAATATTTTAATTATATCATTTTGATTTCTGAAGTATTGAATATATTTTTATATGGTGTGTTAAATAAACAACATCCAAATTGTTAATGATTTTGATTATAACTTGTCATGTGATACATAAATATGGGCAAAAAATAATAAAAAAATTCTGCATAAATAAAATAAAACTCAAATATTAAAACTCAAATGCATATCATCCCTTATATGAGTGGATCTCATTAAAAAAGTTGATGAGACTGATTATGATTGTAAGTTTTTGTATTTCATTTGAGTTTTGTAACATTGCTCAAAAATAATTTAGGCAATTGTTAACCAAAATTTGGGTTACTCTTGACTAAAAATGTATAATATGACTAGCTCTTGACAAGATTTGCTCATGATCAAAATTATGTAATTTTAGTGGCTCTTTCATCATAATTTGGGTAAAAAGTTGATCAAGAATTTTTTAAATTATTTTTTTTGCCCATATTTAATATTACTTGAGAAATTTATGATAAAAAATCGTTAATAATCTGAACATTGTGTNAAAAAATTCTGCATAAATAAAATAAAACTCAAATATTAAAACTCAAATGCATATCACCCCTTATATGAGTGGATCCCATTAAAAAAGTTGATGAGACTGACTCATTTGGATTGTAAGTTTTTGTATTTCATTTGAGTTTTGTGGCATTGCTCAAAAATAATTTAGGCAATTGTTAACCAAAATTTGGGTTGCTCTTGACTAAAAATGTATAATAGGACTAGCTCTTGACAAGATTTGCTCATGATCAAAATTATGTAATTTTAGTGACTCTTTCATCATAATTTGGGTAAAAAGTTGATCAAGAGTTTTTCAAATTATTTTTTTTGCCCATATTTAATATTACTTAAGAAATTTATGATAAAAAATCGTTAATAATCTGAACATTGTCTACTTAAGTGACCACATAAAAATATATTCAATACTTTAAGAACTTAAATTATACAATTGAAATACACACATTAACAAATTGAAGTGGGAGTCCTAGTTCCCTTTTTTATAGGCATCGTGGTTTTTTAGAGCTCATTGTTACACATATTAAAAGTTGAAGTTGNTATTACTTAAGAAATTTATGATAAAAAATCGTTAATAATCTGAACATTGTCTACTTAAGTGACCACATAAAAATATATTCAATACTTTAAGAACTTAAATTATACAATTGAAATACACACATTAACAAATTGAAGTGGGAGTCCTAGTTCCCTTTTTTATAGGCATCGTGGTGTTTTAGAGCTCATTGTTACACATATTAAAAATTGAAGTGGGAGTGCTCAATTCTTTTTATAGGCATCTGCAGCTGAGGATTTCTCCAACTTTGCCAATGTGGGATGGCTGTCTACACTCCACGCTTGAACAAAATTGCTTAAGTTTTTGTTTAATCTTTTTCTTTTTTGAACAAATTTTATTTAATCATTCACCTTATTATTTTTATATGAAATTTAAAATCCAAATAAATTGTTAAAAAATTGGATGAATTACACTTTTCACCCTGAAAGATTTTAATTTTTTCATTTTATATTCTCAAAGATTAAATTTTTCACATTACACCATCAATGTATCAAAAGTATNCACCCTGAAAGATTTTAATTTTTTCATTTTATATTCTCAAAGATTAAATTTTTCACTTTACACCATCAATGCATCAAAAGTGTTGTAATGTGATCCTTCTGTTAGCTTCCGTTATTTTTTTCATCAAAATCCAATCATTTGATAATAATGGAGAAAAAATAATGATTGCTTGCAGAAGAATCACGTTACAACACTTTTGATACATTAATGATGTAATATGAAAATTTTAATTTTTGAGAATACAAAATAANATGTGATCCTTCTGTTAGCTTCCGTTATTTTTTTCATCAAAATCCAATCATTTGATAATAATGGAGAAAAAATAATGATTGCTTGCAGAAGGATCACGTTACAACACTTTTGATACATTAATGATGTAATATGAAAATTTTAATTTGTGAGAATACAAAGTCAAAAAATTAAAATCTTTCGGGGCGCAAAGTGTGAAAAATCCCAAACAAACTTTAAATAATAAATTTAATTTTTTTAAAGTGTATTTTGAATAATTTCATAAATGTGAACGTGTATGTATGTGAGATTGGAGTAATGATTCCACATATGAGACCTTAGAATAATGATATTCCGGCATAATAATTTTGATTTATAATTCAGACTGTTTCAACAAAGGTGATGATACCAGTAGAAATTAATGTGATCATAAATGGCGTATGCTAGATAGATAATAATGTGATTGATTAGTTATTGGTGACAATTGTACCATGATGTCACTTCAAAAATAAAGTTGGTGAGCATAGTAGGACATCTCTGTCCTCGCATCACAAATGATATTTATAAGTCATGACCTTGGACTTATACGACTCTCGTACCAATTAGGTTTCTCCCGAAGCCATATAAGTGTGATTCATGATAATATATTGAATATTTACTTCATTCCAAGGAGCCAAATGCTTGACAAAAAAAAAAAAAAAAAACAGGGGCCCAACGCATATCCAACCCCCTACAAAAAAAAAAAAAATTTGGCTTGGAGTACACTTTCCACATTTTATTTAATTTAAAGTTAATAGCTCAGGCTTTTCAGCCATTAAGTCCATATTCTCTTAAATATTTGATGATCAAATGCACATTTTAATTTTACATATTTTATTAGTACGTAATTACCTTTTACTTAATTTATGTAAGATTCGACAATTTCTTTTATTCTGTTTCTGATGATGTTTATAGAGCGACAGTGCAGAACTATGGATTTGATGGGCATTGAGTTATTCATTCTGAACTTCTAGGCTCTTTGAAACTTGTACTAGGGGAATAGGATTCACACATAGAGGATTTATAGTGGTTCACCAGATTGAAAGGTCGACTAATCCACTCTTAAGGGAGTCTCTTGCTCTTGGGAAATTTATTGATGAAAGGGGGATGTACACAGAGTATTCAATTAGGCTACAATTGCTTGTCCTTTATGTTGAAGGTTTTGCCTCTTATTTATAGTCGATTCTAGCCTTGCCTGATCACCGGCAAGATCCTTGCCTCCTTCTCATAACGGTTGCTTTTATTATGCAACGACTATGGTGGGTCTTGGGGCAGTTACAAATCTTCTGCCTAGACTCACAATGATTACGACTTTAATGGCACNGGGTCTTGGGGCAGTTACAAATCTTCTGCCTAGACTCACGATGATTACGACTTTAATGGCGCTTTGGTGGAAGAAAGTTGTCATTGGCAGGGGTGTTGCTACCAGAGGAGGGCTACTGAACTCGAGTTTCTTGGTTACGAAGGGTGGACTGAGATATCGAGCTAGAAAGGTCTGAGCTAATCACTTGAGCTCTTCCTCATATGGTTTTGGATATCATCAGTTGCCCCCAGCCCTCGGTCAGGTGAGTTATCTGAGTTGCAGCTGATCTCTAATCTAGGTAAGCAAGGCTAGCCTAGGTTGCCCTTGAAACTCGCATGNTTTCAAAAATAAAAAAACATTGAAGAACTCTCAAAGATTATGTTTCTTCTTTTTATATAGAGTGGATAAATAGTGTGGCATCAGACAATTACTTCAATTGGACTACTTTGATAGTGTATACTTCAAGTGTGAATTCAATGTATACAAATAATTTGTGACTTCATAAATTGAAATCACAATTCTAATTTATTAGAAGGCATAACAAAGCTCTCGCAACAGCTCATTCATCATTTTCTTTCAAACAAACCGTTAAATTTAAATATTCAGAGTTACATGTTTCTCCTATTTTTAAATCAAAAATATCTGCAACAAAATTACCGAAACCCCTTTTCACAATATATCTTCAGATGCATGCCCAAAATAAGTACAAAGTTTGAAAACAAGGAGTGAATTTAGAAAAACCTAACAATTTAAAAGCAAAAAATAAAAATAAAAAACGTAGATTTTTGAGATAGAGTGACTACAAAGAGTGAATACATAGAGTAACTAATTTGATTAAAAAGTATGCATACTTCTTACTTACAGAACAGTAAGAATCAAAATGGTATTAGTAATCATTGAACAAGATTAGAACATAAAACAAAACCCATTTTTTAAAAGTTTTGTTACAAATTAAAGGTTTTATCTCATATATTTTGGAAATTTTAATACAACAATAATATTTAGAATGCAGACATATTTCCGGTGGCAATAGGAGTACAAACCTCACTTCTTCAGTTGATGCTATTAGAAAGAAGCTGGAGACAAGTGGGTCAGAGCAATCCCGTTTATTTCGAAACTTCGTACTACTATGCAAAGCAAACGTTTTCTTTTTGAAGCTATGAGTCAAATTCACAATTTTTTGGTGAACAAAATCAATGGAATTTTTTTTTTTTAATTAAGATCCTTTGATTCAATCATGCAAACGTCAGCTGCTTAAGATAGAGACATGGTGACGTTTGGATTCGAAAACCGTAGATATGGTCGACGGTTTTCTAATACAAGTGTTCCATTATAACGTCAACAGAAGGCTATTTTGCACACCTCATGGACTTTTTAACAAAACATTTTCCTTAATGGACTTTTATCCCAATAAATTTCTTTAAGTGTACCTGCCCACGTTTTAAGAATAGGGTAAAACAAACCTAGCCGATATGTTTTTCCTCTAATTTTCTCAACAATTACATCACTCGTTATGAATATAAGAGAGAATGTTTTGTTAACAAATTCAATGCAAAAACTGGTCTGTCATGTCTTGATGGGTGAAGTTCAGAGATGGTGAAGGCAAAGCCATGGGCGTTAGAAGTAAGTGGAAAGTGTGAAAGATTGAGCTGATCCAGATGAGGAGGACGACTTAAATTTCTTGCATTGAAGTGTTGGTTAGCTGCAACAAGCCATTGGTACGGACTTCATGTTTATGGACATGAGCAAAAATATCAGAAAATAATTTGAGACTCTAATTAATAACAATCATTTGCTAAATCGTAATTTTTAATGTTAGGATTGTTTCGCAGTGGAGGCAAGCAAAAACTCGTCAATATCTTGGAATCTTTACGCTAACATTATTTTCAATAATATATNAGGATTGTTTCGCAGTGGAGGCAAGCAAAAACTCGTCAATATCTTGGAATCTTTACGCTAACATTATTTTCAATAATATATTATTTATAATGCTTTTCTATAATTGCGCTATTATTTATAATTTTTATTATCTCGAGGCGTAGTTCAAGTAATAATAGAGACGAATTGTAAATTCAAACGTCTTGAGTTCGAATTTTAACAATTCTTTGGGACCAAGCCATAAAGAATTTTTCTTTCATAAACACCCTAGTACTGACATAAATATTGGAAAGAGTTTAGAAAAATTAAAACTAATGACGACTTCTATTAAACCATTTAGATATGAGAACAATCTAATCTAACAAAATAAAATTAATGGCGTCCAATCAAAAGAACAAATTTAACCCAAAATGTAACGGAATTGTTATTTGGATTTAAAATGTGTACTTAATAATCACAATCATTCATTTTATTGCGGATCCAAATATTTAAATATATATAGCATTACTCAAAATGTAATGCATACCAAATATAGAAAGGATGATTTGATACATATTTAATGATAATGTGAAGGATAGAGGCATGTCTAAAATAATGATTTGAATACTGTACCGACCAAAAAAAGCTGGTACCATACCACAAAATTTACTATCTTAAGGGGTGTTGTTATAACTTTTGTGGGTTATTTTACAACTTAAAAATTTATCACTTTTGTGGATGCTTTACAACTTTTGTAAATTTTTTTACTATTGTTATGAGTGTTTTTATCACAATTGTAGTATTATTTTTATCACTTTTCTTTTATACAAAAAAATTATTATATTTATAGGTATTTTTATCACATTTATTAGTAGTTTTATCAAATTTGTGAATGTTTTTATATTGTTGTGGTAACTATTTTTACCATTTTTTTAGTACCACAACAGTGGTAAAAGTAACCACAAATATGGTAAATGGATGAATGGTACCGAATTTTTTTTTTTTTTTTTGGTACTATTGTCAACTCCCTAAAATAATTGTAAACAAAATAGTGAAAAAAGATATGATAGTTTATGGTCAAACAAAACATATGACATTTGATAAAGTGCAATAAAAAATTAGTCGACCCAAAATAGTTAAGATTAAAACTTCAATAAATTGAGTTGTATTACATAAAAAAAGCACAAATGAGGATGAAATGATTTCGAATCTAATAAGTGGAAGCCATCAATTTTCAACAAAATAATTGCGACATCATTTGAATTAATTTCAACAAATCTCACTTGTTTATATTCTCAACACTCTCTAAAAAAAAAATTCACTGAAGCGAATTGTGACACAGCATTTCAGGTAGTCTTCTGAAGAGACAATGCATGACCATCAAATAATCATAGTCAAGGACGGAGCTATGATTTAATTCTGAGGGGGGCGAATAGTAGCATAGTCAAAAAAAGTTTATCCAATGATGTCATTCGATAAACAATTGTTATTATCAAATATTTTTTTGTGTAGAACCTATGAAAATAACTTTCACGGATTATAGTATTATTTAATTTACATAAAATTGGAAAAATTAATTTAAAAATATCAAATTAATTACATGGAAGATAATTATAGGCATCAACGGCATACTGATCCATGAGCACGTGCATGAACAGAAGCCAGTATTATGTGAGCAAGGCCCTCCTAAACCAGAAGACAAGGTACTTGCCTTTGGAGAAAATTGCGTTGGCACTAGTTACGGCCGCACAAAAGTTGAGCCATTATTTTCAATGGCACCCTCTCTCTGTCCTGACGAATTAACCTTTGAAGGTGATCCTGAGGAAGGCGAATCTCTTCGAAAGGATAGCGAAATGGGCCGTGGAGTTGGGGGAACATGACATTCATTATAGACTACGAATGGCGATAAAGGGTCAAGTACGGACTGACTTCATTGTTGAGTTCACTCAAGGGAGCCACTTCGCCCTGAGGAGGGCATGGAAGAACCTTTTGCGGATGGTCAGCTGCACTCTTGGAATCTATGGGTGGACGGATCCTCCAACAACAAAGGGTCCAGAATTGGAGTATTATTGGACTCTCCAGATGGATTGGTCACGGATCAGTTGTGCGGTTAGGTTTCAAATCATCCAACAACGAGGGTATGTATGAAGCCCTCATCTCCAGACTAAGACTCGCCGATGCGGCAGGGGCCACAGAGTTGACGGTCCTCTATGACTCCTTACTAGTGGTCAACCAAATCAATGGAGAGTTTGAAGCGAGAGATCTAAGGATGAAGACCTATCACCATGAGGCAATGACCTTACTCCATAAGTTCAAGAAGGTGGAAGTCAAGCATGTCCCACGAGATAAAAATGCCCACACCAACGCATTAGCGCACCTGGCCTCGGCGTTGGATTCTGACATAACGCATCGGATCATAGTAGAGTACCTTCCCAATTCCAACATAGACGTTCTCCAGGAGTGTTTGTGATCCAAGAAGGGGGAGAATCCCCTAGTTGGATTGATCCCCTACTTAAATTCTTTGTTTCTAGTGAGCTCCCTGAATGTCCCATAGAAGCGAGGAAGATAAATTTGAGAGCCCCGAGGATTCAAGCCTCTTCATATCAAAAGTTGTACCGAAAGTCATTTTCAGAACACTTTTTACTTTGTGTCTGCGAGGATAAAGTTGTGCCTCTCCTATACGAAGTGTATGAAGGCATATGCGGGGGGCACTCCGATGGAAGGTACATGGCTAATCAGATCATGTCATAAGGGTATTAGTGGCCGCAAATGCAGAGGGACACACAAGCTTACATGCGAAAGTGAGACCAATGTCAAAGGCGCATCCCTACCATCAAGCAACCGGCGAGAGTTTTGCACCCACTAACTAGTCCCTAGTCGTTCGCCCATTGGGAACCCAACTTGGTTAAGGCTTTTCCAAAGGCTCTCAGGAATAAGAGGTTCCTAATAGTCAGAACCGATTCTTTCACAAGTGGGTTAAAGTTGAGGCGTTGACTCATATCAGGGACACGAACACCAAAAGGTTTGTGTGGAAGAACATAGTAACAAAGTTCAAGATCCCTCGTGTGCTTTTATAGAACAACGAGACTCAGTTTAATAGCAAACCTTTCAAGTCTTTTGTGAGCATCTTGGAATCCGAAATTACTACTCCATTCCTTCGTACCCTCAAGACAACGGACAAGCAGAGTCTTAAGACAAGACTATCATCAATATAATTAAGAAGAGACTGCATAAAGCTAAGGAAAAATGGGTGGAAGAGCTCTTGAATGTCTATTGGTCTCATAGGACGACTATGTGGACCTCAACAGGTGAGACACCTTATGCCCTTGCCAACGGAGTAAAGGTGGTTATCTCGTTGGAAGCAAGTCTCCCCACTATATGGACGTAAGCATTTGATACGGGAAAAGACAATCACCAACTCAGCCTGGGCTTGGATCTCACGGAGGAAAGAAGAGAAAGGTCTACCTTGCGGTTAGCGAAATACCAAGAGGCGTTGTCCAAACTCTACAATAAAATAGTGAAACCTCAAAACTTTCAAGTAGGCGATTTGGTGCTCAGAAGAGTAGTCAAGAATACTCATGACCCGACCGATAAGAAGATGAGATCTAACTGGGAGGGACCATACGAAGTCATATCAGTAGGGGGCTCTAGATCATACAAGCTAGTAGACATGAAAGGAAATGTCGTACTCGGCTTTGGAATGTAATAAATCTAAAAAAGTATTGCTTTTGAATAAAAGAACTTATTTTGTCTAAGTGTGTTGTCTACGAAGGGGCATGGCCCTGGAGGAGAGGTGCCATGCCGCCCCCACCGCCGAAGGATATGAGGGAATGTAACTTCCCGAGCGGGCATGGCCCCGGGGGAAAAGACATTAAATAGACTCTTGCCCCCAAAGAGACCCAAGGATCAGAACCTCCTAGACGGGGCATGGCCCCGGGGCCAAGTCTTAAAAGACTCTTGCCTCCAAAAAGACAAAAAGAGCACAGCCTCCTGGATGGGGTATGGCCCTAAAGGCAAAGTTATTAAGGAAAACTCTTGCCTCCAAAGAGACAACAAGAGCAAAGCCTTCTAGATGGGGCATGGCCCCGGGAGCAAAGTCTTCAAGGAAGACTTGCCTCCAAAGAAATAAAAGGAACAAAGCCTTATGGATGGGGCATGGTCCCGAGGGCAAACCCTTGAAAAAACACTTGCCTCAAAAAGACCCAAGGAGAAAATTCTCCTGGAGGGAAATGGCCCCGAGGGGTGAGGCCTTAGAAAAAGACTCGCCTTAAAAAGACAAACAGAGCACATTCTCGACATGGTTCGGGGGGTGAAGTCTTCTAGGAGGTCTTGCCATCGAAGGACCTAAGGAGCTGAAGTCTTTAGGAAGAGACTTGGCCCCAAAGACGAAGACAGAAGAACAGAAAATGAACAAACACTTGGTAAAAGAAAGGCGTCCTTATATTCCAAATATGGAGGGCTTTGCATCCCTCAAGCTACAAAAAATTTAAAACTAAATTACAAGTAAAAGTTGTTCTACGAAGGACCAGTGACATCACCATCAATGCCACCTCTGACGTCACCGAAAAGCTTATCAATCCTTGTACAGAAATAGTCAGCACTATGGGGAGTAGGCACATAATTAGCATGAGCAGAGGAGGCTTTGCCCTAGGGGCCAGGAATAGTGTCGATACGAGTAGGGGCGACATCGGCAAAAGTAGGAGCAACCTTGGGCTGAGGGACAGGAGTAAGGGTAGCATCCTCGGTAGATGGAGCTTGATTTGAAACTTGGAGGACCCCAGCTTCTTCAGCCTTAACCTCGGTTGCAGATTGCTCCATCTCGATAGAGGGAGTATACTCATGCTAGTTGAAGAGTAGGGACTCAACAAGGACCCCGATAGCCTGAAGTTCCTTATCCCATCCACTCTTGAAAATCTCCCTCTTTGTCTCCTTAAATGCCATGACGATGTCGTCAGTGCATCAGTTGACGATCTCCTACTTCGACAGCCTGTTGAACTCGAACTCAGACCTCAACTTGTCCAACTCTTGGGTGAGGGAGGCCCAAGTCTGCTCTTACTCGGCTACTCTCACCTCGGCCATAGATACCTACTTCATCGCCTCAGTCATCCTCTTCTCGACGTTGGTGAGTAAAGCCTTGATCTTATCAACCTCCGCCTTGGCACTTTGGCCCTCTTTGAAGAGCTCAACAATCTAGGCCCATTGTGTGGTCATCATTTTATCCTGGGCAGCCACCTCTTCCTTAGCAGCAGCAAGCTCTCCTCGGGATTTTCTTAAGGTCGAGGTAGAGTTTTGCGCACTACTGGATCTTGCTCTGATGAGCATGAAAATGTTCCATGATGACCAACACCTGTTGTGCCACTTGGAATACAAAGATAGGGAAGTTAGAAGCCGAGGAGTCCATTAAATGAAAAGAAATACACACAAAAGTTAACTTTAACACAAAAGAACTCTGAATTAGGGTGGGGAATAGTTGGTTGCTCCCACACCCTCAATATAACTCCATGTCGGCATCAAAATAGAGGGCTTCACTCACGGCCTAATCGACAGGAGGAGAGGCAACGATGGAGTCAGTCATTTGGATCTGGTTATTGTCGCGATCTCTGGCCCTAGCATGCCATTCTGGAGTAGTTGGTGGCGTCGGCGTAGGTGTTGGCTTGGGGGTCGATGTAGGCATCGACGTCAGTGTAGGAGGACCCCTGCCACAGCCAGCACCATCGTGCCTTTGTTTTATTCTTCTCTCCTCAATTTGAGGATCTTTATAGTAAACCTAATCACACCCAGGCGGCGTCGACGCCACTGAAGCATCATCAGTAGGAGGAGCTGGTGAAGGAGTTGCCTTAGGGATCACGGTCCCTGAAGGATGAATTCATCCCTGATTGAAGGAAGTGTCACTAAGGCCCAAACTGCACCCCCATCCAGCGACAAGTGTAGTTCTTTCTTTGATCAAGTTAAGGGAAAGACGAGGTAGATTGGACATCGCAATCTCCAAGACATCTTTCTCCTTGAGATTTTGTAGAATCTTAAAGTCTGGCCAGATGTCCTTGCCTGAAGTGCTCTCCTCGGCATGGATGGTGCTGGAAGGATCCCTTTCTACCTCGGCGTTGGTAGTTATGTCTTGGACAACTTCTACCTCGACGTCGGTGGCTCTGTCAGGATCCTCTTCCAAATTTACACCAGTTAGCTCCGACAACCTAGTTGGATCAAAAGCTTGAGGGGTGTGAGAAAATTGCTTGTACCTCAGAGTGTAGTCGAGCAGTACGTGATCAGCTAGGCCAAAATCGTTGCTCAAGTATCCCCTAATGGTGAAGAGGTCGACGAGATTAACAAGATTCCAAGGAGGCAAAGCAAACTCGACGTCAATGACTTCTGCAAAAAATGAAGGACAATTATAGACAAGATATTAAAATGTTGAAGTGCTAAAAGTTGAAGAGTGAGATAGAGAAGTCGACATACTTGCAGTCCACCCTTGCTTAGGGCACCACAAATCGACGTACTTAGGGCTGACTCTTTTCTCCCATTGACCGCCGAAGACGAGAAAATCATCTTTGTACCCCTTGTCAGAATCCGACAAGTGAG
The DNA here is from genome assembly GCA_963454935.2 of Ilex paraguariensis. Lineage (NCBI taxonomy): Eukaryota > Viridiplantae > Streptophyta > Magnoliopsida > Aquifoliales > Aquifoliaceae > Ilex > Ilex paraguariensis. Next base: position 419,581 of record CAUOFW020003258.1, read on the forward strand.
TCACGATGTACATGGTTGGGTTTTAGGCTTTGAGGGAGAATTTCTATAGAGGCATCACCCTCACCAAAGTGTAGTAGAATAGGATGTCTTCTAAGTCGAGGTTGATTTGAAGATGTTCATTCAAGGCGATCACCCTCTTGATGATCCTAAGAGTGTTTAGGCAACATTGTCCCGAAAAGAGGCAAAATCAAGATAGGAAACGGAGAAGAATAGGGTGGAGGGAAAATCTAATGCCACCCTCCCTGATAGACTTGGTGTAGAAAGGCATGGTTGCCTCGGTGCCAACGTCGGCAATGTAGAGTCAATGTACGAACTCATTAACAATGCACCTGAGGGGAATGGAGTAATGGGTCTTAAAATTGGTGATTTATTGGCGACCCTTAACTATATACTTCCTCGGCCTTGAGGGACCAGTTTTATCGGCTTTAGTATTCATATTTCGATAACGTCTCTTCATGGAATATACAAGAGGAGCCTCAAAAATAGGTTTCTAAATATGGGGCCCTAAGGTTGGGTTGATGAGGATGGGGAGATAGAACGGTGCAACTACTGGGAGAGTGAAAAGAAGGGATAAAAAAAGAACGGTTACTGCTAAAAGAGAAAGAAGAATAGTTACTCACCAATGAATATGACTCTGAAAGAGATGAGGAGGTGGTGGCCTATGTTCCCCATCGGAGAGAATAAGTAAATTGACGGCTCACTGGTGGATTATGGCTTATCTGGTGGAACTCCGACGAAAGGCTCAGATCCCACAAGACTTGCAAAAGTCGAAGAAGGAGGCAAGGGCTCTGTTTAAATAGGACCAAGACCCATCATTGCTCATAGAGAATGAGGGGGCGCATTAAATAAGGCGTGAGCCACAAGGAAAGGAAAGAAATTGCACGAAGAGGTAGGGTTCAATCCCTTTCATCTTCTTCTGCCACGTCACCGGGTCTGTACAAAAATCAAGGGCTAAGGGGCAGTAGAAAGGACATGCTCAGAGATCGATGGGGAGACGACACGTGTCCTCAGCGTGGCAAACTTGGACCCTTCATGAAAGGACATGTGTCCTCAATGTAAGTCGCCTCAGAGTTCTTTGTGACTGACATGTGTCCTTGGCGTACATGATTCCCGAGATGTTTTTTGATCAACACGTGTCTTCGGCATCTATGTCTCCTGGGGCATTAGTCGCTTGACACGTGTCCTCGGCATCTTCGATCCCTCGAGGGACTCTCCATGTGACTCGTGGCCTCAGCGTAAAATCCTCACTCCATCTAGGTGTTGACAATTTTCCTGATGATTGGCCCCTATCAAATAGCTAAGTCCTTAAAGAAGATAAATAGGGGGGTCAACTGATGCAAGCATGCTAGTGATTGAGGTCAAGCAAAACATCGTCACTTGGATGTGGAGTGGATTGTCAATCATCAGTTCCCCCTTTCCAAGGTAGTCAGAGTGGTAGGAAAGGCAGCTCAATAGCCAATAATAAGGGTGTATGAAATACAAAGCACAAAAGACATGACCTCTAGGAGGGAAATGGATGAAAGTGCCCTTGCACATGCATAGCCATAATGAGGGCACATTAAATGACCCCCTCAGTAGGATGAAACACATTTATTGCTCGAAAAGATAACAAAAGCGAGCATTAAATGCCCAGAGATCTAAGCATTAAATGTGGAAGCTTCTACCACATGAAAAGGAAGGCTCACTACTGAAGGATTGAACACCACTAGTTGCCTTCCAAATGAGCCAATGGGGAGCCTTCCCTCAAAAGGACTCAGCTGTCCGCAATGATTGGCTCCAAGGAGGTATAAATAGCTGTCACAAACCCAAGTCTAAGGTACCCAAAATCTCACCCAATCAATAGAACAATACTTTTCCAACTCTCTCTCACATATTGACTTTATCGTCGGAGGGGTCACGCTAGAAAACACTCTAGCGCCCTTCAAACCCTTCTTTTTGATAGACAGGACCTAGCTTGATAGCTCACAATTGAGTAGATCATTCGTAAAAGAGTTTTATCGCCATCCATTACGACTTCTCAACACCCATTTACTATGTAACTTTTGACTTTCTAGGCAAACTCGAGTTTATTAGGGGAGATACCTGCCAATTTTTTTTATTGTGCTAGGATCACCGTGCACAGTTTGGATCCTTACAGGTATCTCGCAAGGATAGTCAAAGAGAAGAAGAATCAAATGGAGGGCCTTCTTGTTGCTGCTACTGATTGTGAGCCTCATTATTTGATTCGTCTACTTCAGGTCAAAAGAGATTTGTATTTGGTATTACTAGGTTGGTTCCTCTCTATCTAACATAAACTCTATTTGAGTTGTACGTGCAGACAAAATTATGGATTGGTTTGGCAAGCAAGCCATCTTAGATAGATGCATTGGTTGTGTTGTTTTTTATACTGAAATACATTCTTTTGATTGCATATACGTGTATAATAAATTGATTTGGTTTTCTTCAAGCACTGAATAAGCTTTAAATGAACTATAACATGTTATTGCTTTTGTTTTTATGGATTGCTGATATTATGATGGAGGTTTGTAAAAAAGTTGCAGGATTTTAGAATCTTTTGGATTTGGTGGGTGTGATATTTTTTTGTGATTTGTTTATCTGTGAAGGTATGAACCAAATTTCTGAAATCACCATAGTGCCACATACTTGGGATCCTTCTACACTCTATAACTTCTGGGAAGTGAGAGCTTGGGATGTCCATCAACCAATTAATTGCATGATGGTTAGTATTTAGACATGTGACATTATTTTCCTTATAGAAAGGTGAAACCAACAAGAAAAAACCAGAGCATACTGCTAGCAATGGTATGAAAACACAGTTTTGGAATTAGAACTTCATCACATTTGATATTCAACTTCGAACTTTGGTTGTTCAATTTCATCCTTGAAAATTTGTGTAGGTAGACTTTACCTTTAAAATATATTTGATTATAAAAAAATAATGGCAACCTCATTTGCCTACCAGTAACTAAGTTGAACTATATAATTCAATTGTTAATTGTGTGCATAAAGAGAGGTGTCAATACATAACAATAGCTAAATTGATCTTTATAATTCTATTGACCTTGTGTCTATGCTTTTATGAATCTAAGTCTCAAAAACAAAAAATGACTGATCAAAATAATCATATAAATGGTTAATAGCACTTTTGGTCTTTAAAATATACACGTTTTGTTAGTTTAATCCCTAAAATATCAATTTTGTCTCTAAACTATTCAATTCGTGTTTAAATCGTCCCTAAACAGTCATAATATTAAAGTTTTGAAGGAATGATCATATTTTGGTCACATGATACCATCTAAAAGAATAAAACGTTGTCACTTCTGTGAGACTCGAGCATGCGTACCCTGGTATTTCATAATATTGTGGGTGAAAGTGTAATTTGTTAATATTTATGTGGAAGAAAAATTATATTAATTAAAATCTAATAAAGTAAGTATGTTTTAGTTAAGCAATTGAGTTACAAGGTAGGGGAGAGTATAGGTGAAATTTAAATAGTCTTGAGAATTCACGAGTGGTTAAATGTGGGAATAAGCAAAACAAGAGGGGTTTAGTGTAATTATGCTAACTTTTGCATAAAAAGGACACCTGGATGTGTCTTGCTTCTCCAAACTTGAACCTTTGGGAAAATATAAAATGGGAAAATGCTTCAGGCGATGAGTGGAAGGAAAGAGAATAAGAAAAGAAAAAAAGAAAGGTAAGAGAAGAGGAAAGTTTAAGGATTTCGGAGAGAGAGATTCCTAGAGTGCACGTGTTCTTGAGTGAGAGAAATCTTCTTCTTTGAGAGTTGTGTGATCTTTGATTGTCCAAATGAGTGGAGTGGAGTTGTTTTGAAGAATTAAAGAGGATTCAAAGCTATTGGGTGGAATTTAGAGGAAAATCGAAGGAATCGGGTCGCAAAGGAGGTAAGAAATTCTTATGAATTTTCATGTTTTTCTACTTCTAAATATGTCCTTGAAGCTTGGGTAAATTTTTCGTGGTGTTAGAACTGAGGTTGGGTGGAAGAAAATGGAGTTTGAACCAAGTTCTGCAATTCGGAACAAGGTTCAACTAGTTGAACAGAGTACTATTGCATATCAACCGGTTGAAGCATGTATTGAACCGGTTGATCAAAGTTCTGGAAGGCTTTCAACTGGTTGAAGGGTATCGACCAACCGTTTCATCAAAGCTAATCTTGAAAAATTTGATGTGATGTTTGGGCTCTTATACAATTGATCTAAAACCTTATCAAGGTACTTTAAAGGATTTTAATTAAGCTCCTTATGGGTTTAATGGCTTACAAATACATGGAATGAGGATTCAAACTAGAATTGAAGTGAATAAAGTGGGTAAAAGATGAGTAAAGTTTAGGATTGTTAAGAGTGCAGTATTTGGAAGGGAGTTTAGGAATATGCTTAACACATGCATGAATACATAGCAACACATGCAAAATTAAGATAAAATGCATATGTGAAAGGTATTTATATGTGGTAATTATAACGTGTGGTAGGAATAGAGGTATCGACTCCTACGACAGGAATGCTTGAGATCTTATCCAAGGACGGGGATTATGTGACATTAGGACTTGAGGTATGTGTATTTCTTATGTGTGCATGAGATTAGTTTAAATGTACTTTATATGTTATGGATTGTATAATGAAGTGGCTTATTTCTTTTGATTGGTACTATAAATAAGCTTTATCATATTATTGACATGGTTTAAGACCATTGAATCAGTTGATATGTGATTTGGTGAACGAATTTGTAATTGCAATATAAATGATTTGCTAAATGATGGTGCCTTAAAGGCTTGTGTTGTTTGTCATTAATAAATAGCTGTGTGGTTTGTCTTATTGGTCATAATAGGATTGTAATTACTATGCGGTGTATGATTATTATGAGTAACCTTAATGCCGAATAATACATTAATAAGAGTTATATGGCTGGTGGGGTCGATATTGTCAAAATAACATATATGTAACCCGTGTGAGGGATATAGCTTGTATGGCGGATGTGGTTTGTGAGGCAAGATTAGTTGAGTGACAAGTATTGATATAATTCTAATGGGATGATAACTAGTAATAACATATTGTAAGTTTGCTAAAGAGACAAAGAAGGTTATATGTAGCTATTTAAGTGCGGTTTAGTTGATTGAGAAGATAATAATGATTTATACATTATCTGTTATTGTTGTTATTGTTAATGATTTCTTATAAAAACTCACTGAGTGTGTGTGCTCACCCCTCCCCTCCCAAATGTATGTTTTTCAGGTAAACAAAGAGAAATGAGATGTCCGTTGTCGAGTCTAGGAGGTGTAAAAGGAAAATGGGTTTCCCATGTCTTTGTGAGGACATTTTGTATAGTTATTGAATCTTGTAATTGGGGAGCTATAAATTGTACTAAATTATGGTTGTAAAGGTAATACTTCATGTAAAAGAATTGTTGGGATTTAAAGGGAGTAAAGTTATGCTGTTGTAGCTAACTAGTTTAAATTACATTTTTTTTTAAATGAAAATTTATATGTACAGGGTACATGTGTGTGTCATAAAGTAGGGTCCACTCTACCAAATTTGAACAGAATGTTCTATGTCTGGGTGAGGTTGTGACATTTTGGTATCAGAGTTTAGGTTTTATAGGTTCTGTAGACATACGAGTCTAGTTAGCAGTGGACAATTTAGAATGTTTGTATATGGTGGAGAAAGTTAAACATTAGGATGTTAATGTTTTGTATATGTGTGATTATTAATATTGATTTGTAACACTATAACACTGTGGATGTTACAATCAAATCAGATCGAATGAATATGGAATGTTCTTATATTCTTTTTATGGTAAATGGATGGAGTGGGTAATGTTAAAAAGGAGCAAAGATTAGTAATATGAATAAAGGGTAATTCAAGAGTTGTTAATGTAAAAGTCTGAATGAGACCACGATGGATTTGATTTACTAAATGGCAATTGGAAACATAAAAAGTAACATGGCAGTAGCAACTAACAAGCTATGGAGGTGGACATTATAATTAATATGTAAACTTGTGACAAATATGTGCTTTGTGTGGGAAGTAAAAAAAAAAAAACCTCTTGACAACTTTAGATCTATTAGTGAAATTTTAATTTTAGTACAGACTAATCATGTCTGGGTTGAAAAGGTGTCTAAAGTTGAATATTTTTCTCTGAACGATATTGTTATGAGTAGAAAAAAAAAATTCTATGTTTTATCCTCAAGGGAGGATGTCAGTGATAGAGTAAGGAAAGAGAAAAAAAAAAGTAGATAATTTATCATCTTGTTATATTCCTTTATCTTGGCATGGAGCCTTGGTTCTTAGTTCACTTAAAATTTAAGTTTTTCTAAATAAATTGAGTTAGACACAAACTCTTAGATCAAGTGGTTTATATATGTGTGGTTATGAATTTTGAGAGCACAATTTAGTTCAAAAAAGATGGAATGAATAGCAAGAGATGTTTAAGTGGTTAAACATATTATTTGGCAAAGGGTTTGAAAAATGAGGTAATCTATTAAATATGCATGCATATGTGAGAAATTTAGCATGTAAGGAAAAATATTTATGAGATTTGAAACACTATGTGCTAATGTTAAAAACAATGATATTACAAGCAGTTACACCTAAAGGTTTAAGAGAGAAAGAATTTGGAGAAAGGGGAAGTGATATATTGTGATATGTTTATTAGATTGGAATTGGATTGTTTAAAGTTATTGTTTGATAATTTTGAATGGAATCATCATTGTATAGTAGATTGTTGTTAGTTATGGGATGTACTTAACTTTTCTGTGATAGATGTGATGATATCTGTGTGAGTGCGCTTTTTCCTTGCGGTTGATAATGACCAAGGTATATTTATGTGATGATATTAAATGTATACGATGATATAGTCTTAAAAGCAAATGTAAGTAGTCAATAGTGGCATGTATGTGCCTTTGTGGCGAGAATATAGCCTAAAATTGCAAATAAGTAGCCGATAGTGGCAATAAGTAGTCGATAGTGGCATGATTATGCCTTTGTGGCAGAGAGATGGCCATAAATGGTGTACTTGCTCTAAATGTTAGGGCGGTATGATATATTGGAGATGGCCATAAATGGCGGACTCCTTATAACCACTAGGGCGTATTCATTATATGTTAAATGACCATAATGGTGAGATTATGTGATTGCCAAATAAGATGGTTATGAATGTGAATATATAATTAATATGCATGTGTGAATGTCAAGTGTAATGGCTTGTGAATGGATGTGTGTTTATAGAAATCATCTAAAGATGGTTTATGAGTGTTGACCTATCAAATTTTGACAAGATTATATTGCTTTAATGATCAATATGAATTTGTATAACTTGCTATGTTATGAATACAATTCCTATAGTGAGGAATTTTTTTGTAGTGTTATAGATGAATCATGGTACCATGATTTTCAATAAAATATTGATATGTTACTTATGAAGGAACAAAATGTATTCTTGTTCGATGATAGTTTGTATGTGAGATAAGGTAAAAAACTTTGGTTTGAGATGAGAATTAACAATGGTGGTCTAATGATAAAATTTGGTCATGAAGGAATAAAATTATGGTTGAGTGTACTATACTATACGGCATGAGTGAAATAGAATAATAAGAACTAATACAATGATTAACTGTAGTTAGTATAATAAGCACTGATTTGACGATGATGATTTAATAAAAGTAAGTGGTGTGATTAAGTGGTGGTGGATGAAGTTTGAAATATTTGAAAATTGCGAAAACTAGTAAATTGATTTCATTGAAACAAAAACATAAAAAATTGTGAACGGAAGAATGAATTTATGAATATTCTAATACAAATACGTGTTTGGGAATTGGGGAATCGTTGAGGTGGAAATATCTTGAAAGAGGAAGAAAAATATTTTGACAAAATACAAAATAGTTAGTATTTGAAGCAAAAATATAAATGGGCATAGACTTGTGCCTTTTGAAATTTTCAGTTGTGATCATTGGTGTGCATTGAAAAGCTAATTTAAGAAGGAAAAACTGATAAGGAAAAAAAATGTTACCAAATAAATAATTCAAAGATGAATATGGGATAGATGTATACATGTTGATAATAAGGTTAAAAATTTGATTTGCTAACATTGGGGAGCATAACGAGTATATAAGGAAGTTATAAATGTCTGATCAAATAAGAAGGGGTATTATTACTAGCCAAAAGGGCTCTGTACTTCTTTTGGAATTTGAATTTTCATTGCAGTTGTGAAATGTGTTTCTACTAGAGTCTATAATGACATGTTAAAATGTTTTTGTAAAGAAGTGTAGGAATATGATAAGATGAATGTGGGCTAAGCAACATTTGGGAATTGTACTTGTGTCTGATCTGGAATTCTTAAGATTCATATCGTTTATCTCTGTTGTCAGAATGTCTATAAATAAAAAATAATAAGTATGAAATGGTGATATGCTATATATATCATTAAAACATAAAAGTTATGATTAAAAATAGAGTAAAGGATAGGTTGGTGCAACTAATTAAAGTATACTGAGGTGAAATTATTTCAAAAAAAAAAGAATAGTAAAGGTGAGTAATGGGGATATGTTGTGTGTAATAGCAATGTTTGAATGTTGTAAATATTAACTAAATAAAGTGTGACTTTGTGGATGAGAACAGGGAGATTGTAAGCACAATATAGGTAAATATTTAGTCATGACTCTGAGGCGAGATAGTGGAAGAAAATATCGGAGGTAAATATGTAGTTGTGACATTGGGACGACGTACCGACAATAGAAGTTAGTTGTGACAATGGAAAAAAAAATCTTGTTTTTGATTTGGAATAAGGAGGGTGCAAATGACTATATTTAAGTGTTTTAATCTGAGATATATGATTTATTTTCACACTTGGGAATTCTTTGGTAATTAGTTATACTTGAAATATGACAGATTTGTCTTATGTTTGATGATTTGGAATGGAGGGTGAGTTATTAAGTCTTGTTTGTGGGATGACGTGTTGTATGTGTGTGTTTTGTGTGAATTATGAAGGATAATAAAGTTTTGGTCATAATTTATCACACTTTTAATTGTGATCTGTAATATTGAAAGGATGTGAGATATGGTATCCAAAAACTACTCAATGAATAGATTACTGTGCTGACATGTTGTTAATTGAAGCGAGTACGTGAACTTTATGATTCATAGAGTAGAAAAGGTAATGTAAAATTAAGCAAAAGCATTTGTACGGGGAAGTAAATTCGAATGATATTGATTATCATCTCAAATGTCTAAGTAGTATTTAGACTTTGATGTAAAATAGTTATCAAAATATTGAGTAATTGTTTTGGGATAGTATTATGGTTGTGATTCACTTGAGTTCAATAATAAAAGTTATGTGAGCAAAGTATATATTGATGTTAGTATGGTAAGTAAATTTCGAGGATGAAATTTCTTAAGAGAGAAAGAGTTGTGAGACTCGAGAACGCATACCATGGTATTTCATAAATATTATGGGTGAAAGTGTAATTTTTTAATATTTACATGGGAATAAAATTATGCTAATTAAATGTTGGGTGATGTTAGAAATGAGGTTAAGTGGAAGAAAATGGAGTTTGAACCAAGTTCTAGAATTCGGAATAGGGTTGTTCAATTGATTGAACAGAGTATTAGTTGCACATCAATCGGTTCAAGCATGTGTTAAACTGATTGATCAGAGTTCTAGAAGGGTTTCAACCGATTGAAGGGTAATGACCATCTGATTCATCAAAACCAATCTTGACAAAATTGTTGTGATGTTATGGGCTCTTATGCAATTGATCTAAAACCTTATCAAGGTACTTAAAAGATCTTAAATAAGTTTCTTATGAGATTAATGGCTTACAAATACATAGAATGAGGATTCAAACTAGAATTGAAATGAGTAATTGGGTACAAGATAAGTAACGTTTAGGGGGCGTAAGGGTGCACCATTTGGAAGGGACTGTAGGAATATGCTAACACGAGCATAAATATATAGCTATTTATGCATAGTTAAGATGAAATGCATATTTGGAAGGTATTTGTATGTGGTAATTATGATGTGTGGTAGAAACAGAGGTGCCAACTCCTACAACAGGAATGTTTAAGATCTTATCCGAGGACGAGAATTATGCGACATCGGGAATTGAGGTGGGTGTATTTCTTGCGTGTGCATGAGATTAGTTTAAATGTACTTTATATCTATAGATTGTGTAATGAGGTGACTTATTGCTTGTGATTGCTACTGTAAATAAGTTTTATCATATTATTGACATGGTTGAAGACCATTGAGTTAGTTGATATGTAATTGAATGAACGAACTTGTAAATGCAATACAAATGATTTGCTGAATGATCTTGCCTTAAAGGCTTATGTTGTTTGTCGTTAATAAATAGATTTGTGGTTTGTCTTATTGGTTATAACAGGATTGTGATTACTATGTGGTGCAAGATTATTATGAGTAATCTTATTGCTAAATGATACATTAATAACAGTTATATCATTGATGAGGCCAATATTATTAAAATGACATATATGTAGACTGTGTGGCGGATATAGCTTGTGTGGCGGATGTGGTTTGCGGGGCAAGATCGATTGAGTGACAAGTATTGATATAACTCTAATGGGATGCTAACTGGTATTGTAAGATTGCTGAATAAACAAAGAAGCTTATATCTAACTATTTAAGTGTGGTTTATATAGTTGATTAGGAAGATAATAATTTTTTATGCATTATCTGCTATTGTTGTTATTGTTGTTGATTGCTCATATACACTCACTAAGCATGTGTGCTCACCCCCTCAGTATATGTTTTTGAAGTAAACAAAGATAAAGGGGATGTCCACTACTGAGTCTAGGCGGTATAAGAGGGCAGTGGGTTTTCTCATATCTTGTGAGTACATTTTGTACAACACTGAGTCTTATAATTGGGGAGCTATACATTGTACTAAATTACAGTTATAAAGGTATTACTTCATGTAAAAGAATTGTGGGGATATAATGGGAGTAAAGTTATGCTCTTGTAACTAATCAATTTAAATTATATTTTTTTTAAAATAAAATGTTATATGTACATGGCACTTGTTTGTGTCAGAGAGTGGATCCACTCTACTAGATTTGGACATAATGTTCTATCTACAGGTCGGGGTGTGACAACTTCCATCAAAAAACTTAACGAATTGTGTGATTAGTGTCCAAAATGACACAAATTAAAACTTTATGTACCAAATTGATGAAATTAATACAATAAGAACCAAATTGACAAAACAAATATACTTTAGAGACCACAAAATTCTATCAACCCTCATATAAATTTAGTAAAGATACATAAAGAGCGTCTTTAACTCTTACCCCTTTTTTGTATCCAAATTTAAGTTTGGACAAAAATGGTCTAAAATGCTTCTTCAATGCTAAATTCATACTCAACAAATGAAGGAAACATTTTTTTTAAACTCAAATCAAGAGAGATTCAAATTTATATTCAAATCTTTAATGGTGAGATTTCACCATCATTTAAAGCTCTAATGGTCATATTTTACCCTCTTTTAAATTTGGATTTCTCTTCCATTAAATTTATGTTTTCCATTGGAGAGGTCTATATCAAATCAAGTTTTCTACCATTTTTGTTACTCAAATTTGCGTAAAGATTTAAATTTTCATTAGAGATGGCCTAAATAAACATAAACTCACCTATCAAGTTATACTAAAGTTTGCGGTTAGGGTCAGCCCCACCACAAGGCCAACAAATTAAACTCTGGACTTTAGACCTTATGTCCAAGAAAGCCCAAGGTGCATAATTAGTCCAAATTAAAATATATTTGATTCATAAGATTTTAGGCCTAAAAAAAAAAAGTCCTAAGAAAATTATACACAATCAAAAAAAAAAGAAAAATTGAGTAGTTTAGGCAAATGAACCCTATCCATAATATTAAAAATACACAAAAACACATTTAAAAAAAAAAAAACAAAACAAAAGCTAATAGTTAAAAAAAAAAAAAAAAAAGTCAACCAATCAACCAAAACACACCACTCATTTTTAACCATTAATTCTTTCTCTCACTCCAAAACGCAAAACTTAAAACATCTCAAGCATCTCTCTCTCCCTTCCACCTCTGTCCAAAATAAAAGAGTTAAAAAATTTGAAACATATATCTCAGCTCTCTCTCTTAGCCCTCTCAGTAAACTAATGCCCTTCCTCTCTCACTCTCCACTAAACAAAAATCCTTTTTTATTAGTTTGTGTTCCAAATTTTTTATATTTGTATTACAAAAAAAAATACCAAAAACTTAAAAAAATTAAATTCAATAGAACATGATTGTTTAAAACTAAAAGTTCTTCAAAATTGAAATTGATAAAATATTTCCTAAGATTGACTATCACAAAAAATATTAGGTGGAATAGTGACACTATCAATATCAAAAGATATGGTAGTGAAACTTAAACATAAAAACTAATAGTACTTTTAATCTCAAAAAATAAGAAGAATAATTTTTTTTTTAAATTTAATATTTAAAAAGTCTCATTTTTAATTGTCGTTTTAGACCTACTCTTGGCCTACTCTTGTTTGCGGTTAAAAACAGTTATATTAGAATTTACATGAATGAATCTTAATTTGTTTCAAAGAATTGTGTTCACATGCAATGCACGTCATACATTGTTAATATCATATAGAAGTATGTATCATAGTCTTACTCTAGATCTTGTGACCTTAGACTTACATAACTGCTGAAACGTTTTTGTTTTAAAAAGATCGAAATGAATTGGTAATTGAATCCAAATTTTAATAGTTCGAAATATTTCGACATATTTTGATGAATGTTTCGGAATATTTTAGAAATAAATTTTTAGATTTTTATTCTATTTTGCAAAATATTTTAATTTTTTAAAAAATTAAAATAATGCATCAAAATAAAATTTTGATCTTTGTTTAACATATAACGTTTTTGTGAGATCCCAAAATTTTTAGAAATATATATTGAATGGTGCATTTATAAAGAAAAGAATATTAAAAATAAAAAAAATTGGAATAATCATGTGTAAGTGGGCTGTAAAGCAGTGAAGAACATTAAATCAATGAAATAATGAAAAAAATAAAATAATATAAAAGTAGTGCGTGGCCAATTTTTCACCAGCGTGTGCGTGTGGGTTGTCAATAAAGTTTTCTTTTTCCGTAAGCAGTGTTGTCAATAAAGTTAGGTGGGGGGAAGTGTAGGGACCTATGCGAAGAGGTGTTGTCTTCCATTAGTGTCTCATGTGTGCATTTAAAAAGCAAGAGATATAAAATATGTAAATTTGTGTCATGTAGCATTGGAAAGAAAGGAAGAGTGTCTATAAAATGTGAAGGAGAGATTCCAACCAGAAACTAAGAGAATGGAGAAAATAGAGGAAAAGAAAGAAAAATATGTGTGTGTGTGTGAGAGAGAGAGAGAGTTGAGATTTTGAACAAAAAAAATAATTATTTGTGAGATTGAGTCAAGCATCAAACGGTGATATTACTTGGTGACTTTTGAAATTTTATATCTGTTAAAGATAATTGATGACTTTAACATATGAGGTAGTATACAATAATACTCATTCTTGAATTTCTTTGTAAAGATTATTTTCTTGATTTGTGTTATCGTTATTTTGAAATTCCTTGAATATATTGATCGTGTTTTGTGTGGATTAAGATTGGATCGTGGAAGTCAAAAATCCAATAAATTGCCAACCAATAAGGGCTAGGGATTGGGTTGAGTTGGGATGATTGGAGAGGTGCTAGATCTCTGTTCTAATCTCGCATGACTTGGAATATGCAAAATATAAATTTGTTGTTTTGTATCTATTGTTTGAGTTATTTTGGTGATCCTTGGTTTATTTGTTATTCAATACCGCGTGTGCATATTATTTGTCATCATATTGTATGCTATGTCGCTTCATTTATTATTTTCACGTTGATTTGAGAAAAAATATCGAAATGAAATATTTGAAGAATTAATGATGAGTAGATCTCAAAATGATTTTTTTAATATCAAAATTGAGTGGTTTATTCGTATTTTGAAGTTGAATTGATAACTTATAATTTTATTGAGGCAATTAGCACTCTATAATTTTTGTATTCAATCGAATAATGTCTCTGAAAAATCTAAGCATTACATAATGGTGTCTGAGCTTAGATTTTAGAACTTATATGAAAACTGTAGAAAGTGAGTTCATTATGTTTCATTGTAAGATCGAATAACTAGAAAACGAAATCAGAGTTGTATATTATGGAAGAATTAACTTGATATATATATTATTTGTAACAAGATTATTCAGCAATAGCAATTAGCTTATTGACAGAAAATTTCGTGAACAAAATTCTTTTTAGAGAGGTCAAATTGTGAGATCCCAAAATTTTTAGAAATATTATAGTGAATGGAGGATTTATAAAGAAAAGAACATTAAAATAATAAAAGAATTGGAATAATCATATGTAAGTGTGCTATAAAGATGTGAAGAATATTAAATGAACGAAATGAAGAAAAAATAAAATATGAAAGAGGTGAGTGGTTAATTGTTCACCAGGGGTGTGTGTTTTGTCAACAAAGTTAGGTGGGTAGCAGCGCAGAGATACATGCAAAGAGGTGTTTGTCTTCCATGACGTCCCCCAAGTGTGCATTTAAAAAGCATGATATATAAAATATGTATGTTTGTGTCAAGTATCACCGGAAAGAAAGGACTAGTGTTTATAAAATGTGAAGGAGAGGTTCTGGCTAAAAACTAAAAGAATGGACATAATAGAGAGAAATAAAGAAAAATATGAGAGATAGAGAAATAGAGATTTTTAAAAAAAAAAAAAAGCAATAATATGTGAGATTGAATCAAGATTCATTTGGTGATATTACTTTGGTGGCTCTTGGAATTTTATATCTGTCGAAGCTAATTGATGATTTAAAGTCAGGGGTAATGTTTACGCCTAAAGAATAACGCGATAATTGTAGCACAGCTTTGGGTGTCGATTCCACAGAGAGACAAATTAAAAAAATAATAGAATGAACAAATAAACTAAAGAAAAATATTAAATGACTACTAGATAATAAAGATTAATTTTAAATATAAATTAAAGTGAAACAAGTAACTAACGGAAAAGGTATTCAAATTTGACAAACAGTAAAGCATCGGGAATCCCTTACACAAATCTAGTATTTTAATTATTCTTAATTCATTGAATAACTCAATTGAGAATTTAATTCCCAAAATTCCTAACCGGACGATATAGATTTATAAACCAAGATTAAACCCAATATAATCCTTTGAAAAATCATTCACTATTTTTAAAATACGTAAATTATTATTACTATTGAGAAAATTCAACGACGACAATATACTCAAGAAAATAATGTTGCAGCAAAGAATTAAATCAATATAGATAAATAATTGGTTCAAACATAATCAAAGAATTAATCCATTCAATAGAAAAACATATGACAGAATCCATAAACAGAATAAATTCTATGATTATTTGTAGAAGAAAATATCAACAATAAATTGAGAATAATAAAACAAAAGAGTTTTATTATTAAAAATCGATTGTATAAATTAAAAATAAATAAAATATCATGTACCGTACAAGTTCAACCCTCGCCCTGAGAATTTATTTATTCATAAATATAATAGACAACAAAAAATCTCCTAAAAAATATAGAACAAACCGACGACAACTGATCTGTGTCTTCTTGCCGCCGAAAACAGCCGCTGTCTTCCGCAAACAGGAAAGTAAAAGGCCAGCCAGCACACACAAAGGAAAAGAATAGGTTTTAAAGTTGAACTCCTTTTAAAAATTATATTTTTTTTCATTTTTTTTTTAGACTTTTTTACTTTAGTCTTTCTTTATTTTAATTTCTCTGTTTCAGCTCCCAAAGCCTAATTTCTATGTAATTTGAAGAAGATAAAGTTCAATAAAAATTATAAGTGCCGGGCCCACGTGACAGCAACATTAATTTCAGTCTTTTTATTCCATGGACTGTCATCAAAAAAAACAAATATAAAAGCCCAATAATAAATTATTTCTCACTAACCAATAATGCAATATTTAAGATTTAAAATGTTATAAAATTATACTCAATTATATCTCAGTGTGAATAGATATTAAATTCAATAATATAAATTATATCTAATTATTTATATTCATATTTCAAAATTTTAATCCAATAATAAGGTATTTAAAATACATTTTTGTGCAATTATCAGGTAATATACAATATGTTCTTCTTCTCTAAACTTTTTACAAATAGTATTTCCTTGATTATTTTTTATTGTATTCTTGTTTACACTAAGGTTGGGCATCAACTACGACGAAGTCTCCGAGCACACATCCGACCTCCGACTTCAGTTGAATTGAATTTTTTTCTTGAACTCTGAACTAGTATAACTAATTCTGACTCCACTTCTTAGAGGCGAAAGTGAAGTTTTGGAACGGACACAAAAAAATACGATCAAAAAGTTGGCGAATGTTTCTATATATATATATATATATATATATATATATATATATATGATTTAGCAGATATACATATAATTTATTGTAAAGAGAGATTTGAGACCATCGCAGCATGTGAGAGCATTAATTGAAAGATGAGACCATTGTTGTCCACTAGTTCACTTAGATCTCTGATCTGAGATCTTAAATTCACAATCATCAACTGAAAGATAGAGATGGAGGAGGGAGGGTTGCTCGTCAACGCTATCTAGACTCTGTGTGTTTGTGTGTGTGTGTGTGTGTGTGAGAGAGAGAGAGAGAGAGAGAGGAGAGAGAGGGGAATAAATGGGATGGGCATAGATAAGGCTAGGGTTTTTAGATATATTATAATAATATATTATATAATTTATAATATGTGTAAAATTATTAATTAATACAATTTGGAATCAGAGTCAGAATTTTTTCAATAAGTATTTCAAACTTTGACTTTAGTCGGATTATGAGTTTTTCCTCTTATTCTGACTCTGTACGAGTCGAATTTTTTGCAAACCCCTAGTGTGCACTCAAATAATAAAAGATTTGGGGATCAAACATGATAAGGCCTACAACCAAGATTAAGTCAGTAAGATTCAAGAGATATAAGACAACTAAGAGAAAATGGTCCCCATAGATCTCGGATAATGAAGATACGTGACATCATGAGACAACAGTTATAGACAGTCCGGCGCACTATATATGATGCTGGAAATAGAGTCCAAAATTACTAAGTCTCATTGCTAGAAAAGACGGCTCTGACGATTAATAACTATCACCTATAAATACAGATGTCTGGGTTATAAAGAAAGGGTCTCTCGATCACACACACACACACACACATTATACTAGTCTTCATCTTCAATGTTTCGCTTAGTTTATTTCATTTACACTGTAATCGTCACTCCGATAATCTCTTTTTTGCGTTATTTCAAGTACGGTAGGTCATTTAACAATTCTTTTTTGTCGTTTACATTACTGTTTTTTCTTCGAGTTATTTCAAATTATCAGTTTGTTTGCTTATTACAACGGAAATTGTTTAAGTCCTTGATCTGCAAGGCAAAGAAAATGATTTAGAAGTAACTTTACACTTTGTGTCAATCATTTGAACAGTTACGATTTTAAAACCTCACGCCCATTAGAGTAATTTAAAAATGTTTGCAAACTAAGTCCTTTAGGACTTTGGCATGCCCGCAATCCAAAATACGCCAAAATATTCTATTATTTGTTATCATGATTCTGAAATATCTATTAAATTTCTTGAGTATATCGATCACACTGATTGTATTTTGTGTGAATTAAAACTAGTTCTTGGTAGCCAAAAGTTTAATGCATTGGCAGCTAATAAACTTGGGGGATCGGGTTGAGATAGGATGATTGATGAAATGTTAGATCTCTTTTTTAATCTCGCATAACATGGGATATACAAAATATGAATTTGTTGTTTCAGATGCTTCGGTGATCTTTAATTTATTTGATATTCGATACAGTTAAGCATATTATATACTTCCTTATTTTATTTAATATTTTCATGTTAATCTGGGAGAAAAGATTAGAATGATATTTGAAGCATAAAGAATGACAGATCTCGATGTAATTTTTGTAATATTAAATAAAGAGATTTATTTGTATTTTAAGGTTTAAATTGATAATTGTGATTTTACTAAGACAATTTGTGCTCTGTAAATTTAAGTTGAATGTAAAATTTCGAATTCAACCGAATAACATCTCTTAAAAACCGGAGCGTTAAAGTTTTTTCATCTGACACAACAAAACAACCTTATGTTCATGAGACGCAACATGTAAGGAAATCCACCTACTAAGAAATTAAGGTTCGTGGCCCAACGTGTTTGGTAGGCAAACCTTTAAGACCACACATATATTTCGACGCAGACCCCCAAAGTCAAAAGTGGGCCTTGACAGTTTTGTCCTAATTACTGTAACTTGCTGATGAAAGGGGTTGGTCAACATTCACCAGTGATTGATGGAGAAAGTATGGATAGATAAAATCGAAATAAGTAATAAACTAGAGTCTAGTTAATAACATATGATCGGCCCGACTCAAGACCCAACTTAGGTAATGGGCCAGTCCAGATTAGGCCCAACTCAGATAAGGGCCGATCTAAACAAGATCCAGTGGGTCCGGCCCAGAAGAGACCCGGACCTACCCAAGCTCACCAAGAACCCTGTCAACCACTCCACACCCTCTCTGCAGCTGTCTTATCTGTTACGAGGATGACGCCAACTCTACCAAATCAGTCTTCCTGTTACTAATAAAACACCTCAATCTATTATGAGGTGCCTATAAATTGCAAGTTCCACTTACACATGGGGGGTATCTCTCACATCTTGTATCTAGCATCTTATCTCACACCTAATTCACCTGAGCTCTCCACACTCCTACAACAATAAAACACCCTACCAACCAAAGCCCATCAAAGTGGAGTAGGTCACCCTGACCAAACCACTCTGTATCTGTGTATTGCTCGTGCTGATCTCATCTTTCTGTTCACTGCATTTATTATCTATACTAATTACTCGACAAGTGGTGCATAAAACCAATTTGTGTATCATCAGTTTGACGTCGTCTGTGAAAACGACAAAGTTTTCACCCCAACCATCCTTGTGTATCTATGACAATCACTACCAAATCCATGAATCAGCTTGAGGATGATCCACCATGTCGCGAGGAGGTCCTGCCTCCACCAACAAACCTTGGCGTTGCGGCAAATCCCATAGCTAGACAACAACTACTGGAGACGATGCAATTGTTGGTAAATCAAATCAGCAGATCCTCTAGTTGATGCTCATTAGATACCCTAAAGAAGTTGTGCCTCAGCCCCCAGGAGGAGAAGCACCCCAGGTAATTTTCCTAGGGTGCCAAGGCTCCCAGTGTCAAGGCACCCAGCACCAGGGTGCCCCTCCTCAGCGCTCAGGCATTCTAGCTCCTCTTCCTTATGTGTCGGCTTTGTCCTCCTGTGCTGGTGACCCTCCAATGGAAGAAGGCGAGTGGAAAACCAATATATAGACCATGAAAGCCACTACAACAGTCCTTCATAGGGTGTCCCAAACCAATGGGACAAAAAAATTAAGGAGGTGCAGAATCAGCTAGGCTACGTCTTCAACGCCCTCAAGGCGCGAGGACCTAAAACAATCGAGTACCTAGTGAGGCATACCGACAACCCTTGTGACTGATGTAGCCAACTATTCTCTTTCCCCAAAGTTCAAGATGCCAACCGTGGAAGGAAGCTTTTAATAGATCCAAAGACCCATTGGACCACCTTGACACCTACAAATCCATGATGCAGCTATACAACGTACCAGACGAGATCAAGTGCAAGGCTTTCCCTACCACCCTTAAATGATCTGCTCGCCAACAGTTTGCCAAACTTACCCCGGCCTCCATAGGCACTTTTGCTGAACTAAGCAAGTCCTTCGTCTCACATTTCATCGGAGGACGATGACACCAAAAGACTGTCACTCACTTGCTCAGCATTAAACAGGACCGGGATGAAAGCCTTAGGAGTTGCCTCACTTCTTTTAACGAGGAGGTTCTCCAGATTGAGGAGCCCGATGACAAGGTCACCATGATCGCTTTCTTGGGAGGTCTATGCTCATCTAGCTTTCTCTTTTGAATGATGAAGCACCCACCAAATAGCATGCTAGAATTGTAGGCAAAAGCTCAAAAATACATAAATGCCAAGGACGTCACTAAAGCCAAACGAGGTAAGTCCTCCCATCATCATCACCACCTGTATCCGACTCCTCAAAAAGAAGACACAAAGGCATAGGCATTAACAAATTTTGTGGTTGAGGTCACATCGCTTGAGGAGAGAAATTGTCGAGAAGACTTAGTGCCAAGGGCTTGCGCTTCAACCTGGGCTCCCAGCTCATCAACGCGCTCCTCATCTCAATCTACTAGAATGAGCCACCAGCTTGATGGCCCTCCTGTGGGCTAACCCTCAAACTTTGCCTCTACTGTCATACGGGCAGTCTCACAGTTAGCTCTATCTTAGCGAATCTCTTACGGGTTGCCAAAAACTCAGTCTCAAGAGGTGCATTTCTCTTACGAGCAACCCTAAAATTCTGCCTTTGCTCTCATTTAGGCAGCCTTATAGTCAGCCTACCTCCAGCTTAGCGACTCTCTCACGGGTCTCCAAAAGCTTGGTATCAAGAGGTACAACTCTCTCACGAGCAACCCTCAAAGTCTGTCTCTGTTCTCATGCAGACAGTCTCACAGCTAGCTTACCTCCAGCTTAGCAACTCTCTCACGGGTCGTCAAAAGGTCGGTCTCAAAAGGTGCAGCTCTCTCACGAGCAATTTACAAATTCTGCCTCTACTTTCATGTGGGTAGCCTCAAAGTCAACCTACCTCCATCTTAGTGACTCTTTCACGATCGCCAAAAGTTCGGTCTTAAGAGGTGCAGCTCTCTCACGAGCAACCCTCAAACTATGGCTTTACTCTCATGCAAACAGCCTCTATTTCTCTACAGCCCAATGTGTCTGCCTCTCTCTCCAAATTATCATGTTGGATATTTTGATGTTGGAGTAACATTATTTTTACCATCTCCAGGCACGCTCTTGAAAATCAGGCCGTCTATAACCCGCGGGACTACATTAGAATGAATGTCAACAATTGGGTCTCATCCTTTTTGCAGCCATTCGGCACCGTCACCTTGTTGACGCAGCGCTCCCGTGCTTAACACCTATCACACACAATGCCTGTCTGCGCTCCCAACACTAAGGATCCGGCACCTGCTCTTGGGTACTAGCTCCCCTACTCCTGGCACCAAGCCTCTTGGCATCCCTTCTAGATGCCTTGCTCCTAGCACCCCCTCTTGGTGCCCGGCACCTGGCGCCTCGTCCTAGCACCTAGCTCTTGTGTCCGCTCAAGTACCTACACCAGCCCATGTGCCAACGCCAACTATGGTGCCCCGAACGCCCATGACCGTGTCTAGTCTAGTTCCTACACCCCTGCCTGCGCCAACACTCGAGGCACCCTAGCGGACTCTTGCCACCCCTAGTACCCATTGCCCCTGCGATGCCCGCTGTCATTGTCACCCTGGCTCCTGCCACCTCAATGCCTACGCCCGCCTCGATGCCCGCGCCCGCTGTCATTGCCTCAACTCCCATGCTTGCATTACTCATGTCTTATTCACTCATACCACCTCTGCCTTCCATCACTTTTTAGTCTAATTCTCTCAAGGAATGGAATGGTACAAGGGGAAAAGATAAGGGACCTATTTTGAGACTTACCTGGTTGGATTGGTATTAAAGTATCCTAATTGGAGTAGGATTGACATTGAGGAGCTCTCATTCACTTTGACAATTATCTAATTAGATTAGCATCCAAGTATCCTAATTAGAGTAGGATTGACCTTGAGAAGCTCCCATGAGGATAAACCATATCAAAAAGGAAAAGGTAAACCTTAAGAGAAAATTTAAAAAAGAGTCATTGCCAAGCAAGGAGTTCAGTTGCAGTTAGACCAGCTAATGCCCTCTCCCCAAAATCATTGAGCTCAAGGCATGGGGGTCAAATGATGGGCCTGGCCCAAGGCCCAACTTTACTTTCTCGAGGAGACCACCTCAAGAACTTTTCATTTTAGATCTCATACAACACTTGTGATACTATAGTGTTAAGGGGAGTGAACTGTCATGGGGCATATTTATGATGTAGCTCCTAAGGAGGGGGACCTAGGTAGTCTCTGATGTCACCTCTCCTCTTTGAAAAACGATCTCCACCAGTCCCTTTTGTTTTCCTTCTTTCCCTCAGAAGAGGAATTCCCATCTTTTGAGAGGAAAGCTTCCTCACCATTGGTATACTTCCCTTCTTTTGTTAATACCTCAATCGTACTGGCCTCAGGGTTCTTGGCAATCAAAAATAGTAAATCCTTTGATTGGACCCCTGGTCCGACAGTGAAGGCTGTGAGGACGAACTTCTCATCAAGGGTATCCATTTTCAAGGACTTCAAGTTAAATTTCTAGACATAGCTCCACAGTGAATCATTTGGACCCTATTTCACGCTCAACAGGTGGTAGGAAGGCTTTCGGTAAGTTTGGGCCCCTACAAAGTGGGACTCGAATGAGATGGAGAGCTCTCTAAAAGAGGAAATTGAAATAGGGGCTAGCCTTGAACCAAGCCAAGGCCAATCCCTTCATAGTAATGGCAAAAGCTTGGCAGCGCACTAGATTATGATATCCATGCAATTCCATCTGATTCTTGTATGTGTTGAGGTGGTCCATGTGATCCTTCGTCCCGTCAAATATTTCGATTTGGGCATTTTAAATTTTTTAGGGAAGAGGAAAATGTAGCACCTCAAGGGTTAATGACGACTCTGTTTGCCGAACCAGAGCATCCATGGTCATTGGAGCTTTGCTTTTGACCGCCTTCTTCATGTGGCTTAGCTATTGTTGGATCTCTTTGAAGCATTGTTCGTAGAACTGATCCCTCCCATTTTGCTAGGGAGGATTCGGGATGTGCTCGTTTCTACGGACTCCTCGAATTTGACTCTGGAACTCATCTTCCTCCCCATTTCTTAGGACTCTGCGATGAACATTATCAGCCGAGTGACTGAAGATCTTTTTCTTTTGTAATTTCTTTTAGAGGATTTTGACAATGATGTTCCATTTGTGGGGGATCATTCTGGGCTAATTGTGCCCCCTGGGGATTCTGAATGCGGATAAAATTTACTAGGTCCTCATTTTGCTGGAGGAGGTGCTCATTGGCTTGACGTAGTGCTTCAAATTTGTTGTTTGAAGGGAGATCTGCCATTGGCAAATTGTTTTCTAGGTTCGGTAGAGGATTTATTGGAATTCTTTGTTGTCCCGTGACAGTGGCTACTTGCTGGTTTTGCAAATGTAGTGAATTTGCCTAATTTTTGCTCATGTTGCGCATAGAAACCATCAATTACTGAAAGATCAATAGAATTTTAGCAAGAATTGAAACAATCGTTCTCAAAGATGACACCAAACTGATGGTGTATTCTACACTATTGAGTAGACGTAAATATATAGGAGATCTATTGATGGGGATTACTAGAGTATCTAGTCAGAGATTCTTGCCTCTTAGTAGTTGAACAGTCAATTTAGGGATAATAGATGTGAGTAGAACTTAAAAGACATGAGGTTTATAGTAGTTCACCAACCTGAAAGCTTGACTAGTCCACTCTAATGAAGTCTCTTGCTCCTGCGGGAATTCTCTATTACTTGGGAAAGGATGTTACAGAATAACAGAATATCAATGTATGGATGCCTGATCTCTCTTAGTGTGAGAGACATGATCCCTCTTTATAGTGTATAGTTTTCTTACGCAATCTCTATGATCCTTGTGTAATCAATATGATCCATTTTTGGTTGTTACGACTCATGTAATGGAATATTTGGCCGTTAGAAGCTACATTACATAGGTGTGATGTGGCCCTCCAGGTGGTGTGAGCTGTCATTATCGTAGTGCACACAAGGGTCACGTTTGGTGACGATTCCCTACATGCAGCTCCTGAACTAGGAGTCTCCTGCTGGAGGGTCTGAGATATGAGGTCTGACCTGGGACGTTTGATTTGTGACATCTGAGCTGAGGTGTCTGAACCGAGGTGACCACCTAAGACTGAGAGGTCAGCTCGTTTCACCTGACCTTATCTGTCTCGACTATAACCCAGATTTTGGCAATATATCGTGGGCCCTTATTGAGGGTAAATCCTCGATCTACTATTAGGCCGACCTTAGCCTTGTCTAATTATTAGTGTCATCGAGGCTCATTTTAATTAAGCGGGTTAAGATGAAATATAAATAGGTACTCATTGGGTAGAACATTTATCTTTCAATTAAATACAAAAGTAATAAAATCAAAGATATACTAATATACCAAAACATACACACACACACACACTAATACACCAAAAAATACACACACATATATAATAATACATTAAAAATAAATAAATAAATAAAGTACGCTAGTGTGTTAAACAAAAAAAATTCAGTATTCGTCAACTTTCGATGCAAAATTTTATTTTAAGAGGTCAATGATGGGTTCATGTTCAATGCATGGTTTCATAGAATTATTACTCGTTAACTTGACCCGTCAATCTCAATTGTTAAAATTCTCATTTCAATTTGACCCATTAAAATTCATCCTTATGATTTTTTTTTAAAAAAATCTGTTTGTTGTAAAAAAAAAAAGGAAAGCCGAGAATTTGACCGTTGGGCAGTTCCCAATCTTCCCACTACATCAATTAAGAGGAAGTGGACAAGGTGGGGTTCCTAAAAGATTGCCAGCTGCCCCCTTTTTTTGCATGCAAAAGGGTATTATAAATACACTTGATCTTGAGATCAAGAAGGTGGAGAAATCTGGAGGAGTTCAGACGGTTAAAAAAAAAACAGCAAAGGAAGAAAAAAGAAGTTTGGAGAACAAGTGGCATTCAACAAAAAAAAATCTGCTGCTTTTGACCAGGTATCAATCTGGGTCTCTTTTCTTCTCTCTTGGATTTAATCTGCTCATGGTATGTTTGTAGCGATCTGGGCAATAATCACAGCGGATCAGACCAATTGCATTGACCCCATTCACTCAGAAGTTTCCCCTCAACAGAATTTTTCAACTCCTACAACCCGGAGGCGGAGTAACGAAGGTTTCGACTGCATGCGCGGCAACTTCCACAAGATTTACATAACCTAGAAGGACCAATTAAGTCTTTAAAAGATCTACTATGGAATCGACAAGAGCTTCAAGTCCCTCAACCATTTCTAAAAAAAAACAGCCAGTCTTCGCCAAGTGACGTTTCATGGGCCACCAGAGTGTTTGTCCTTTAAAAAATTTTGCTTTGGTCTTTCAAAGACCATTTAAAAAAAAAACAAAATCTGTTTTGGTCTTTCAAAAACTATTTTAAAAAATTTCTGCTTTAGTCTTTCAAAGACCATTGTTAAAAAACTATGTTTTAGTTTTTCAAATACCATTTTATAAAAAATTCTGTTTTGGTCTTTTAAAGACCATTTTAAAAAATTCTGCTTTGGTCTTTCAAAGACCATTTTAGAAAAAAAAAAAAAAAATCTGTTTTGGTCTTTCAAAGACCATTTTAAAAAAAAAAAAAAACTGTTTTGGTCTTTCCAAGACCATTTTAAAATAACAATGGAGTTTTTAATTCTTGAGAAAGTTTACAGCAATTAAGAGCCTTTGACTCTTCAAAAATTCATGAATCAAAGGAGTTTTTTAACTCCACTTTTTAAAAGAGTTTCTAACTTTATTTCTTAAAAGAAATAGGGAAGCACAGGAGTTTTAACTCCTAAATATATATATATATATATATATATATATATATATATATATATATATATATATCTCAATGTGAACATGTACACACAAACCAGAAAAAAAAAATACAACAGACATTACCCAAATCTTGTCATTGTTGGAAGTCATCTGCCCAAAATTCCTCAAATTGCAGAATCAACAAAAGCTTGCGTTCTTTTAATTTTTATGCGGCAAAGACGAGTCAATGGTCTGTTGACGCAACCCACTGCCTATTTGGCTAGAATGCCTAGTCCCATATGTTGGCAAAAAAGTGGGTTGAAAAAAAAAAATCTTTGGCTTTGATTTAAAACAATCGCAATCTTTTTGCCAGGTGAAGATACAAGATTTGAGATTTTTCTTTATGGTCTCTTCCAAAGCACAAATTAACACAAAAGAGTTTTTAACTTCCACCAAATCAAAGGAGTTTTTTTTTAACTCTTCCGATAACGTGTAACGACTCAAAATTTTGTATTATTTCGAAAGCACATGAAAATCAAAATAAGAGATCTTTGATCCATTTTGGCAAGTGTAACAATAATTTGACCATTTAAATCCGTCGCTATTTTTGGAGTTTTAAACTCCTACAAATTAAATAGTGCAAAAATAAATTAAAGAGTTTCTAACTCTTTACTAATTTTGCGAGTTTAAAACTCTTTAATGATCTTTATGAAAAGAGTCTTGGACTCTAAAATAGATTTGTGAGTTTATAACTCACAAAAATTCACTAATTTTATATGGAATTTAATTCCATCAAGTCACAACCTATGTGAATCCTAAAATTCACGTAAGTCAGAGTCGTTTTAAATACAAATCAAGTACATACCAAAGAATAATGGGTCATTTACCCATTTCAACTCAACTCAAATAAAGTTCTAAATTAAATGGGTCATTCACTCATTTAAAATCCCACTCAAATAAATTCCAAATTCATATGAACTACGGTTGATTGGATTCCATTTTTGGATATGTAGGCAGTCTAGTTAAACTAGGCACAGTCGCAAATCCAAATCAACTTCAAATAAATTCCAAATTCTTTCTCGAAACTATGAATCGGCTTGATCCCGGTAACGGGTACGTAGAGCAGTCTAGGCAATTAACCTAGGTCCAGCCACCATCACAAATAAAACGCCCATGTGGTGTAAATGGTAACGTGTGATAATTTCTCGTTAGAATCAAAGGGTGTTCTTTTGAAGTAAGAAATTATAATTAACAGATATATACTATCCGGAATGAGTCTAACCTACTTTTAATAAAACTCGTATATTTCTTCGTTATATGAGTGAAGTCATGTTCGGCAAACTATTCAAATTTTTGCCCAACATGGTTTTTGGCACGCCCGGTGGGACCCATTTTTCTTTTCATCTCCAACTTTAAGAAATTAATTAGTGCTTTATTTTTGTTGTCTTAATAGGCTCATAATGGGACCACAAGTAACTGTTTACTACCACAAACTACCTTCATCAATGCAAGTTCATGGGAAAAATTCAAAGAAGGTGACCTATCGTGCATCTTTCAAGATTGATCAGTCAACAATCTCTGGAGCAATTCCAAAAGTCAATACTGGGATCCAAGGGAGGAAAAACACCAAAGCTACACCTAAGAAGGCTATTGAAGTCATGCCAACAATTGCTAAGGCTACCCATATGGAGGTTCCAAAAATCACCCTAGTTTGTCAGCCTAATCAAATTTTGATTGGAACCATACCGATTAATTTGCCCTATAATGTATCAGTGATTGCAACTTCAGTGAAAAGCAAGGAAGGTACTCCTCCTTCTACACCAAGGGTGAAAGTTCCCAAGGCTTCTCAGGATAGGTTACCACAAGGACAGGCTACCCCAAATTCTGTTGTTACTAGTCAATCAAAGGTTACATCTCTAGGACAATTTAGACCAAGAACAGTTGAGCTTGGTTCACCATCTGCATCTGCTAAAGGAAAGAATCCAAAACTTTCCTACTCCAACAGTCAGGGATTAGATTCGAATATTTCCATCAAGGCCTTTTCTAAAAGGAACCCTTCCAAGAAAAGAGGATCCAAGAAGAAATCAAAGGGCCCAAAAACCCAATCTATACCTAAAGCTTCTCTGTTTCCATTGATTACCATAAGTGCTGAGCAATCCAAGAATGCACATTCAGATATGGAAGCTCAAAAATGGGCTTTCCTTTCTAGACACATGTATGCTAGGGAAGCTCACATTTTCATCCGAGGCAGACCACTTCTCAAGGGAAGGCATGCAAATTTACATAGGCCCTATCACTCGATCAAGAGCTCGAATAATGTCTCATCCTTCTTTCAAGGAATTTACGACCACAGATGAGTTCTTAACAATTGAACATGATTACTTATCCTCACAAGCTACCTCGGAGGAATCAATAGCATCAAATCGACATGAACAACCCATCAGCTCAATGTCAAGCTCAAATAATCCTCTTTATGGAGATCCTAAAGCTTTCTTTCAAGAAGAGGATTTTTTGAATGAGTTGGGACATCAGTTCCAAGAAAAACTAACAATTGATGAAGAATTTGACTCAGAGGATATGTCAGTTCTTGTTACAGGAACGTCAAGCATTGAGGAGCGGTTAAATGAGATGCTGAGAAAATTGGCAAAGAAAGACACTAAGATAGTTGCCCTCGCAGCTGAAATGGCTTGCCAAGCTAGTGCCTCAGCACGAGAACATGTTCAAACCACTGAAGAGCCTCAAACTTCTACAGTGTCAATTACTCAGGCAAATTTGAAAACATTAATTGCTAATGGAATTCGAGAATTCCAAGCATCCATGACTGCACCAGTGCTTAGGTATCGTAGGCCATATCCTAGTCATTATGATACCATCACATTTCCTCATGGTTATTCAAAACCAAACTTTGAAAAATTCAATGGGATTAATGGGTCACCCCAAGAGCATCTCGCTCACTTTTATTCAACATGTGGGGAGTCAGCTTTGTCTGATGCCTTATTAATAAGGCAATTTGTGCAATCCTTAAAAGGGTCAGCATTCACTTGGTACACTCAATTGCAGTCATGTTCGATCATCACGTGGGATGATATGCAAAGGGCATTCTTAGCCCAATTTGTTAGTTCAAAGAAGAAAATCTCAATAATTGACCTTGCAGATGCTTGGCAAAGAATAAATGAAAGTGTTAATGACTTCATTACAAGGTAGAGAAGTCTTAACCTTCTATGCTCTGAAAAGCTAAGTGAACAATCTGTAGTTCAAATGTGTTCCAATAATTTGCTTCCGATTGCAACATTTGTAGGCATGGCAGAACTCCAGTCATTTGATGATCTTGTCTCAAAGCTAGCAATGTTGAAAGACAAATAGCCTGACAAAGGAGTTTGCCTCAAAAATCTCGGATGACTGAAGAGAAGAAGTTTGATAATAAGAAGCAGACAAAGAAAGATGAGGCCATGCCTACATTTGTCAATGTCAATAAGAAGAAAGAAAATGGAAAAGGAAAAGGAAAAGATGTCCCTAAAAATGGGAAAGAAACTTCCAGAAATCACTCTTTAAAAGAAAAAAAGGAAGTGAAATACACTTTCGAAGATGATGATGTGGAAGAAATTTTTAACTCATTACTAAAGGCAAAGACAATAGAATTACCAGAGCCTAAGCGACCATCCTAGGTTTACAAGACCGATGACCCAAAATTTTGTCGGAACCATCGGATTGTGAGTCATTCTCTGAAGGATTATTATGTCCTTAAGAATATTATTCAAGCAATGGTGAATAAGGGAGACATTGAAATACAAGAGTCCTCCACTGCTGCCACTTCAAATAATATTTCCTTAGTTGAGAATGAGTCCATCCCCACTGTCATGGTACCAAAGGGGGGCAATTCAAGTTGCTTTTGTTGTCGACAGTGAGGTTACCTATCGGTATGCTTATCGGGACATGCCCCGTTGAAAAAATTCAACAATTCCAACACTTTATGAGCTTATAACAGAACCAAATTTGGATTGTTGGAGCGATTCTTGTGAACTAGGAGATGAAAGCGGAGATCAGTGGCAAACACATGTTAGCAAGAGGACTAAAAAGAGGACAAATACTTTATCCCCTAGTGTCGAATCTTCAGGCCACCCTGGAATAAAGTTTCGAGGGAAAAAGGTGGCTAAGAAAAAGAAGACAAAAAAAAAACTCAAGTCCATTTGGAGGATGAGTACGTCTAGCCTGAGAGAGTACCAATTACTCTCGAAGAGTACTTACCCACCGAATTCTTCAAAGATGAAGATGTTGAAGGAGAAATGGTGATGCAATGCTGCATGGCCACATACGAGGAAGGTGATTTATTTGACCCTGAGGTCGACGAAATTACTTTACGTTCTGGACAACTCCTTTCGTCACCTCCAAAAGCTCTACCAAATAAAAAAGCTTTAGAACCCTCACCTTTGAGTCCTCAAGGTCAAGCGCCAAAAGAATCATCTGAAAATGAAGAAGCTATTAAGCCTAGAGGTAACCAGGGGACACCAGCAAAGCAATGGTCTGGAAATACATCATCCCCTATGAAGGTTAAATATGATGTCCTCGCACATCTAAAACGCATTTTGGCACTTTTAAGTGTATATGATGCTCTACAGTTGTCTAGAGAGCTTAGAAAGGCATTGATTCAAGCATTGACAAGTCCTGATCTCTATGTTGATAATGTTGAGCTAGTAGATGCTCAACACTCACTGAGGGTATGTGCTTCATGTATGGCCTGCATTACCTTTACTAATGATGATCTTCAATTGGGGGTGGAGTACCACAACCGTCCTCTTTATATCATTGGCGAAATTGGAGACACTCAAGTGAATCGAATTATGCTCGATTGTGGTTCAGCTGTAAATCTACTTCCTCTAAAGATGTTGCATGCCATGGGTATGTCAGCAAAACATTTGTCACCATCCATGCTAACAATTCAAGGCATTAATCAAGTAGGGCAAAGAGCCCTGGGCACCATCGAAGTGAAGATTGAAATTGAAGATTTTCACACAAGAGCCATTTTTCATGTCATAGATGCTGATATGACATACAATGTCTTGTTAGGACGTCCATGGCTTCATGTTAATGGTGTCATTCCCTCCACACGTCCACCAAGTTTTCAAGTTTTATAAAGACGGAGAGGAAAAGACAGTGGTGGCAGACCCAAATCCATTTGGGAGTGAAGAGGTGAACTATGTTGATGCCAAGTTCTATAAAATGACAAATTCTCATTTTTCTGCTGATAGCTGAAAGGATAAAGAAGCTATAATGAGGAATGAGGGTAGCTCCAAACCATCAATTTCTCAATCATCAAAAGCTTCAAAAGTTATCCGAGTCAAGACAACTCCTAAAAGGGTCCAAAAAGGTCAGGTTTCAATTGCACCGAAGGAAAGATTTGTTTTGAAGTATGTACCAAAAAAGAAAGGAAAATTAAAAGAAGAAGTTTTGACTTCAATTCGAGATACAATATCGTCACTTACTATAAGTTACACATGTCCTCTTCGAAGGATAAATCAATCAATCCCTCAAGACATTTTAATTTCAACCACATTTGGAGAGGATGAAAGTCAGACAAAGAGATTTGTTTTCTTTAAAGAGAGAACATCGAATTTTCCTTCATCATCAGCTCCATACAATTTGGGACCCCAAAAGAGTAAAGTTTTCTTTAAGAAGGGAAAAAGAAAGTCATAACTCACCAAAAAATGACATTCCCAAGACTTCCCCTTCGGAGGCAATAGTTTTCACTGATAAAGAACAAGCTACGTTCACTGAAGAGGAGGGTGACAAAAAGCCTCGAGTTTTAGTTTTTCAATGGCTTGGAGGTTATTCAAAGCCTACATTCCAAAAGTCCAATGTGAACAAGAAATGGAAGCTGAAACAAAAAATTCAAAGGAGAATTGTCTTGAAAAATGTTGAGGAAGTTAAAGCAGACCAAAATTTAGAAGGGATTGTACAAGTCAATTGTGCTTCCTTTAAATAAAATCAAAAAGAAGATTCTTTGGATACGAAAAAGGAAGGAAATCCCATTCTAGAAGATGACCTAGAGTTCAAAAATAATGTTCAACTAGCACCTCCTCAAATTGAAGACGGAGGACTGGCCATTGTTGATGAGCTCAGAGAAATAAATCTTGGTACAGCCGATGATCCTAAGCCCGTCTTTGTCAGTGCTCAACTTTCTCTGGAAGAATTAAATGATTATGAGCACCTTCTTCGGGAATATTGGGACGTCTTTGCTTGGGGCGATCAAGACATGCCAGGATTAGATCCAAAAATTTCAGTACATCGACTGGCTATATCGGACGTTAAACGCCCTGTAAAGCAAGGTCAACGTCGTTTTCGGCCAGAACTAACTGTGCAAATTGAAGTCGAAGTGGATAAGCTGATAAGTGTTGGTTTTATTCAGGAAGTTCGATATCCCACTTGGCTCGCAAATATTGTGTCTGTTAAGAAAAAAAGTGGACAAGTGTGCATTTGCATAGATTTCAGGGATCTAAATGATGCATGTCCTAAAGATGAGTTCTCACTCCCAATTATTGAACTACTAGTGGATGCAACCACGGGGTTTGGTGTTTTATCTTTTATGGATGGTTTCTCAGGTTATAACCAAATAAAAATGGAGCCTGAAGACAAGGAACTCATGGCATTCCATACTTCAAAAGGAATTTACTGTTACACAATCATGCCATTGGGATTGAAAAATGCAGGTGTCACTTACCAAAGAGCCATGACAATCATTTTCAAAGATTTGCTCCACAACACAGTTGAATGTTATTTAGACGATTTGGTTGTTAAAACTAGAAAAAGGGAGTACCATTTGAGTGACCTCAAAAGAGTCTTTGATAGACTCAGAAAGAATCAACTCAAAATGAATCCCTTAAAATGTACGTTTGGGGTAACTTCTAGAAAGTTCCTTGGTTTCATCTTCAGACACCGAGGTATTGAAATTGATCCCACCAAAATAAAATCAATCACAGAAATGCCTGCTCCTCGTAAGTTACACGAGTTACGCAGTTTACAAGGAAAGTCGACCTACATAAGGAGGTTTATCTCAAATTTGTTGGGAAGATGTCAACCTTTCTCAAGGCTAATGAAAAAAGATGTACCTATTGTATGGGATCAAGCATGTCAGAATGCTTTTGAAAGCATTAAGGAGTATTTATCAAAACCTCCTGTGTTAATGGCTCCTATAAAAGGAATGCCCCTAATTTGTACATTGTGGCACTTGAACGCTCTGTAGGGGCAATGCTAGCTCAAAACAATGATGATGGAAAAGAAAATACCTTGTACTACCTTAGTAGGATGCTTGTGGGAGTAGAACACAACTACTCCCCTATGGAGAAAATGTGTCTGGCATTAATTTTTTCAGTGCACAAATTACGGCATTATTTACTTTCTCATCCTATACGGCTGATATCAAAGGCT
The DNA here is from genome assembly GCA_963454935.2 of Ilex paraguariensis. Lineage (NCBI taxonomy): Eukaryota > Viridiplantae > Streptophyta > Magnoliopsida > Aquifoliales > Aquifoliaceae > Ilex > Ilex paraguariensis. The sequence continues at coordinate 452,677 of CAUOFW020003258.1, forward strand.
GATCCTTTAAAGTACTTGATGTCCAAACCATTCTTGTCAGGAAGAGTTGCCCGTTGGTCTGTACTGTTAACAGAGTTTGACATTATGTATGTACCTCAAAAGGCAATAAAAGGGCAAGCACTTGCAGATTTCTTAGTAGCTCATCCTGTTCCTGACAACATGCAGTTACTTGATGATTTTCCCGACGATGATGTTTTGTCCATTGAAACATCATCATGACAGCTTTATTTTGATGGGGCAGGCATTGTGTTGGTGACACCTTCTGGAGGATTAATTCCATATTCATTCTCGTTATTGGCTATGCTCAAATAACACAACTGAGTATGAAGCATTGATCATTGGCCTAGAAATTGCACTTGAAATGCATATTGATTGTTTGCAAGTGTTTGGCGATTCTCAATTAATTGTCAAACAATTAAACGATCAGTATGAAGTGAAAAATGAAAATTTGGTATTTTACTATAAAAAAGGTAAATACTTAATGTCTAAATTCCAAGACATCAAGATTAATCATGTGCCTAGGTCAAAAAATGACAAAACAGACGCACTAACTAATTTAGCTGCGTCTCTAACTCTTCCTAAGCAAAGGGACATCCAAGTCACAGTTGGGGAACCTTATTTACTACCTCCAGCACTTGACCGTATGGAAGCAACAGAAAACACAAACATAGTAACTGTTTGTGAAATTGAAGAAGATCCAGATTGGCGGCAACCTTTCATTGAGTATTTCCTACATGGTAGACTACCGTCTAATCCAAAGAGAAAGGTTGATTTAAGACGAAGACCCCTTCGTTTTGTGTACCTAAACGACACCCTATATAGAAGATCAATTGAAGGGATCCTTCTTAGGTGCCTGTTAAAAGAAGAGGCATCGAATGCTTTGTATGAAACTCATGCTGGTACTTGCGGTGCGCACCAAGCTGGACCTAAATTCGCCACACAGTTAAAGCAATTGTGCTATTACTGGCCAACCATGGTACAAGATTCAATGAAATTTGCAAATAATTGCAAAGTTTGTCAGCTACATGCAGATTTTATACATCAACCTCCTCAATTACTCCATTCGACTATGTTGTCATGGCCTTTTGAGACTTGGGGTCTGGATGTAATTGGCCCTTTTAAGCCCCCATCTTCACGTTCTCATCAATACATTTTAGCGGGAACAGATTATTTCTCCAAGTGGGCTGAGGTTGTACCGTTAAAAGAAGTAAGGGCATTGGATGTTGTAAGTTTTATTAAGAACCACATAATTTATCGTTATGGGGTTCCATCAAAGATCATCTCTAATAATGCCTTGTATATCAAAAATCAATCCATGTGGAAATTGATTGAAAAATACAAGTTTCGACATGGGCGTTCTACAAGCTACAACCCATCAACTAATGGACAAGCCGAAGCTTTTAATAAGGTGCTATGCAAAATTTTTAAGAAGATGGTTTCCAAAAACAAAAGAGATTGGCATGATAGACTACTAGAAGCTTTATGGGCATACAGGACAACAATTCATACTTCTACGGGTTGTACCCCATATAGACTCGTCTATGGCTCGGAAGCAGTGCTCCCACTTGAAGTGCAATTTCCATCTCTAAGAGTAGCTGCTCACCTCACAAATCCAGAAGAAAATACAAAAATAAGATTAGCTGAGCTAGAAGCATTAGATGAAGAAAGGCTTGATGCCCAACAAAGACTTGAAATCTACCAAGCCCAAGTGGCAGGTGCCTTTAATAAAAATGTCAAATTTCGATCCTTCACGGTTGGTGATTTGGTTTTGACCATAAGACGACCATTTTTTATAGCGGGAAGGATGAAAGGAAAGTTTGAACCAAAGTGGGAAAGACCATATGTCATCACTAAAGTTTTTTCCCAAAGGAGCTTATGAGCTTTCCAATTTTGAAGGGAAGTGCACATACCCCCTGTGTGAATGAGAAGTTCATTAAAAAGTTTTATGCTTAAAGAAAAAAATAAAAAAAATTGAACTACGTTGGCTTGATCCAGCGAAGGGTACGTAGGCAATCTAGTTCAACTAGGCGCAACCACCAAAAGAAAAAGAAAAAAAAAAATGAACTGCGTTGGCTTGATCCCGTGAAGAGTACGTAGGTAGTCTAGTTTCACTAGGCGCAACCACGACCAGAAAAAAAATAAACAATAAAAAACATTGAACTACGTTGGCTTGATCCCGCGAAGGGTACGTAGGCAGTCTAGTTTAACTAGGCACAGCCACCAAAAATAAAATAAAATAAAATCAAAATTGAACTACGTTAGCTTGATCCCGCGAAGGGTACGTAGGCAGTCTAGTTCAACTAGGCACCGCCACCCCAAAAACAAAAAAAGATAACCACTAAAAAAAAATTGAACTATGTTGGTTTGATCCCGCGAAGGTCACGTAGGCAATCTAGTTGAACTAGGCGCAACCACCAAAATAAAAAAAATTAATAAAATTTGAACTACGTTGGCTTGATCTCATAAAGGGTATATAGGCAGTCTAGTTCAACTAGGCGCAACCACCACAAAAAAAAATAGAGAGAGAAACAAATTGAACTACGTTGGCTTGATCCCGCAACGGGTACGTAAGTAGTCTAGTTCAACTAGGTACAGCCACCTAAAAATAAAAAATCAAAAAACATTGAACTACGTTGGCTTGATCCCGCAAAGGGTACGTAGGCAGTCTAGTTCAATTAGGCATAGCCACCAAAATAAAATAAAAATTAATAAAATTTGAATTACGTTGGTTTGATCGTGTAAAGGGCACATAAACAGTCTAGTTCAACTAGGCGTAACCCAACCAAAAAACAAAAGAGAAAAAAAATCAAACTACGTTGGGTTGCCCTTTGGCATCCACTTTCTCAAGAAATACACGTCAGAGGTCAAGAACCGTGGATCACAAACTCTCAGAGAAATCATCAAAGCTAGTGCCAACGAAGGCCATCCGATCACTTTTTTGGTCTACAGCCTCCTCCTCCCTTGGGCTGCAGAGGTGGTGTGTGAGTTTCACATCCCAATTGCACTTCTTTCCACAGTTTTGGATATATACTACTATTACTTTAATGGCAATTTTGATATCAATGTCGAAAATTGCAAAGACACATCATGGTCTATTGAGCTACAAGGACTGCCATTGGTAAAAAGCCATGACCTTCCCTCCTTTATACTTCCTACAAACTCAGAAAAATTCAATCATCTTCAATCATTTAAAGAGCAGGTTGAAACACTAGAGGAAGAAACCAATCCAATAGTTCTTGTTAACTCTTTCGATGCACTAGAACCAGAGGCCTTAAAAGCCATCGATAAGTACATTTTGATTGGGATTGGGCCGCTAATTCCTTCTGCCTTCTTAGATGGAAAATACCCATCCGACATTTCTTTTGGGGGTGATCTTTTTGAAAATCAAACACATATATCGAGTGGTTGAACTCGAAGCCTAAATCATTGGTTGTTTACGTATCATTTGGAAGCATTTTGTGTCTACCAAAGAGGCAAATGGAAGAGATCACCCGACGGTTGTTAGACAATTGCAGGCCATTTTTGTGGGTAGTTAGAGCCAAGGAGAATGGAAAAGACGAGATACAAGAAGATAAACTAAGTTTCATGGAGGAATTGGAGCAACAAGGGATGGTAGTGCCATGGTTTTCTCAATTGGAGGTATTATCACACCCTTCACTAGGGTGTTTTGTCACACACTGTGGGTGGAATTCTACATTCTACATTGGCGTTTCCTCCCCGGTAACCAAACTACATTGGTGTTTCCTCCCCGGTAACCAAGCTCTCCAATGTAGAATTCCACCCACAGTGTGTGACAAAACACCCTAGTGAAGGGTGTGATAATACCTCCAATTGAGAACACCATGGCACTACCATCCCTTGTTGCTCCAATTCCTCCATGCAACTTAGTTTATCTTCTTATATCTCATCTTCTCCATTCTCCTTTGCTCTAACTACCCACAAAAATGGCCTGCAACTGTCTAACAACCCTCGGGCGATCTCTTCCATTTGCCTCTTTGGTAGACACAAAATGCTTCCAAACGATACGTAAACAACCGATGATTTAGGCTTCGAGTTCAACCACTCGGTATATGTGTTTTATTTGTCAAAAAGATCACCCCCAAAAGAAATGTCGGATGGGTATTTTTCAATCCAAGAAGGCAGAAGGAATTAGCAGCCCAATCCCAATCAAATTGTACTTATCGATGGCTTTTAAGGCCTCTGGTTCTAGTGCATTGAAAGAGCTAACAAGAACTATTGGATTGGTTTCTTCCTCTAGTGTTTCAACCTGCTCTTAAATGATTGAAGATGATTGAATTTTTCTGAGTTTGCTGGAAGTATAAAGGAGGGAGGGTCATGGCCTTTTACCAATGGCAGTCCTTGTAGCTCAATAGACCATGACGGGTCTTTGCAATTTTCGACATTGATATCAAAGCTGCCATTAAAGTAATAGTAGTATATATCCAAAACTGTGGCTGATTGAATCCAAAGAAGTGCAGCTGGGATGTGAAACTCACGTGCCACCTTTGCAGCCCAAGGGAGGAGGAGGCAAAAAAGTGATCGGACGGCCTTCATTGGCACTAGCTTTGATGATTTCTCTGAGAGTTTGTGATCCACGGTTGCTGACCTCGAACTTAAATGCTGGATAAAATTTTTGTCATTCGGTATCTTACTGTCCTCATGACCTTTGCCATCCACTTTCTCAAACATCGTGATTTTATACAAAGGTCCATAATTTTTGCAGACATCAATTGTGATATCCTCCCTTTGAGAGTCAAATGTAAACCAGCCTGTGAGAGTCTCTATCTTTTGAATCCAGCTTATGGGATCTTTGCAAGGGATGTTGATTTTCAAATTCTTCAATGGGAATGATCTCCTATATTGTGGTCACAAATTGTTTCACTATAAACATCCATTGAATCAGTCTGCATAAAAAAATGGACAAAAGAATTAAATTTTCAAATTGGTGTACATACTATATATATATATATATATATGGCTTCATAGACGGTGTCAACTCTTCCGTCTTTAAAAGACCATATAAAAATGCTCCATTGATCTTTAAAAGACCATAAAGAAAAAAGGAGGCTTAATGCTATTCCACTGGTCTTTCAAAGACCACAAAAAAATGATGATGAGTAAAGATATATCACATTGGTCTTTCAAAGACCAATTAAAAAAACAGTGAGCTTTTTAGTTGTTGATTCTCAAGACTCAAAGAAACCATAAAAAAATTCGGTCATTAAAAGATCATAAAAAAATATTTTTGCTGGTCTTTGAAGGACCACATTAAAAAATACGTCTAGAAGACACAAAAGAAAAGAAGGGCGGTGGGGGGCTTGGAATTCAAACAAAAAGGCATCTCCATGAAGCATCAACATGTGATAATAAAAACAAACACATGTTTCGGCACAAACATGAAGATTTGATTTCTTTCGGGAAAAAAAATGAGGTTTTGATTTTCGGCAAGAAAAAACAAAACTCATCAACATGTTTAGCCAAAAAAAAATGTGTTAGGTGTACGTACACGTGCAAAATTGCATCCCACCTCAGAAAATTCCGGTTAGGTATTGGAAAGACCTATTTGTTTATCTTCAAAGAAATTTTGGTCTTGAAAAGACCTATGATGAAAAGAACTAACTTACTAATTTTCCAAAAAAAATCAGGTCGTTGAAATACCTATTGTGAAAGGAAAATTGGTTTATTAGGTTCTAAAAAAAAAAAATCTATAAGGACCATTGATAGAGCAGGTCTTTTGAAAGACCTCAATAGTTGGAATCTTGTAACAAATCAAAAAAAAAAAAATTCATTGAAGTGAGGAAAGGGTTACCTGAATGATTTTGGGAAGCAAGTCACGTTCAATGAAGGAGAAGTGAAATCTATCTGTTGGCCAAGGTAGAGATTATATTAGATAAGGTCTCCTACTCGGTATAAACCTATAACCAAAGTAGGTGAATTATTTGAATGTTAAAATTCAAATAAAAAAAGGGATTTTGAAATACCTATAAATATCATGGAGATAATCTATTTTTCGAGTGTCATACGTGATTTTGAAATTCACATACGACACTCGAGGGGCAACTGTTAAACGAAAAAAATTCAGTACTCGTCAACTTTCAATGCTAAATTTTATTTTAAGAGGTCAATGATGGGTTCATGTTCGACGCATGATTCCGTAGAATTATTAATCGTTAACTTGACCCGTCAACCTCAATTGTTAAAATTCATATTCCAATTTGACCCATTAAAATTCATCCTTATGAATTTTTTTTTTAAAAAAACTATATATTGTTAAAAAAAAAAATGAAAAGCCGAGAATTTAACGGTTGGGCAGTTCCCAAACTCCCCACTACATCAATTAAGAGGAAGTGGACAAGGTGGGGTTCCTAAAAGATTGTCAGCTGCCCCCTCTTTTTGCATGCAAAAGGCTATTATAAATACACTTGCTCTTGAGATCATGAAGGTGGAGAAATCTGGAGGAGTTCAGACGGTTAAAACAAAAAGCAAAGGAAGAAGAAAAAAGTTTGGAGAACAAGGTGGCCTACAACAAAAAAAAATTTGCAACTTTTGACCAGTTATCAACCTGGGTTTCTTTTCTTCTCTCTTGGATTTAATCTGCTCATGGTATGTTTGTAGCGATCTGGGCAATAATCGCAGCGGATCAGACCAATTGCAGTGACCCATTCACTCCGAAGTTTTCCCTCAACAGAATTTTTCAACTCCTACAACCCGGAGGCCGAGTAACGAAGGTTTCGACTCCGTGCGCGGCAACTTCCACAAGAGTTGCATAAACTAGAAGGACCAATTAAGTCTTTAAAAGATCTACTATGGAATCGGCAAGAGCTTCAAGTCCCTTAACCATTTCTAAAAATAATAGCCAGTCTTCACCCAGTGATGTTTCATGGGGCAACAGGTGTTAGTCCTTTTAGAGTTTGTTTGAAACAACAGGATTCTTTCAAAAGTCCAATTTTTTTTAAAAAAAATATGTTTTGGTCTTTCAAAGACTATTAAAAAATTTTGTTTTGGTCTTTCAAATACCATTTTAAAAAAAAAATCTATTTTGGTCATTCAAAGACTATTTAAAAAAAAAAAAAATTCTGTTTTAGTCTTTGAAAGACCATTTAAAAAATATTCTGCTTTGATATCTCAAAGATCATTTAAAAAAAAAAAAAAATTTGTTTCGTTCTTTCAAAGACCATTTTAAAAAAAATTTGCTTTGGTTTTTAAAAGATCATTGTTAAAAAATTCAGCTTTGGTCTTTCAAATGTCATTTTAAAACAAATTCTGTTTTGGTCTTTCAAAGACCATTTTAAAAAAAAATTGCTTTGGTCTTTCAATGACCATTTTAGAAAAAAAAAATTTATGTTTTGGTCATTCAAAGACCATTTTAAAAAAAATGATGCTTTGGTTTTTCCAAGACCATTTTAAAACAGCAATGGAATTTTTAATTCTTGAAAAAATTTACAGCAATTAAGAGTCTTTGGCTCTTCAAAAATTAATGAATAAAAGGAGTTTTTTAACTCCACTTCTTAAAAGAGTTTCTAACTCTATTTCTTAAAGGAAAGAGGGAAGCACCGGAGTTTAAACTCCTAAAAAGTTCGGAGCTTTTAACTCCTAAAATATATATATATATATATATCTCGATGTGAACATGTACACACAAACCAGAAAAAAAAAATGCAACAAACATTACCCAAATCTTGTCATTGTTGGAAGTCATCTGCCCAAAATTCCTCAAATGGCGGAATCAACAAAAGCTTGCGTTCTTTTAATTTTGACGCGCCGAAGACGAAAAATCTGGCATTTGAGGAATTTTGCCGCTTTTTGCCACTTTTTGAGTCCCAAGCTGTGCTACACAATCACGTAAATTACACCATCAGTTTGACGCTGTCTGTGAAAATGATTGTTTTCGATTCCTACTAAAATTCTATTGATCCATTCAATAATTGATAGTCTTTACACACAACATGAACAAAACTTAGGAAAATCTACTACGTTTGCAAAACCAGCAAGAGGCCAATGCCGTGGGAGAGTTGAGAATTCTAGCAAACCCTTTGCTAAATGCAGAAGACAATTTGCCAATGGCAAATCCCTCTCCAAACAACGAACTAGAAGTGTTGTGTCAAGCCAATGAGCATCTCCTCAAGTAAAATGAGGATCTATTAACTCTTATCTGCCCTCAGAATCTCTAGAGGGCATAACTAGCCCAAGATGATCCCCAACATGAGGGACATCATCGCCAGAATCCCTTAAAGGATATTACAGAAGAGAATGATCTCAATTCCTACTTGGCTAGAATGCCTGGTCCCATATGTTGGCAAAAGTGGGTTGAAAAATCTGGCAAGTGTAACAATAATTTGACCATTTAAATCTGTCACTATTTTTGGAATTTTAAACTCCTACAAATTAAATAGTGCAAATATTAAATTAAAGAGTTTCTAACTCTTTACTAATTTTGCGGGTTTAAAACTCTTTAATGATCTTTATGAAAAGAGTCTTGGACTTTAAAATAGATTTGTGAGTTTATAACTCACAAAAAGTCACTAATTTTATACGGAATTTAATTCCATCAAGTCACAACCTATGTGAATCCTAACATTCACGTAATTCCATCAAGTCACAACCTATGTGAATCCTAAAATTCCCGTAAGTCAGAGTCGTTTTAAATACAACTCAAGTCCATACCAAAGAATAATGGGTCATTTACTCATTTCAACTCAACTCAAATAAAGTTCTAAATTAAATGAGTCATTCACTCATTTAAAATCTCACTCAAATAAATTCCAAATTCGTATGAACTACAGTTGACTTGATTTCATTTTTGAATACGTAGGCAGTCTAGTTAAATTAGACGCAGTCGCAAGTCCAAATCAACTTCAAATAACTTCCAAATTCTTCCCCAGAACTACGAATCGGCTTGATCCCGATAACGGGTACATAGAGCAGCCTAGGCAATTAACCTAGATCCAGCCACATCACAAATAAAATGCTCTTATGGTGTAAATGGTAACGTGTAATAATTTCTCGTTAGAATCAAAGGGTGTTCTCTTGAAACAAGAGATTATAAATAACAGATATATACTATTCAGAATGGGTCTAACCTACATTTATTAAAACTCGTATAATTCTTCATTATATGAGTGAAGTCATGTTCGACAAACTATTCAAATTTTTGCCCAACACTAGTGCATCAAAATACAAATACACACACTAATATTAGTATACCATAATATATACACATTAATATGCAAAAACACATACACACACTAATACACTAAAACACACACACACACTCACTAATATACCCGACTCTGATCTCGGACCCAACCCCAACCCCAACCCCAACTTCGAACCTAGATCAGAACTTGACTCACACCCGGACCAAACCATGACCATGGCCCCGGACTTAGACCCATGTCGAACTAGGACCCAACCCCTTGAGGTTTGTCACTTAATCATTCAAACCCCCTGACATTTAAAATATTACACACAAACCCCTTGAGATTTGTACACACATAACACTTAGGTCCATGTCGTCAACGTCCATTAGTATATAATAAATTGCACCCAGACCCCCTGAAACTTATAAATATGTAATACTTAGAGCCCTTAAGTTTAACAAGTTATACTTAGACAAAAAATACTCCAATCAAAAATAAAATATCAAATATTTTAAATTTTATAACCAAAATTCATGTTCTATTACAATATTATTGAAATAAAATCAAAATAAAAATCTAATTTTTTTTCTTAAAAATTCATAATTAGTGTACAATTATACTATTTATTAGAATTTAATTTAGTTGTTTAAATAACCAAATTTGTAACACCCCAAAATTCACTCTGGAAAACATTCCTATCTAAAAACTATTCAATTATTAGACCAACTACAATAACCATTAAATAATAAACCATTCATCTATCTAACAAAGAATAAATACTAAAACCAATAAAACATTGTAACTTTTTCTAACTTACAATTCAAAACCAAATAGTATCTAGTAGCGGAATAATTAAACTAACTGAAATATTGTTTCAAAAAAATCTCTCAAACACTAAACCAAAAATAAAACAACTCTATTCCACTGAGACAGGGTTCACATCTTGATTCTCCAACAGCTCATAATCAACCTACTCATCCACATTGACATGTTTTTCTATGTCAAAATTTGTAAGTGTGTTGTAGAGGGTAAGCAAAAGCCCGTAGGAAATCTCTCTCAAATCCCAACAAGTTTTTAAAACAATAAAAAGAAGGCAAGTCTCTCTTTTGGAAAATAGCAAATATAAATTTTTGAGTGTAAAACCATAACAGTTGTAATGATCTCAAGTGTACGAGATACAGTAAATCAATGACAGGAATAAACAAACAAGAAAGTAAAACATTCAGTAAATAACACAGTAACATCATCTCATATTCTCGTGTATATTGGTTACTTCTCAAGAATTTACACAACGATTCTACCTCGTTTACCCACAACAAACCAAACAATCTCAATCATTAACCGTAAGGCACAACACAAACCACTTTAAGAAGGGCGTATACCATCTCCTACAGCATTGACGAATCCTTCCCAAGAAAAATATTATCTCTCAACCTTGAACCTACTTGAACAAGAGTGGCTGCTCTCACAACCAACAATTCACTACAAGTGTTAGGCAACCATCTCACCCCCACTAGGATATACTAACCTCTAAAATTCTACAGCAGCTCTTGAAGGTTATTCATGTCTGTCACACCCATATTATACGAGAGAGGAAACCACAATTTTCTCAACAGCCACAATATTAACAAATCACAATATCCATTAACAATTCACGTATCATAATTGGACAATTCTCAATATACTATAGTAATAAAAGAATTAAAATATGCAACAGATCATATCAAGAAAACCTTTATAATTTCGACATCCAAATTCTAGGGTTTTACCAAAAACCATAATTTCTTGGGAACAAAACAAGTATTAGATGAAAACATGATTTAATAAGAATAGGAATTTAGAAATCAATAATCCATGTATTTTTTTCACAATCGAGCATGTATTTAGTAAACTAGGGTTTTAGAAATTCAAGAACAAGTATTCCTTGAACCTAAACATGTATTTCGTTCAAGAGTACATTTCAATGATAAAGAAAACAAGAACTCATAAGTATTTATCATACATTTATCAAGAAGATTGAAAACATACATATATAATACCCAAAGTCTCAATGAAAGAACTAAAGAAGAATCCCCTACTTTCGTTTCGTAGTTTATGTGTAAACCTAGCGTGTTTAATCCATTCCAGCGTGAAAATCTGCCTTCAATCTTGTATTTTTTTCTCTTCTCTCTTACTCTCTAAGGCTCTCTAGGGTTAAGAACAGATGAAATAGGACTAGGGAAGATGTCCTTAGGTATTTAAAGTATGAGAAAACAGTCTAATCGACACAGACCTGATATTCAAAATCGCGACAATATGTTCAAACTAGAGGCTTGACATTCAAACTATCTACATGACGTTCAAACGTAATATTGGGCATTTGAATGTTGTTTGCTCCGAGTACTTTTGCTTTTCTATTAGAGTTTCTATCAGACACAAAAGTATTGGGACTAACTGTCATTCGAACAGATCCATTCACGTTCGAACGAACTCCAAGTTTTTATCTGAAGTTCTTAGGAATTTTTGGCTTGCTTAGAAGTTGATTTAGGAAATTTTCTTGACCTAGAAGTCTAGTATCTACTGTAAAAATTTCAAATCAATCGGACATCAGCATAAAAATTTATGATCTAAATAATAAGATAGTGTCAAATTTCTTCCTACCCCGAATTCTCTCTTAATTGTGTTTTAACTCCGAAATACTTCCTAACTTCTAATATAACTCTTATTACCTCTCTCAAAGTTTTTATTTCTACTCTTAAAATTATATGGTTCGTTCTTACGTCATTACATATATGTGCATTATAAAATAATTACATCACTAAATTAAGATAACCATGTGGGGGTATACAAAATTAAACTACTAAATTACTCCAATTACAACTAAAAGATATTAAATTCATTATAGTTTGACCTATTGTTTGATTTTTTTTTTAATTTTATTCCAATAGATAGAATAATTATATACTAATTATAATTTTTTAAGAAAAAAATTAGATTTTTATTTTTTATTTTATTTCAATAAATGACATAATAGAACATAAATTTTGGTTGCAAAATTCATGTTCTATTATGAATGACTTAAATTCCTTGTTTTATGTTTTAGTTTTGTTCCAATATATAGTATAATTGTTTAATAATTATGATTTTTTAAGAAAAAAATATATTTTTATTTTTGATTTTATTTCAATAAATGATACAATAGAACATGAATTTTGGTTGTAAAATTTAAAATATTTGATATTTTATTTTTGATTGAGATATTTTTTGTCAACGTATAACATTTTAAATTTGAAGGGTTTAAGAGATTTGGGTATAATTTACCAACGAATATACTAATGGACTTGACGGCAGAGGTCTATGTGTTACATGTGTACAAATTCAAAAGTTTGTGTGTTATATTTCAAATATCAGTGGATCTGAGTAATTAAGTGACAAATCTCAAGGGATTTGCATAAAAATTCTCTAAAAACTCAAGTACACTAGTACATCAAAATACACATACACACACTAATATTAGTATACCATAATATACACACATTAATACGGTAAAACACATACACACACTAATACAATAAAACACACACATACACTCACTAATATACCCAACTCTGATCCTGGACCCAACCCTGACTTCGACCCTAGATCGGACCTTGACGCTCACCCAGACCTTGACGTGCACCCGGACCATAGAATTAGACCCAATCTCGAACGAGGACCAACCCCAACCTCGGAATCTGGATACTAAAATGTTAGGATCCGTCACAAGTTATCACAAAAAGTAATAAATTATCCTCAAAAATTGTAAAAATATCCACAAAAGTTATAAATCAGCCACAAAAAGTCAAAAAAAAAATTATTGTAAAAACACAGACAAAAATAATAAAAACACTCACAAAATTTGTTAAAATGTGACGTACTATATTGAAAAAAAAATTTGGGTACCATAGTCTTCTTTATAATAACCAGTCTTACAGTACTCCTGTCCATTCCTTTTGTTTGGTGATGGCGAGGAGCTGCATATGATCAAAGCTATCCATCGCAGAGTGGTTGTGCTCTCACTCTCTGGTGTGTTCTATTTTAGTTCGATAGGTAAAAACTTTATCCAAAGAAGAAATTTAGAAAAAAGTTCAAAGATGTCCACTAAGCATAAAAAACAATTCCCAAATAGATGCTTTAAAAAAACCTTTCTGTTATATAAAATATAATCATTTTATATAATCACTTAGTCTTACTGGTGGGTCTTTTGTCCAATGGTACTCCTTATCTTGTAAAAATTTTATTTTGTTAAGATCAAAGGTTCAAGTCCCCCTTCCCCCTAAAAAAAATTAAAAAAAAAAAATGTATAATCACTTAGCCTGACAGACTAAGTAGTAAGCACAAAATAAAAAATAGAATCCAAGAAATCTTAACTCGTACACAACATAATGTGTTATATTATTTGTCCGTATAGTTGGTAAATCTGCATAATTCTCCATTCATGTATGGTCAACTGATGCTATTGAAGAATTGACAAACACAATACCAATTGTAATAAAGATGACACTTTCCAGAGGAGGGATTATTTTGTGTGAAATGCTATAGATTTCCAACACTGCCTCAATATTTCAAAATCTACCTTGAATATCAACAAGTTGTAGTTGTTCCCGAAACACAATGAAACCATCATCCAACATATCTTAACCATAAAACTTTTTCAATTCTAACGTCCCACGTAAAGGAGTGACTCTGTATCAGATAGGGCACTAAAAGACATATTCTCCAACAATGAAGAAGGAAATGTCGTTGCCAATTCAATTGACATTTCATTCCCCACTAATCCAGCCATGCCAACACCTGCAGCATCCATAAATACTTCCGGCAAGATGGCATCTCCATCCAAATATTGCATCACTTGCCTCATGCTAGGCCTGCATACTGGATTATATTGCGAGCAAAATAGGCCCAACTTCAAAACCAACTCCATTTCTTCAACCGTAAAATCACCTCCCAATCTGGGATCACTTGCCTCAAGGATTGCTCCTTCTTTCCATTTCTCCATAAGCCACTGAACCAGAATTTTATCATCAAATCCCTGTACCTTTAGAGGCCTTAGTCCGCAAGCCACTTCGAGCATAAAAACCCCGAAAGCAAAGACATCAGTGCTAGTAGTTGCCTTACCAGTTCTAGCAAGCTCTGGTGCAATATACCCATAAGTTCCAACCACATGGGTTGTTTTAGGATTTTCACCATGATCATACAATCTAGCAAGCCCAAAGTCTCCTAGCCGCCCATTAAAATCAACATCGAGTAGGACATTACTGGCCTTTACATCTCTGTGAAGAACGACTTTTTCCCACCCTTCATGCAAATACAGAAGGCCTGATGCTATTCCTCTGAGGATTTGATATCGTTGTGCCCAGTTCAGGCTTGGTTTCTCATTGCTGTGCAAAAACTGGTCAAGACTTCCATAGGGCATATAATCATAGACCAAGAGAAGCTCCTCCTTTCTCCGGCAGTAGCCGTGGAGAGCCACCAAGTTCCTGTGCCTGAGGCTTCCCATGCTGGCAATTTCAGCCACAAATTCCCTCATCCCCTGATTTGAGTCATGGGAGACTCTCTTCACTGCGACTTGAGCATTGGAAGAAGACAGTATTCCTCTAAAAACCTGTCCAAAACCTCCTGTTCCTAGAAGCTCTCTGTGGTTGAACCCTTTGGTTGCTTTGAAAAGATCCTTATAGGAGAATCTCTGAGGTCCATATTCCACTTCCCAATCCTCTCGTATTTCTGCATATTTTCTTCTCTGTTTTATGCAAGCAATCCCACCCATTGTGATGATCAGCACCGCCAGAACTGTTGTGGCTGAGATTGTTACATCTCGATGTAATTTTCTTTTGGATTTTCTGGGCCAGGGAACTGAAGGAAGTTTTGATAGTTCTAGGCTTTGTGCTGGCCCAGTTTTGTTGAAGCTCCACCCCAGAATGTAGTGGTTGCTTATCTCAACGGTTCCTGCAGCTGCAGAGAAACCAACATACATATGGTCCAAGAAAACTGGAGAAAGATCAATGGACACATTCAAGAGAGGGTGATTTGGTTTCGCAATTCTGATGGGAGCCAATGTAACGATGATAATCTTCTTCACTCCATCATAATCTATCCAAACCTGTGTTGGGGTTTTACTCGCAAGATTGAAACTCTTTTTGATCCCTTCTGTATTGGAAAAATATGACGTCGAAGCCGATGCAACTGATTTGAGGCTGTTCACATCAATTCCCACATGATTGCCGTCTATATCTTCAAAATCAGGGTCCTTGATAGTATCAAACTCAACTGCAAGTACATGGTTGGAGGTGAGTCCGTTGTTTGAAGAATTGAAAAGGCCCATAAACTGGTGTATCATGCCTCCCCTGGTGAAGGTCAGAGATGGTGAGATGGTGAAGGCAAAGCCGTGGTCGTTTGGGAGTCCCAATTTAGGAACTATGGCGAAGACAAAATAGGTAGAAAATGAAAGAGACTGAGTTGATCCAGGTGAGGAGTTGTTAAATTTCACAGGAATTTGGTAGAAAGCATGGCCTGTACCTTGCTCCGAAGTGTTGGTTATAGCCAATAGGCCATTGGGACGGATTTGAGCGAGCCCATCAAGATACAGTTTGGCTTGACGGAAGCCATGGTAGATGAACTGGTTTTCATCTTGAGCTATGGCCAAGAGGTTTACGGATATATGAACAAATATCAGGAAATGAAGAGGTCTAAGAGATGTAGCCATTAACGAAGTGAGCGAAGGTTTCTTCCGTCTTGAAATTTTACAAATCGAAGTGGGAGTGCTCAATCCTTTTTATAGGAATCTGCAACTGAGGATTTCTCCAACTTTGTCAATGTGGAATGGCTGTATACACTCTACACTTGAACAAAATTACTTAAGTTTTTGTTTAATCTTTTTCTTTTTTGAACAAATTTTATTTAATCATTCACCTCATTATTTTTTGCACCCGAAAGATTTTAATTTTTTTTATTTTATATTCTCAAAGATTAAATTTTTTATATTATATCATCAATGTATCAAAAATATTATAGCGTGATCCTTCTGTTAATTTTCGTTATTTTTTTCTTCAAAAATCAATCAATTGATACTAAAAGAGAAAAAATAACGAAAGTTAACAGCAAGACTACATTATAACACTTTTGATACATCAATAATGTAACATGAAAAATTTAATTTTTGATGATATAAAATAAAAAAATTAAAATATGCCAAGGCGCAGAGTGTGAAAATTTTTAGAAAAATTAAATAATAAATTTAATTTCAGACTGTTTAAACAAAGGTGATGACAGCAGTTAAAATTAATGTGATCATAAATGACGTACAGTAGTTAGATATTAATGTGATTCATTAGTTGTTGGTGAGAATTGTACCATGATGTCACTTCAAAAATAAATTTTGGTGAGCATAGGAGGACATCCCTGTTCTTGCATCACAAATAATATTTTTAAGTCATGACCTTGGACTTGTACGACTTTCTTACCAATTAGGTTTCTCCCAAATGTTAGGTAGGTGTGTCCAAAAGAAGGTAGTCTAGTGAGCCATCCATCTTATTCGTCGTCTTGAGATTAAAAATTTGAATATTATTCTCCATTAAAATTTGATAATTGACTATTATACTGGTCTAAATAAATCTAATCTTGAGAGGCATTTGAAACGCGATCAAGAGTTTTATAATCTCATCGATGAGGGTCTATTAAAATGGTCACTAGACGCTCTTTCTTATCCCACCTTTATTTTTTTCTCAACAAAAAAAAAAGTGTTATTTAGGTGTGTGAGTCATGATAATATCTTGAATATTTACTTCATTCCAAGAGGCCTAAATGCTTGACCAAAACAAAAGGGGCCAACGCATAACCAACCCCTTACAAAAAAGAATATATATATATATATATATATATATATATATATATATATATATATATTAGGGTTTTAAGGGAGCCAATACTTTTTTTAAAAATTATAGGGCAAAAAATACTATTTTTAAAAATATAGGTCAAAAAATACACAACCCCTAAAAAATCTTTAAAATACCCTTTTTAGTAAATTGGAAAATTGATTCCTATATTTTTGCTTCCACAACCAAAACTTAAGGGATCTCAACAATTATATATAAATTCCTTCAATATCTCCGAAAATCTCATTTTTCCAAAAATTTTCATAAAACCTCCTTTTTATGTTCAAAACTTTCTGTTAATCGTTGCTAAAGAAAGGATCTTTTCAAAACTTCACTATCCAAATCTTCACCTTTGTAGCAGAAGGATGAGAGTGGTTATAAATTTTTTTAGTAACGAAGAACCAACTCAATCACACGATCTTGGATATGGATTAAAATCCGATTCATTAACATCTCTTAGTTACATTAAAGTACAAAGTGATTTCAGTAAAAGGTCCATCTAGGTGAGAACAATTTAGATAAGGGTTTGAATGGGATTGACTGCGGCAGAAGGATGAAGAAGGATGAAAGGTGGAATTTTTTGGAAAAGAAGTTGATAACTCAAAAAAAATATTGTTTCTCTCAACATTTTTATTTTATTTTATTTCCCTCAATTACCTTTTTAATTTTAGTGCTTGGTACTACATGCACGCCAAGTGTTCGATCATTTGCCAAAAAAAAAAAAAAATCAAAGAAGCTATATACATTGTGATATGTGTCATGTCAATATATGCAGTGTGACATTGACTTGCAATAATGTGACATTGGTTTCTAGTAATGTGAATTTGATTTGTAACACTGTGACATTTTTTAATATCATTGTAATATTGTCTTGTAGCACTGTAACATTATCGTGTAAAGCAGTAAATCATCATTCGAATCAGAATCATCATCTTGATTATTACGATCATCCCTATTTGATTCATCATCATTGACATTTATCCTCATATGAACATGATTGACATTAAGAGACCGTAATGATTTTTAAAAAAAACAAGCATTGTAACATTATCGTGCGAGACAACAAATTATCCTCCAAATCAGAATCATCATCTTGATTATTACGATTTATAAAAAAAAAATTATACAAATATGAAAAATACATGAATGTTTGAATTAAAATAAAAGTTTGAATAATTTGAGTTGAATGAAAGAGAAAGATATAATTTAAAATTTAAAAAGATATTCCATAAATTTAGGAAACTGAATCCCTAATATAACTGTCATATTTATCTCCCACTAATAAAGGAAAAAGGCAGTTTCATATGAGAAAAAATTACAACTCAGCAAAAGTATACCTCTTTACCAAACATTTACACATAAAGGTATTATACACAAATATTTTATATTGAGATAATTTTACACAAATAAGTAAGATAAAATGTACATTTTCACAATTTTTCCTATATATTATCTAGGGGGTACACTTTTCAATTTTTCATCTTAATCCTCTTAAAGGCAGTAGTTCATACTTTTCAACGCCATCAAGTATAGAGTCTCTTAAATATTTGATGATCAAATACATATTGTTAATTTTACATATTTTATTAATACGTAATTACCTTTTACTGAATTGATGTAAGATTTGGCAATTTTTTTTTATTCTATTTCATTAGATAAGTGATTTTCTAAATTAAGACCATTTGAATTTTGAAAGGATTCCATTAAAATATCTTGCCAGCCAATATTTTGTTTCTTCTCCAATCAACCATTTACAGATTATATCTTTTGCAATTAGCCTTCAAATCTCAGTCTCTTCAAGAAGTTATTGTATCAATTTGTCTTCAGAAACGTCAACAATATTTATTTATATTACTAATAAAAATATCTTGACATGAAATACTTTTAATTTCTTATATTATCCCTACTTAGCTTTCTATATTCAATCATACCCTAATCTCTTATCTTATTTGATTTAAACAATGATAATCTAATACATTAATAGTGTATATTACTCTATAAGAAAGTTAATAGACACTTTTATTCAAGTCTTCTTCATCTCTGCATAATGGAAGCATAATTGTAACTATCATTTAGGGCAATAAAAACATAATAAATAGTATGTTATTACAAATTAAAGTCATAGAAGTTAACAAAGCTTATTGCAAATGAAGGAACACGAAATGTCATAAAATCCATATGTTTAATGAATTGCAAAGGGTATATGTGTCGAGTATAAATTCATTTCATCCTCAATCCATAACAACTACCTTAGTTACACAAATTACAAGTTATACAATTCAACGACAAAATCTAAATAAAAAATTAAAAAATATTGCTGTGGTATTAAGAGAGAGGATAAAGACGAAGAAATTTACCTAAAAATAAAAAAGAGGAAGAAATTCAAGTTT
This sequence comes from Ilex paraguariensis, assembly GCA_963454935.2. Lineage (NCBI taxonomy): Eukaryota > Viridiplantae > Streptophyta > Magnoliopsida > Aquifoliales > Aquifoliaceae > Ilex > Ilex paraguariensis. Next base: position 472,099 of record CAUOFW020003258.1, read on the forward strand.
CTACTTCTAAGATCACGTTCACACACAGGTAAAAGCAAATCAAAGGACGCGTCATCCTTCTCCAATTCTCATTTATGTGGTTAATTAAGGATGGAAGGATGACATATAGAGAACGAAATTTTAGGCATTTGCTTTTTTCTTGTTTTGTGGGGTCCTCTGCTCCTTCACCAATGCTATGACTCAATGAAGTGGTTATTTTTCTGCCTTTAATTCGGTTACGAGAAAAAGAAGGTATTAATGTATCTTTGATTTAATAATATTCTTTGTCTTTTGAGGTTAAGGGTTCAAGTTTTTCTCCTTTTTTCCTTTCCTTTCCAAAAAAAAAAAACTTGACATCAAATACTTTTAATTTCTTATATTATCCCTACTTAGCTTTCTATATTCAATCATACTCTAATCTCTTATCTTATTTAATTTAAACAATGATAATTTAATACATTAATAGTGTATATTACTCTATAAAAAAATTAACAGACACTTTTAACTTCTTTTGCTTTTTTCTTGTTTTGTGGGGTCCCCTGTTCCTTTTTTTTGTTTTTTTTCTATCAATCCCCCGTTACTTCATCAATGGTATGACTCAATGAAGTCGTTTTTTTTCTGCCTTTAATTAGGTTTTAAGAAAAAAAAGGTATCAATGAATTTTTGATTTAATGGTACTAAAAAAAAAAAAAAAGGAAAGAGAAGGTGAATACAAGAATGTTGGATCTGTATTTGTGGGTCTAATTTTTTTTCCTTCGCCGGTATATCACTTATTTTGTTTTTGTTAAATCCTTTTGGCAAGATGTTGGTTCAACAACTTGGTCTGGCATCGATTCCCTAAGTTTAACCTCATATTTATTTATTGATTGGGATCTTATTTTTTTCATACCCTGCGTAAGCAACAAATACTCACAATAAAGCAAATTAAAAGATTCAATTAAAAAAAAAAAACAGAACAGATATGTGGGTTTTCTTTTTAATTTTTTATATAGAGTAAATTGATAGTGTGGAATGATATTGTTACTTCAACTGGACTGATTTGATTTTTGTTTATTGAAACAATGGCTTTGTAAATCCATACAACAATTACAATTACAAATAGAGATATTTCACAAATAAAAAATGAAAAAATTGAGCTACTCTCAAAGATTATAGTAGTTCTTTTCATAAAAAGTCGATAAGAGATAGTGTGACATCACACAGTTACTTCAATTGGACTGATTTAATAGTGTTCAATTAAACTATGACTTGATAGAGTGACTTCAAAAATCAATACAACAATGTCCATGCCGTAAGAAGCAACGCATACCCATAATCATGCCAACTAATCTATATATTTCAAAAATAAACAAAAATTGAAGAACTCTCAAAGATTATGGTACTTCTTTTCATATAGAGTGGATAAATAGTGTGGCATCAGACAATTACTTCAATTGGACTAATTTGATAGTGTGGACTTCAAGTGTGAATTCAATGTATAAAAATATGTTGTGACTTCATAAATTCATTAGAAGGCATAGCTAAAGCTCTCGCAACAACTCATTCATCATTCTCTTTCAAACAAACACTTAAAATTAAATATTCAGAGTTACGTGCTTCTCCTATTTTTAAATCAAAAATATCTACAAAAAAAAAATTACCAAAACCCCTTTTCACACTATAGCTTCAGATGCATGCCCAAAATAAGTACAAAGTTTGACAACAATGAGTGAATTCAGAAACTCTTCAATCGTGCAAACGTCGGCTGCTTAAGGTAGAGGACGTGGTGACGTTTGGATTCTTTTTTTTTGGATTGGAAAACCGTAGATATGGTCGACGGTTTCCTAATACAAGTGATTCATTATAATGTCAACAGAAGGCTAGAATAGATATTTTGCATACCTCATGGACCTTTTAACAAAACATTTTCCTTAATGGTCTTTTATCCCAATAAATTTGTTTAGGTGTACCTGCCCACGTTTTCAGACTAGGGTAAAACAAATCTAGCCGGTATGTTTTTCCTCTAATTCTCTCAACAATTACATCACTCGTTATGAATATAAGAGAGAATGTTTTGTTAACAAATTCCATGCAAAAACCGGTCTGCCATGCCTTGATGGGTGAAGCTCAGAGACGGTGTAGGCAAAGCCATGGGCGTTAGAAGTAAGTGGAAAATGAAAGAGATTGAGCTGATCCAGATGAGGAGGACAACTTAAATTTCTTGCATTGAAGTGTTGGTTAGCTGCAACAAGTCATTGGTACGGACTTCATGTTTATGGACATGAGCAAAAATATCAGGAAATAATTTGAGAATCTAATTTATTACAATTATTTGCTAAATGGTAATTTTTAGTGTTAGGATTCTTTCGCAGCGGAGGCAAGCAAAAACTCGTCAATATCTTGGAAACTTTACGCTAACGTTATTTTAAATAATGTATTATTTATAATCACTTTCTACAATTGTCCTATCATTCAGAATTTTTATTACTTCGAGGGATAATTCAAGTGGTAATAAAGACGAATTGTAAATTCAGACATCTTGAGTTTTGATGGGTCAAGCCTAAGGGACTAGCTCAAATTGTAATCTCAGTCCAAGTTTATAGGCCATCTCCAAGAGATTTAGCAAGTTCAGCTCAATTTAGTCAGTTCGGACAAATTCATCAAAAATCAGGAAACGACATCAACAAGGAGTATGTAAGGTCATCCAAAAGCCTCCTTCTAATTATCTTGGAATAAGGATGCTCCAAAAGCCTCCTCTACTACCTTGGAGTAAGAGTCATTCAAGAGCCTCTTTTTCGCTATCTTGTAATAAGGGTCATTCAAAAACCTCCTTTACAATCTTAGAGTAAAGGTCATCAAAAAGTCTTCTTCTCGCCGCAGAAGTCTGTTACATATGGTTTAGGGATGAATGTAGTTACCTAATAGTAGGAGTTTGTTATTTAGTTTGTTATACAGCTACGTTACAGCTGGACACAACTGGACTCTTACTGTACAATTATAACTTCCTTTCTCACATATATATAAACTCTCTTCTCTAATCTCTGATTAACGAGAATAGAGATTTCCTTTACTTTCACAGTTTGTCTTGATATCAGAGCTTTGAGATTTTTTTTCTCTCTTTTTTTCTCGTGATCCAATCACTTTTCTGGGGATTCCACCATGACTTCTTCTCCATCATCTTCTTCTTCGAATCTCGGATCGAGTGTTGCTTCTTCATCTACTTCGTTGATGATCAGTTTATCGTGAGGAAGATTTTTGCTTCTTCCTCACGAGCCAGAGTTATGCAATTTCGTCTTGAATTGCAAACCACGAAGAAAGGCTCAATGTCAATGATTGATTATCTGATGAAGATTAAAGAAATCGCAGATAGTCTTGCTACCATTGGAGAACCAGTATTTGAGCAAGATCAGATTATGAACCTCTTCGCAGGTCTTTGAGCAGATTACATTGCCTTTGTAACTGCGATTAACACCAGAGATGATAGAGTATCTCTTGAGACTGTCCAAAGCATGTTTCTCTCTTTTGCGCAGCGATTGGAACAACAAACTCAGTTGCAGAAGCATCAATGATGACTGCTAACTATGCTTCTTCTCAAAATAGAGGTGGAGGAGGCAGAAAGTATAATGGAGGTCGAGGTCAATACTCAGACCAAGGAAGTGGTTTTCAGAATACTTTCACTCATGGTCGTGGAAGAGGTGGTCGTAATGGACAAGGAAGAGGAAACAACAATTTCAACTCAAACAATAAACCACAGTGTCAGTTATGTGGAAAGTTTGGGCATACTGTCTATACATGTTATCATCGTTTTGATATCTCCTTTCAAGGAGGTCAGGCTGAGGGAAAACAATTCTACTTCATATTCACAAGGAACTGTATCGGCTATGGTTACTGCACCAGGCACAGTGGGAGATGATGCTTGGTACTTAGACTCCGGAGCTAGTCATCATTTAACACAAGCTACTGGCAATCTGAACAATGCTACTCCTTATACAGGACCTGAGCGCGTCACTGTTGGCAATGGTAAGACACTTCATATCTCCTCTGTTGGTTCTCAATTTTTAACCTCTAATTCTCATTCTTTAAAGCTTCAGAAAGTCTATCATGTTCCTTTCATCTCTGCCAATTTGATCAGTGTAGCAAAATTTTGTTCAGATAACAAAGCCTTCATTGAATTTTATCCTAACTCTTTTTCTGTGAAGGATCAACTTACGAAGAGGGTTCTAGCTCAAGGCAAGCTTGAGAATGGCTTGTATAAATTTCTTGTTTCTAAGTCAATTCTGAATTCTTCTTCTAACTCTCTCAATAATTCTGTATTTGCTTTTACTTCTATTGTTCATAAAACTGAGATATGGCATTGTCGGCTAGGCCATGCCAATTCTGATGTTGTCAACAAAATTCTCTCAGATTGTAATATTTCCAGTACAAATAATAAAACTGCGGTTTGTTCCTCTTGCCAATTAGCTAAAAGTCATCGTTTACCTTTGAAACCATCATTTTCTCGTGCTTCAAATGCCTTAGACTTAATTCATACTGATATTTGGGGTCCTGCCCCTGTCAAATCCACATTTGGTTCAAGATGTTTCATTTTATTTGTCGATGACTTTTCTCGTTTCACATGGTTCTATCCATTACAAACCAAAGATTCAGCTTTACCTATCTTCAAACAATTCAAAATTTTTGTTGAGAACCAATTTCACCAACAGATTAAATGCATACATTCTGATAATGGGGGTGAATATCGATCCTTCCTTCCTTCCTTTTTTGACTCAATCTGGTATATTGCATCTTTTTTCTTGTCCATATACTTCTCCTCAAAATGGCAGGGTCAAACGCAAACATAGACATGTGGTTGAAACCGGTTTAGCTCTTTTAGCTCATGCTCATGTGCCTCTGCAATACTGGCAGTATGCTTTTCAGACTGTTATGTTTCTCATCAACAGGATGCCCATAAGAGTACTCAAGTTTGCTTCTCCCTACTCTGTACTTTTTCATAAGAAACTAGATTATAACCTCTTTGTGTGTTTGGCTGTCTATGTTATCCTTTCATTAGACCATATAATAATCATAAACATCAATATCGATCCTTAAAGTGTTTGTTTCTTGGTTATAGCTCTATTCACAAAGGATATTTGTGTCTTGATAATATATCTGGTCATGTGTATATATCTCCTCATGTTGTTTTTGATGAGTATCACTTTCCCTTTGCTTCTCATAATGACACTTCATCTGAAAATAATTCTGATTCTTCTTCTACTCCTGCCATTCTTTCAGTTCCTTCTTTGTCTATTGTTTTGTCCACTTTTGGTCCGCATAATCTGGCTCATAATTCTTCTTCCAGGTCAAGTTCTGATTTATTGCCCAATAATGATTCCTCAGCTCCTGTAATAGCAGTTTCAGATCCAGCAGTGTTAAATTCCAACAGCCCTTCAGTTTCTGATGATGACCCACCTATTCATACTGCTACTCCACAACGGGTTGTGACTCAGGCCATGAATGGGATAACAAAGCCAAAGAAACTTTTGTCCTTAGCTGCTGTCAAGTTAACTGAACCAAGTACTTTTCGTCAAGCACAAAAGGATCCTAAGTGGACTGTTGCTATGCAAGCTGAGTATGATGCTTTGCAACGTAATAAGACTTGGATTTTGGTTGCTCCTCCTGCTGAAGCCAGTATTGTAGGCTATAAGTGGGTATATCAATTGAAGTATAGAGCTGATGGAACCATTGAGAGATACAAGGCACGCCTAGTTGCTAAGGGGTACAATCAGACTTATGGCATAGACTACTTTGAAACATTTAGTCCAGTAGTCAAATCAGCAACCATCAGAATTGTTCTCCCTATTGCTCTGTCTTCTAAATGGATTGTCAGACAACTAGATGTGCAAAATGCCTTCTTAAATGGTGAGTTAGAGGAGGAAAGTTTTATGCAACAACCTCCTGGTTTTGTGAGTGCACATTTCCCTGAGCATGTTTGTCTGTTGAAGAAGGCTTTATATGGCCTTAAACAAGCACCAAGGGCTTGGTTCACTAAGCTTAGTTCAGCTCTTCATTCTTGGGGATTCCTTTCTTCAAGAACAGATAGTTCTTTATTCTTTTGCTGTGGTAGAACTACGATTCTCATAGTATTGGTGTATGTCGATGACATACTCATCACTGGCAGCTCTGAGGACCAGATTTCTCATTTGATTACTTGTTTACACAGCACCTTTGCCTTGAGGGATTTAGGAACTTTATCTTATTTCCTTGGCATTGAAGCTTCGTATTTTGCTGATTCTTTACATCTCTCTCAAAGTAAGTATATAGCAGACTTGCTTGCAAAAACTGATATGACTGATTGTAAACCAGCTAAAACTCCTGGTGCCCTTGGCAAAACAACTTCTCAATATGATGGTGAACCTTTTGAGGATGTCACTAAATATAGAAGTGTTGTTGGTGCTCTACAGTGCGTCACAATGACTAGACCAGATCTGTCTTTTGCTGTTAACAAGGCCTGTCAATTTATGCACCAACCAACTACTTCTCATTGGTTAGCTGTTAAGAGGATTCTAAGGTATCTTAGGGGAACAATGCAAGAAGGTCTTATTCTTACAGCATCTGATAATTTTCAGATTCAAGCTTACACCGATGTTGATTGGGCAGGGTCTCCAGATGATCGAAGAAGTGCTAGTGCCTTTTGCATATATCTGGGAAATAGCTTGGTTTCCTGGTCTGCTACAAAGCAGAAAGTCGTGTCCCGAAGTTCTGCTGAATCTGAATACAGGGCCCTTGCTATTGCAACTGCTAAAGTGATATGGATTCAAGCCTTGTTGAAATAGCTGTGTATGCCACCAGAAGATCTTCTTGTTCTTTGGTGTGATAATACAAGTGCTAATTATATTGCTACTAACTCTGTGTTTCATGCTAGGACAAAGCACATCGAGATTGACTTTCACTTTGTTCGGGACAGAGTTGTTCAAAAACAACTAACTTTGCAACACATCTCTACTGAAGACTAGATAGCAGATCTCTTGACTAAGCACTTATCAAGTTCAAGGTTTTTGTTTTTATGGTCAAAACTTTGTGCGGTTCCCCGCCCCTTTCACTTGAGGGGGAATGATAAACAGAAGTCTATTACAGATGGTTTGGGGATGGATGTAGTAACATAATAGTAGGAGTTAGTTATTTAGTTTGTTATACAACTATGTTACAGCTGGACTCTTACTGTACAATTATAACTTCCTTTCTCACATATATATAAACTCTGCTCTAATCTCTGATTAACGAGAATAGAGATTTTCTTTACTTACACAGTTTATATAAAACCTCATTCAATCCGTCCTGGAAGAAGTCAACTCTCACCTCATCTTTTGACCGAGTCCTATAGAGAGTATTGTAACTGACTCGCCTGTTGAGAAAGGGTCACCACCTCCTCCGGATCAGCTATTTAATTACTATTAAATCACCCCAATCCATTATGACCGCCAGATTAGTCATTCAAGTACTATGTATTATGCGGCGACTATAAATTGTAAGTCTCATCAACACTTAGGGGCATATCACTCTTTGTTGAGCATAACTCTCTCCTCTCCCTTGCAGCTTGTAGCTCTCTACTCTCCTTGCACATTTGAGTTAATAAAATACCCGACAACCCTAGCATTAAAAAATGGACGGAGGTCACCTTGACCAAACCATTATAAACCTTATCTTCTCTCTCCCTCTACTTATTTACTGCATTTATACTGCTTATCTGACAGGTGATGTGCAAACCAATTTGTGCATCATCAAGTTCGAATCTTAATAACCCCTTGATATTATTTTATAAAAAATTTATCTTTCATAAATACTTTATTACTAACCTAAACATAGGAAAGAGTTTAGAAAAATTAAAATTGATGACGACTTCTATTAAACCAAATTAAGCTATGAGAACAATCTAATCGACCAAAATAAATTTAATGGCACACAATCAAAAGAACAAATTTAACCCAAAAATGTAATGGAATTTTTATTTGAATTTAAAATGTATACTTGATAATCACAATAATTGATTTTACTGCAGATCTAAAACATTTAAATCTATATAGCATTGCTCAAAATGTAATGCATACCAAATATCGAAAGGATGATTTGATACATATTTAATGATAATGTGAAAGATAGAGGCATGTCTAAAATAAGGATTTGAGTATTGTGCCGACCAAAAAAAGTCGGTACCATACCTACAGAATTTACTATCTTAAAGGGTGTTGTTATATCTTTTGTGGGTTATTTTACAACTTAATAATTTATCACTTTTTGTGGGTGCTTTACAATCTTTTTAGATTTTTTTACCATTGTTATGAGTGTTTTTACCACAATTGTAGTACTATTTTTACCATTTTTCTTTCATACAAAAAAAGTATTATATTTGTAAGTATTTTTATCACATTTGTTAGTATTTTTATCAAATTTGTGGATGTTTTTACATTATTGTGGTAACTATTTTTACCATTTTTTTAGTACCACAACAGTGATAAAAATAACCACAAATATGGTAAATGGAGGTATAGTACCAATTTTTTTTTTTTGTACTATATTCAAGTCCCTAAAATAATTGTAAACGAAATTGTTAAAAAATATATGATAGTTTATGGTCTAACAAAACACATGACATTTGACAAAGCGCAATAAAAAATTAAGATTCATGTAATCGACCCAAAATAGTTAAGATTAAAGCTTCGATAAATTGAGTTGTATTACATAAAAATAGCACAAATTAGGACGAAATGATTCCGAATCTAATTCGTGGAAGCCATCAACTTTCAACAAAACCATTGCGACATCATTTGAATTAATTTCACAAAAGCTCACTTGTTTATATTCTCATCACCCTCTAAAAAAAAATACAAATTTCACTGAAGCGAATTGCGACGCAGCATTTTAGGTAGTCTTCTGAAGAAACAATGCATAACCATCAAATAACCATAGTCAAGGACAGAACTATGATTTAATTCTATGCGGCGCGAATAGTAGCATAGTCAAAAAAGTTTATCCAATGAAGTCATTGGACAAACAATTGTTATTATCAAATAGTTTTTTTGTGTAGAACCTATGAAATAACTTTCACAGATTATATTATTATTTAATTTACATAAAATTGGAAAAATTAATTAAAAATTCTCAAATTAATTACATGGAAAATGATTATAGGCATCAGCGGCGTACTGATCTATGAGCACGAGCATGAACAAAAGCTGGTGTATTACGTGAGCAAGACCCTCCTGGACCCGAACTCGAGGTACTTGCCTCTGGAGAAAATTGTGTTGGCACTAGTTACAGCCGCACGAAAGTTGAAACATTATTTTCAAGCACACCCTATCTCTGTCTTGACGGATTAACCTTTAAAAGTGTTATGTTTGAAAGATTAACATAATATTAGAGACAATATTTAGGGAGAAACAGAGAAGACAATATTTAAGGAGAAACAGAGAAGACAATATTTAAGGAGAAACAGAGAGAGGTTAAAAAGTTAACCTAACTCTCATACATCACTTGTATTTATACTTAACTCACAATAATAAAAATTACACATACATCCTCTTACTATTAACAATTTACACATACTACCCTATTATTCTTAACACTCCCCCTCAAGTTGGACTATATATATATATCATATAATCCAAGTTTGGAACAAATCGCTGTAAGACATGTACGACTCAATGCTTTTGTAAACATATCAGCAAGCTAATCTTCAGATTTCACAAATAGAGTTATAATCTCTCCAACTACTATCTTGTCCCGAATAAAGCGACAATCAACCTTAATATGCTTAGTTCTCTTCTGAAACACTGATTGACATCGATATGAATAGTTGTCTGGTTGTCGTAGAACAACTGTAAAAGAAGTTGAACTGAAAATCCAATTTCCTGGAGGAAGTATAGTAGCCAAGTCAACTCATTCGTCGTATGCGCCATTGCCCTATACTCAGCCTCTTGCTATTACGGATTGTTTCTTACTTTTCCATGATACAACGTTACCTCCTAAGAAAGTATAATAACCAGTGGTTGATCTCTGGTCAAAAGGGGAGTCAACTCAATCAACATCTAAGAAACCTTCCACTCTAAGATGTCCATTAGCTCGATATAATTGTCCAAGTCTAGGAGCACGTTTGAGATATCGTAGAATATGAGTAACTGCCTCCCAATGTAGTACTCTAAGACACCCCATGAACCTGACTAACTATACTGACTGCATAGAAAATATCCGGTCGAGTAATAGTGAGATAATTCAGCTTCCCAATCAATCTGCGATACCGACCCAGATTCTCAAACAGTGCACCATCATCCATCAAGAGTTTCTGATTTGGTTCCATATGAACATTAATAGGTCTACCACCCAGCAAACCTGTTTCCTTTAACATGTCAAGTACATATTTCCTTTGGGATAAACAACTACGCTGTTTAGATCGAGTCACCTCAATACCCAAGAAATACCTGAGTTTTTCTAAATCTTTAGTATAAAAACGATCCTGCAAGAACATTTTAACTTGACAATCTCCTCAGAATCATTTCTAGTAATCACAATATCATCTACATAGACCACCAATAAAACATATCCAACATCTGTCTGCCTATGAAACACAGAATGATCTGTCTGACATCGAAGAAGACCGAACTCTAAAACTGCCCTCAGTGACTGCATCAAACTATACAAAGATTTCTTTAACCGACATACACTCTTACCATACTTTCCCCTGAGCAGTAAACCCAGATGGCTGCTCCATGTATACCTCTTCAAACAAGTGACCATGTAGGAAGACATTCTTGATGTCTAACTGAAACAAGGGCCAATCAAGATTAGCAACCAAAGAAATTAAGATACGAACAGAGGAGATTTTTGGCAACAGGAGAGAAAGTCTCCTCATAATCAACACCATAAATCTGAGTAAAGCCCTTTGCAACAAGCCGACCTTTGAGATGCTCCACAGAACTATCCAGATGAAATTTAACAGTATACACTCAACGACAACCAATAGTTCGTTTACCAGGATGTAAAGGAATGAGATCCTAAGTTTCATTATGATGTAAGGCATCCATCTCATCCTTCATAGCTTTTCTTCAACCGGGATCAGATAATGCATCCTGTAAACGCTTAGAAATATATATAGTAGATAATTGAGAGATAAAACAAGAGAAGACAGGAGACAAGGCATCATATGAAACAAAATGAGCAATGAGATGATTAATAACACACGAACGAGTACCTTTTCGAAGAGTAATAAGTAGAGAGTCTAAATTACCTAATGGATCATGATCAACAGACGACAAGGAAGACGGTACGAGTACCTCCGATGATGGGCGAGGACGGTGAGAGTAGACACGGAGAGGTAAAGTAGATGATAACACAGTGGGCAACAGAATATCTGAAGATGAGGAAAGAGAGGGTCGTACAGGAGATGACCTAAAGTCCAGATCCAAAGGCTAAAAAGGTGCTAAAAAATAAAGTACGTATACGACAACCATACTGAGTTTTTATTTCCTTACGAAAGGTCTCAAATATAGAGAATAATTCAGACCTGACTTTCATAAAAAAAAATCAAGTCACACGAGAATAGTCATCCACAAATGTCACAAAATAAGGATATTTATTAGATGAAATATTCTTTATGAGACCCCATACATCAGAATGTACTAACTCAAATGGATTAGACACACGATTATTGACTCTAGATTGAAAAGACACACGGTGATGCTTACTAAGTTGACAAGCTTCACAAGACAAAGATCACACAAAACTAAGGTTGGAAACTTGACGCTTCAGATTCTGGAGAGAGAGATGTCCAAGACAACAATACCATTGAAAAGGAGACAACGACGTCTGTAGAGCCCGGGTAGGTGAATCAAAGTCAAGGTAATATAGGCCATCAGCTTCATGCCCCATGCCAATCTTTCTCTTCGTCTTGAGATCCTAAAAGACACAATAAGAGGGATAAAAGGTTACAGAACAATTCAGAGAACGGGTAATCTTACTAATGGAAAGTAAACTAAAAGGAAACTAAAGAACAATAACACGAAAGATAGGGCATATCAGGACTCAAGTGAGCAAGTCCCCAGACCTGAAATTTTAGAACAAGTACCATTAGCAAGAATAATGCTACGTGTGCAAGTAATAGACTGATAAGTAAAAAAAATATTAGACGCACCAATCATGTGGTCAGAAGCGCCAGAGTCTATGATCCAGGGACTGCGAGTGGAGGACAATAAACAAGTGGAAGCAATACCTGAATGGGCAAAAGTAGTAGTGGAGGGAGATGGGACAACCTGTTGCTAGGATAAGAAGTGAACATACTTCTCTCGTGTAATAGTAACCAACCTAGTGTCTTGCTTGAGTTCCATAATTGTAGCAAATAGAAAAAGAAAATCACTAGATCATTAAACCGGACAAGAATCACCCACTGCACTACTGAACCAGAAGAAAAATGGATACCAGACGGCTGAACTGGACAACATGATGGCGCTGGCCTGATGAACCGGACAATCGAAGCCATTGGACCACTGAACCGGCAGAACCCCTAATTGGGCTGGGTTCTTTTAGAACACCAATGGACTGGGTCCTTTAACCAGAAGAAGATACCCAAGTGCTAATGGGTTTTCGTCTTCCTAGCGAGACCCTAGCAACAATCCTCTGCAACCCTAGCTTCAGTCAGTGTGAGATAGAAAACAACTCGGGCAACAACAACGATCTGAATGGGGCTTGGTCTTCTTCGCGAGGCCCTGACAATCTGAAAGGAGAAGCCCAAGCTTATAACACTAAGAGTCCTTCGTCTTCTTTGAAGGCCTAGTCACAGAAACCCTAGCAGCGCTAGCAACAGCAAAGTGCAGGCACCTTCGTCGAGTAATTCAAATGATTTTGATGACTGGTGAAACACGACGCCAAACACAACTAGGTTTTTTGATGAGAATAAGGCACTAGATAAACCTATATGCAACAAACTTCCACCAGAGATACAATTGTGCACTGCGCCTCCATGAACCACAACGAGGAAGCTCTGATAATCACTCATTCAAAGCTCCATGAATAGACAAACACGACCACACCAGTACCACCACCACCACGAGCAATCGACAAACACCACCACAACAATACCACACCAGTACCAACGAACAAAAAATTAATTTATTCAGAATATATATTTATGATCGTAATGCTCTGATACCATGTTAAGTTTCAAAGATTAACATAATATTAGAGACAATATTTAGGGGGAAACAGAGAAGACAATATATAGGGAGAAACAGAGAGAGGTTAAAAACTTAACCTAGCTCTCATACATCACTTGTATTTATACTTAACTCACAATAATAAGAATTACACATAAACCCTCTTACTATTAATAATTTACACATACTACCCTACTATTCTTAATAGAAGGCAATCCTGAAGAAGACGGATCTCTCTAAAAGGATAGCGAAATGGGCCTAGAGTTGGGAAAACACGACATTTATTATAGACTCTGCATGGTGATAAAGGGTCAAGTACTGGTAGACTTCATTGTTGAGTTCACTCAAGGGGAGCCACTTCCCCCCGAGGAGGGCATGGAAGAACCTTCTGCGGATGGTCAGGTGCACTCTTGGAAAATGTGTGTGGACAGATCCTCCAACAGCAAAGGGTCTGAAATTGGAGTATTATTAGTCTCTTCGGATGGATTGGTCACGGACCAACTGTGCGGATGGGTTTCAATTCATACAACAATGAGGATGAGTACAAAGCCCTCATCTCAGGACTAAGACTCACCGATGCGGTAGGGGCCGCGGAACTGACAATCCTCTGTGACTCCTTACTAATGGCTAACCAAATCAATAGAGAGTTTGAAGTGAAAGATCCAAGGATGAAGTCCTATCACCACAAGGCAATGACCTTACTCCATAAGCCCAAGATGTGGAAGTCAAGCAGGTCCCATGAGATAAAAATGCCAACGCCGACGCATTAGCATACCTGGCCTCGCGTTGGATTCTAACATGATGCGTCGAATCATAGTGGAGTACCTTCCCAATTCTAGCATAGACGATGCTCCAGGAGTGTTCGCAATCCAAGAAGAGGGAGAATCCTCTAGCTGGATTGATCTGCTACTTAAATTACTTGTGTTTGGTGAGCTCCCAGAATGTCCTAAGGAAGCTAGGAAAATAAAGTTGAGGGCCTCGAGGTTTCGAGGCTCCTCAGATCAAAAGTTGTACTGAAATTCATTCTTAGACCCTATTTTCTTTGTGTCCACGAGGATAAAGTTGTGCCCCCTCCTGTACGACGTCTATGAAGGCATATGTGGGGGGCACTCCGGTGGAAGGTCCATGGCTCATCAAATCATGTCATAATGGTATTAGTGATCGTGGATGCAGAGGGACGCACAAGCTTACGTGTGAAAGTGTGACCAATGTCAAAGGGTCACCCCTGCCATCAAGCAACCTGTGGGAGATTCGCACCCACTAAGTAGCCCCTGTCATTCGCCCAATGGGGACCCAACTTGGTCAGGCCTATTCCAAAGGCTCCAAGAAATAAGAGGTTCCTAATAGTCAAAATGGATTTTTTCACAAAAATGGGTTAAATCTGAGCTGTTGACTCATATCAGGGACACGAACACCAAAAGGTTCGTGGGGAAGAACATAGTAACAAGGTTTGGGATCCCCCGTGCACTTTTATCAGACAACGGGACTCAATTTAACAGCGGGCCTTTCAAGTCTTTTTGTGAGCATCTTGGAATTCAGAATTACTACTCCATGCCTTCGTACCCTCAAGACAACGGACAAGTAGAGTCTTCAAACGAGACTATCATCAATGGAATTAAGAAGAGACTAGAGAAAGTTAAGGGAAAATGGGTGGAAGAGCTCCTAAATGTCCTTTGGTCTTATAAGACGACTCTATGGAGCTCAACGGGTGAGACACCTTATACCTTTGCCTATGGAGTAGAGGTGGTTATCCCGTTGGAAGTAGGTCTCCCTACTATAAGGACGTAGGCTTTTAATACGGGAAAGAATGATCACCAACTCGGCCCAGCCTTGGATCTCGCAGAGGAAAGAAACGAGATGGCTACCTTGCGGTTAGCGAAATACCAAGAGGGGGGTGTCCAAACTCTACAATAAAATAGTGAAACCTCAAAAATTTGAAGTAGGCGACTTGGTACTCTAAAGAGTTGTTAGGAATGCTCGTGACCTGGCCGATGGAAAGATGCGATCTAACAGGGAGGGACCATACAAAGTCATATCGGTAGAAGGCTCTAGATCATACAAGCTAGTAGACATGGAAGGAAATGCCGTACTTCAGACCTAGAATGTAATGAATCTAAAAATGTACTACTTTTGAATAAAAGAACATATTTTGTCTAAGTGTGTTGTCTGGGAAGGGGCATTGCCCTGGAAGAGAGGTGTGCATGCCTCCCCCACCACTGAAGGATAAAAAAGAATGGAACTTCCCGAGGGGGCATGGCCCTGAGGGTAAAGACATTAAATAGACTTTTGCCCCCAAAAGACCCAAGGATTAGAGCCTCCTGGAGGGGGCATGGCCCCAGAGGCAAGTCTTTAAGGACTCTTGTCTCCAAAAAGACAAAAGGAGCACAACCTCCTAGACAGGGCATGGCTATAAAGGCCAAGTATTCAAGGAAGATTCTTACCTACAAAGAGACAACATGAACAAAGCCTTCTAGATGGGACATGGTCCCGGGAGCAGAGTCTTCAAGGAAGACTTGCCTCTAAAGAAACAAAAGAAGCGCAACCTCGTGGATTGGGCATGGCCTCGAGGGCAAACCCTTGAAAAAACTTGCCTCCAAAAAGACCCAAGGAGAAAATTCTCCTGGAAGGGCATGGCCCCGAGGGTGAGGCCCTAGAAAAAAGACTTGCCTGAAAAAGACAAAAAGAGTACAGCCTCAGCATGTCCGGTGGGTGAAGTCTTCCAAGTGGGCTTGCCTCTAAAGAACCCGAGGAGCTAAAGTCTCTAGGAAGAGACTTGGTCCCAAAGACGAAAACAAAAGAAAAGAAAAGGCTCAAACACATAGTAAAAGAAAGGTGTCCTTATATTCCAAAAATGGAGGGCTTTGAGTCTCTCAAGCTACAAAAATTAAAAACTAAATTACAAGTAAAAGAAGCTGCTCTACGAAGGACCAGTGACGTCGCCCCCGATGCTACCTTTGATGTCACCGAAAAGCTCATCGATGCTAGCAGAGAAAGGGTCAACACTGCGGGTAGTAGGCATAGAATCAACATGAGCAGAGGAGGCTTCGCCCTGGGGGGAAGGAACAGTGTCGATAAGGGTAGGGGTGACATCGACAGAAGTAGGAGCAACCTTAGGCTGAGGGATAGGAACAGCCCAAGGGACAAAAGTGGGGGCAGCGTCCTTGGTCGATAGAGATTGATTTGGAACTTGGAAGACCCTAGCTTCTTTAGCCTTAACCTCGGCTGTGGCTTCCTCCATCTCAGTAGAGGGAGTGTACTTGTGTTCTTTGAAGAGAGGGGACTCGGCAAGGACCCTGGCAGCGCGAAGTGCCTCATCCCATCCACTCTTGAAAATCTCCCTTTTTGTCTCCTCAAATGCCACGATGATGACGTTGGCGCATCAATTAACAATCTCCTGCTCCAACAGCTTATTGAACTCTAACTCGGACCTCAACTTGTCCAACTCTTAGGGGAGGGAGGTGCAAGTTTGCGCTGACTTGGCTACTCTAGCCTTGGGCACAGATATCTGCTTTGCCACCTCGATCATCCTCTTCTCGGGGTCGGTGAGCAGTGCCTTGATCTGATCAACCTCTGCCTTGGCACTTTGGCCCTCTTTGAAGAGCTCAACAATCTATACCCCCTTGGTGACTAGCATCTTGTCCCGTGAAACCACCTCCTCTTTAGCAGCAACAATCTCTCCTCGGGCATTCTCAAGGTCGGCGCGGAGTTTTGTGCACTCCTGGACCTTGCTCTGATGAGCATGAAAATGCTCCATGATGACCAACACCTGTTGTGTTGCCTGGAATACAAAGTTAGGGAAATTAGATGCTGAAGAGTGCATTAAATGAAAAGAAATACTCACAAGGGTTAACTTTACCACCAAAGAACTTTGAATTAGGGAGAGGAATAACTGGTTGCTCCCACACCCCCATTGTACCTCCATGTCAACATTGAAATGAAAGGCTTCACTCACGGCATAGGTGACATAAGGAGAGGCATCAATGGATTCAATCACCCAGATCTGGTGATTGTCGGGATCTCAAACCCTAGCATACCAGTCTGGAGCAGTTGGTGGCGTTGGCATATGTATTGATGCGGGGTTTGATGTAGGCATTGATGTCGACATAGAAACACCCCTACCATGACCAGCACCATTGTGCCTTTATTTTATTCTTCTCTCCCCGATTTGAGGATCTCTTAGTATACCCGATCGCACCCAAGTGATGTCGATGCCATTGGAGCATTAGTAGTAGAAGGAGCTGGTGGAGGAGTTGCCCTATGGATCACGACCCCTAAAGGACGAATCCGTCCCTGATTGGAGGAAGTGTCACTAGGGCCTGAGCCGAACCCCCATCCTGCGGCAAGTGCAACTCTTTCTGTGATCAAGTTAAGGGAAAAATGAGGTAGATTGGACATCGCAATCTCCAAGGCATCTTTGTCCTTGAGATTTTGTAGAATCTCAAAGTTTGGCCAAATGTCCCTACTTGAAGTGCTTTCCTCCACATGAATGGTGGTCGACGGATCCCTTTCTACCTCGGCATCGACAATTATGCCTTGGGCAGCTTCTACCTTGACATCAGTGGCTTTGTTAGGATCCTCTTCCAAGTTTCCACCGGTTAGCTCCGACCACCTAGCTGGATCAAAAGCTTGAGGGTTCTGAGAAAAGTTCTTGTACCCTAGAATGTAGTCGAGCAGTACATGAGCAGCGCGGCCAAAACCATTGCCCAAGTATCCCTAGATGGTGAAGAGGTCGGCGAGATTAACAGGATGCCGAGGAGGAGGAGCAGACTCGGCGTCACTAACTTCTGCAAAAAATGAAGGAATATTAGCGACAAGACATTAAAATACCGAAGTGCTAAAAGCCGAAGAGTGAAAAAGAGAAGCCAAATACTTGTACTCCACCCTTGCTTAGGGCACCACAAATTGGCGTACTTGGGCTCGAATCATCTCTCCCATTGACCGCCGAAGATGAGCAAATTATCCTTGTACCCCTTGTCAGAATTCGGCAGGTGAGTCACGAGGTATATGGTTGGGTGTCGAGCTTTGAGGTAGATTTTCTACTAAAGCATCACCCTAACCAAGTGTAGTAGAATCGGATGTCTTACAAGTCAACGTTGACTTGAATACGTTCATTGAAGGCGATCACCCCCTTGATGATCCTAAAAGTGTTTAGGCAACACTGTCCCTAGAATAGGCGAAATCAGGACATGAAGCGGAGAAGAATAGGGTGGAGGAAAATCTGACGCCACCCTCCATGATGGCCTTAGTAAAGAAGGGCATGGCTGCCTCGGTGCCAACACCGGCATTGTGGAGTCCGTGTACGAACTCATTAATGATGACCCCGAGGAAAATGGAGTAATGAGTCTTAAAATTTATGATTTGTTGGTGACCCTTGATTGTATACTTCCTCGGCCTTGAGGGACCAGCCTTATCGGCCTCAGTATTCATATTTTGACAACGTCTCGTCATGGAATAGACAAGAGGAGGTTTGAAAATAGGTTCCTAAATATGGGGCCCTAAGGTTGGGTTGATGAGGACCAGGAGACAGAAGGTGCAACTACTGGGAAAGGGAAAAAAAGGGATAAAAAAGAATGGTCACTACTAAAAAAGAAATAAGAACAGTTACTCACCAACGAACACGGTTCTGAAAGAGATGAGAAAGTGGTGGTTTAAGTTCCTTGCCGGAGAGAAAAAGTAAATTGGTGGCCCACTGGTGGATTATGGCTTCTCTGGTGGAACTTTGGCAAAAGGCTCAGATCTCACAAAACTTGCAAAAGTGGAAAAAGGAGGCAAGGGCTCTATTTAAATAGGGCCAAGACCCATCATTGCACACAGAGAATGAGGGGGCACATTAAATGAGGCGTGAGCCCCAAGAAAAGCAGCTACACGAGGAGGCAGGGGTCAAGCCCTTTCATCTTCCTCTGTCACGTCATCTGGTCCACACGAAGATAAAGGTCTGGGGGGCAGTTGATGGGACATGCTCAGAGATCAATGAGTAGACGACACGTGTCCTCAGCGTGGCAGACTTGGACCCTCCATGAAGTGACACGTGTCCTCAATGTCAGTCCCCTCAGAGTTCTTTGTGACTGACACATGTTCTCTGATTAGTAGTTAAAATCAACATATTACTATGCCTTTTTAAGACTAATGATACTTTGATGGAGTTTAAATGATGACATTTCAAGATATAAATTGCACAAGGGACCAAAGGCAATAAATATCAAACTTTTATGCAATATCAGTATATTCTGGAGTAAAGTTGGAAAAGCTTAGACCAAGGCAAGAATGTTCGAACGCCAATCCATGTTTGAACGTCCTCTTAATTATTGAAGATTAGATTGCTAAAGTACTATGCATGGCGTGTTGCAGCAAAGAAGAAAAAAACACAGAAATACTTGAGTACAACATTCGAATGTCAATCCACGTTCAAACGTTATCCAGAATTATTGAAGACCAGACTGATGAGTGCAAGGGTAGTGGTTCATGGCGTATGGAAGTAGCTCTCACAAAAGACCAGAGGCCACTTGAGTAGAACGTTCAAATGCCAGAAAACGTTGTCCCCATGCAGGCTGCAGATTATATTGCTTTCAATTGGACTTTCAAGGCCCTACACTATTATTTTGCACTACCTTGTCCCCTCCTCGTTGCCTATAAATACTCCCATTGTGGAAGCTTCAAAGGGAGCTAAACTTAGAGCTTTGTTTGCAGACTTGCACTAGACCAGGACTTGTAGAGTAGAATTAGATATAGATTTACATTTACTTTCATGGAAGAAAGATAGATCATACTTTGGTTGAGGAGGAAACCCTCCAAAAATGACTAGCTTTCTTCTACTTTCTTTATTAATTTCTTTTACTTCCGTTATTTGAACTTCATTTTCCCTTAAAGGAGTAAAAATCTTCCACTTTTTTAGAGCTTTACCAAAGCCGTGAAGGGTGGAACGTAATTCACTCATTCTTTGTCAAAGATCGGCTCCTTGTTTAGTGTGTTTCACTTTGTAACTCCTCTACTTGGAGGGATAAGCATCACTCACTTTTCTAGCTTTACCAAAGCCATGAAGAGTGAGTAGTTTCCTATTCACTCTTTAGTAAGAGGTGATGGACATGTATAAATCATCCGGAAGTTATATTTGTGCATTTCGTTTATGCTTTAATGCTCTATATTACACTTGCTTATTGAATGATTGAATGCATCTAGCAAAAGCTAAGGTACTTTGTATAACCATGAGTTCTTTCTATGACATGGATGACTCTTGCATAGAAAGACCCGTTGGTTCAAGGCTAGTATCCCGGCTAGATCTTCATAAATACTTTTAAATGTTCACCATTATTGTGCTTCATTTAAAATAATGGAATATTAACACTAGGGTTGGATGCCTTGTAGAGACACCTACTTGTTTGTAGATGGGTTGAGTCTCGGCACATACAATTCTTGTAAACCTCTACAATGACATCGGAATCATGATCTTAATTCTCACAATCCATCTTTATCTTCTGAGTAACTTTATGTTGACATGGGGGTTAATTGAGTTATCTAGTACAAGTATAATAAATCGGATGATTAACTACATGTTCTGATCCTCGAGCTAAAGGGTGGCTATTACATTTGATAATTTATCTTTTATTTTGTCTAGAAAAACCCTTTGGAAAGAATTCTATGTTCTGTCCAAAAAATCTCACAACTTCAAAACTCAAGGTTTCCAGTTACTTGGTCTCTATCACTACTTACTTTAAAACACTGACAATAGTTTCCTGTGAATTTGACTCTGGACTTAAACGGATTATTACTATAGCTTGACCACCTACACTTCTGTGTACATATTTTGGATCAAGTCAAATTTTTGGCGCCGTTGTCGGGGAACCATAAAGGGTATTTTAAGGTAAAAGATAAAAAGACCTTCTTTTTTGTATATATTCTCTATTTGATTTACTGTGTATAATTTATTTATTTTTTATGTCTGAGGATGATCCTTCTTTTCAAAATTTGACAGCTGAATTTGTTGGATCTGTGAACCAATCTGAACCATTTTCACCTAGATCAATAACAAACCCTTTTGATAATAATATGGCAAATAATGAAAGACAAAGAGAAGTTCCTGTGAGAGAGGGGGAAGCACCTAACATTTGAATGTTGTGGGATTACTTACATCCCACAAGAAATAGTGTCCCCTCTTGTTTTGTCTTTCTTGCAAATACGCCCCTCTTTAATGTAAAGGCGGGGATAGTGCAGCTACTTCCTCAATTTCATGGACTCGAATATTAAAATCCGTATCGGCATATATAGATTTTGAGGAAGTAAGTGGAACATTTCAAGACAACACTGAGTTGGCCAAGTTCAAACTTTTTCCTTTCTCTTTAAAGGACAAAGCTAAACAATGGCTAAATTCTTTAAAAGCATATTCAATACCTAACTGGCAAGCATTACAAAATGAATTTTTCAGAAAGTATTTCCTTTACACCATACCAATGTGCTCAAAAGGCAAATCATGAATTTTTTAGTCAAAGAAGGGGAAACATTCTACCAATGTTGGGAGAGATTCAAAGATCTTCTCCAATCCTGCTCACACCATACTTTTGAGAATTGGACTTTGGTAGGATTTTTCTATGACTCCTTGCCCACTAGACTACGTCAGTTTGTTGAAATGATGGCTCAAGGAGAGTTTATAGGAAAGAGTTCAGAGAAGGCATTCAATTTTTTTGACACCATATCTGATAGTTCTCAGATATGGGACTCAGTCTCTCCTACCACTGTTGAAACTAGACCATCTACTTCTCAATGGAATAAGTATGTCTTGAAAGAGGATAATGACCTAAGAGCAAAAATGTCCGCCTATATCGAAAACTTAAAGCTTTAGAGATGAAAAAGGTTCATCAAGTTGATGTTGGCCCTCCCACATAACAAGTGTATGGGATTTGTGCACTGATTGGACACCCTACTAGGGAGTGTCCTATCATTCCGACATTCAAAGAAGTCTTGTTGGAACAAATAAATGCAGTTTCCAACTTCAACAAGCCTTACTCTAACCCATACTCTTAAACATACAATCCAGGGTGGTGGAATCGCCCAAAATTCATTTGGAGAAACACACAACCAACTCCCATGAATTCACAAAATTCACAACCACCATCTCAAGGACCTCCTGCATATTAACCATACCAACCACCACACAAGAGGAGCCTTGAGGATACACTAAACCAGTTCATGCAAACCCAAATGAACTACAATACCCATTCCACACTGATTTCAAAGCATAGACTACCCAGTCTTTTGAAGATATCAAAAGTCACATCCAAAAAATGACCCAATCCATGAACACACATGAGAAAGGCAAGTTTTTGGCCCAACCAAAACAATCACAAGGCCAATTTCATGTGGAAAATCCTTCAATCATGGAAACCCCACAAAACCAAGCTCAAGCTATCACTACACTGAGAAGTGGCAAGGTGATTGACAAAACAATCAGAGACATGTTAATTCCAAAGCTAATGCCTGAGTCAATCCTAGTCATTGAACCAGTTGAGCTTGAGCCTCTAATTGAAAAAGAGCCAGAACCATCAAAGGAAAAAGATTCTTCTTATCCTATTCTTGCTCCTTTTCCCCAAAGACTCAAAGTTGAATCACCAGCCATAAATCTATGAGCTCTTTAAACATGTGAAAATCAATATTCCACTTTTGGATGTAATCAAGTAGGTCCCCTATTATGCCAAGTTTCTGAAAGATTTGTGCACAATCAAGAGAAGCCAAAATGTTCAAAAAAGAGCTATCTTGACAGAACAAGTCAGTGCTTTGCTTCAACACAAAACCCCTCCAAAATACAAGGACCCTGGGTATCCAACCGTGTCGTGTGTCATTGAAAACTTCATAATAGAACAAGCTCTACTTGATCTTGGGCCAAATGTCAATATGTTCCTTTTTCTGTTTGCCAACAATTGGGTCTGGGTGAACTCAAACCCAGTTGTGTCATACTCTAGTTGGCAGACAGATCTGTCAAAATTCCTATGGGCCTTGTTGAAGATGTATTTGTCCAAGTGGACAATTTTGTCTTCCCTGTTGACTTCATTGTTCAAGATACTCAGCTAGCAATTTATTTAGAGAACCAAAATTTTTTATCCTTGGTCAACCATTCCTAGCAACCTCCAATGCATTAATCAATTGTAGGAATGGAGTCATGAAATTGACTTTTAGGAATATGACTCGTGAGGTGAATATTTTTAAATTTGCAAGACATCCTAGAGAGAATAATGAAGTGAGATAAATAAATTCTATTTGAGTCATTGGTTCAGGAACATATGAATAACAAATTCTATGAAAACCCTACTGAATCTTCTCTGTCAGAGTCTATCACATCTGAGCCAATAGATGTTGATCCAAATCCAAAGAATTTCCCTATTCATGCTGTTGAGACATGGGCACCCAAATTCGAGGAACTTTCACTAAGTGGCACAAAATCACTCCCATCAAGTGTCAAACCACCAAAGCCTGAGTTGAAACCTCTCTCATTTGACCTCAAATATGCATCTTGGGAGAGGATGAGTCATACCCAGTGGTAATTTCATCTAAGCTCACAGACTTGCAAGAGTTTAAACTGATTAAAGTTCTTAAAATACATAAAAGCACCAATGAGTGGATCATCACTGACTTGAAAGGTATAAGTCCATTAATCTACAATCATGTTATATACCTTAAAGAGGATTCAAAACCCTCTCGTCAAATACAGCGATGACTGAACCCTCACATGAAGGAAGTAATGAGAACTAAGGTGCTCAAGCTCTTAGATACAGGGATAATCTTTTTCATCTCCTATATCAAATGGGTTAGCCCAACCCAAGTTGTGCCCAAAAAGTCTGGGGTCACAGTGGTAAAAAATGATGCAAATGAACTATTTCCAACTCGAGTCATCACAGGATGACAGATGTGTATAAACTACCAAAAACTCAATTTGGTAGCTAGGAAAGACCATTTTCCTCTTTCCTTTCTTGACCAAGTTCTAGAGAGAATTGCAGGCCATGAATTTTACTATTTCCTAGATGGATATTTCGGGTACAATCAAATTGAGATATCACTAGATAATCAGGAGAAAACAATGTTCACATGCCCCTTTGGCACCTTTGCATTTAAAAGGATGTCATTTGGACTTTGTAACGCTCCTGTAACATTCTAAAGATGCATGCTAAGCTTGTTCAGTGACATGGTGGAGAAATTTTTGGAAGTATTCATGGACGACTTCTCTATATATGGTAACTCGTTTGATTTGTGTATGGCTAACCTAGAGAAGATATTGGTAAGATGTAAGGAATCCAATCTGGTACTCAATTGGGAGAAGTGTCATTTCATGGTAACAAAAGGCATTGTCCTAGGTTACATTGTGTCGTCTGAGGGCATGAAAATTGACAAGTCAAAAATAGATCTGATTGGAAATTTGCCTGCTTCCAAGATTGTAAAGGATGTCTGGACATGCAAAGTTTTACAAGAGATTCATAAAAAACTTCAGTACCATAACTAAACCCATATGTCATCTCTTGAGTCAGGATGTAATTTTTGTGTGGAGTGAAGCATGCCAGAAAGCTTTTGACAAACTTAAAGGTATGTTAATTTCTGCCCCAATAATACAACCCCCTGAATAGACTCTACCATTTGAATTAATCTGTGATGCAAGTGATTATGATGTAGGTGTTGTGTTGGGACAAAGAAAGGATAAGAAATCACATGTGATTTACTATGCACGCAAAACTTTGAGTAATGCTCAAATGAATTATTCAATGACTGAAAAGGAATTGCTTATTGTAGTTTTTTCTTTGGAGAAATTTTGTTCTTATCTTGATAGTTCTTTTGTTACTGTATTCACTGAACATGCAACATTAAAATTTTTGCTCACAAAGAAAGATGTCAAGCCAATGCTCTTAAGATGGATACTCTTACTCCAAGAGTTTGATTTGATCATTAAAGACAAGAAGGGCGTTGAGAATGCAGTGACAGATCATCTGTCCCAATTAATGTATGAATTTCATGAGGATGGATTGTCAATCAATGAGAATTTTTTTGATGAACAACTGTTCACGATTTATGAGACACCATGGTACGCTGATATTGCTAACTTCCTTGCTACTGGTACGCTCCCTCCTTCTTTTACCATGATGGACAAAAAAAAATTTCTGAGGGAGGTTTATAATTTCTTTTGGGAGGATTAATACGAGCTTAAGTACTGTAAGGATCAAATCATAAGGCGTTGCATCCCCGCTCATGAGAACAGACAGGTAATATCATTTTTTTCATTCTGACACATGCGATGGCCATTTCTCATCAAGGAAAACTGCTGCGAAATCTTGCAATGTGAATTTTATTGGCCCACACTTTTCAAATATGTCCATGCCTTTTGTTTAACATATGATAGATGCCAAAGGTTGGGAAGCATTTCTAAAATAAACATGATGCCCTTAAACCCCATTCTAGTGATTGAAATTTTTGATTGTTGGGGCATTGATTTTATGAGACCATTCCCCCCTTCTTTTGGCAATCTATACAGTTTATTGGTCGTAGACTATGTGTCCAAATGGATTGAAACAATTTCATACCGGAATAATAATCACCAGACAATGATTAAATTTTTAAAAGAAAATATTTTGTCCGGATTTAGAATTCCAGTATCAATCACAAGTGATTGGGGTGGTCATTTTTGCAATCATCCTTTCTATAATTTGATGAAAAAATACTTGATTTTTCAAAAAAATTGTAATCCCTTATCATCCACAACTAGTGGATAGGCTGAATTAGCTAATCGAGAAATCAAATTAATTTAAGAAAAAACGGTAAATCCAGACCGCAAAGATTGGTCATCAAGACTAACTGATGTACTTTGGGCTTATCACACTACTTTCAAAACAATTTTGGGCATGTCTTCCTATCGATTAGTCTATGGAAAGCCTTGTCACATACCTGTGGAACTGGAACATAGGGCATACTGGATCATTAAGACAACGAAATTTAACCTGTACAAGGCTAGACAAGCAAGAAAACTACAGATTAACGAACTAGAGGAACTGAGAAATGAGGCATATGACAATGCAAAAATCGCAAAGGAAATGATGAAAATCTTTAATGACAAAAACATAGTAAGAAAATCCTTTTCCCCTTCCCAAAAAGTCTTGTTGCTTAATTCAAGGCTCTGTCTCTTTCCTGGTAAGTTGAGGTCAAGGTGGACTAGGCCCTACATCGTCAAAAGAGTGTTTGGACATGGAGCAGTAGAAGTGGAAAACTCATCAAATGGTAATATCTTTAATGTCAATGATCAGAGGTTGAAACCATTTTTGGAAGACTTTGTTAAAAATGAGAAAATTATTCTTTTAATGGATCTAGAATATTTCTCCGAGATTCGCACCTATCGACACAAAAAGGGGTCGGGTCAGGCAGAAACCCGACCCAAGGGAACGCCTTTATAAGCCCCCAACCCCTTTTCCTCTTTTTCCACTTGCCGCTGTCCCTTTTCCTTTTTCTTTTTCTTCTTCTTTGTTGTTAGCTATTTTCTGCAACATGACCTAGCCCCCAACAACCCCATGACCACATACTCCACAGACATAATCCTCTGTTTCATGCTTTGCATTTTGATTTAATATTTGTTTATGGGTGTTCTACTTCTCTTCGCACTCACGGACAAGGCTTACTAGCCTACCCAAAACCCAAATCTACGTAAAGATGATTAATTTATGTATTTTTCTTGTAGGATTCGACAGATGAACAAATCTCTACCTTTTAACCTCATCTCCAAGCTCCATACATTGGTAAATTCAAAACATTGGGGACAATGTTCAGTTTAGGTTGGGGGGCGAGAACTACAGTTCATATTTTGTGTCCGTAAATTTTTTTTGTTTTTGTTGTTGTTGTAGCTGTTTCTGATCATATTGTGTACCTTGCCTCATATTTTGTATAAATTGATGATAATGTCTGTGGGTTAGCTTCAACCATCTTTGTGACTGGTAGACGTTAAAGAACCAGATAGTGAGTCTTAAAGCTAGAAAGCAAGGATGTTAAAAATTTTTGATTTAGTCTAAGAGTTCTACTCACTTTTTTATCTGATGTGCTTGCTGTGATCATAAGAAAAGCAAGATTAGTAAGAAAAAATGAGATCCGAGAAGAGCAAGTGAAATCTCTCTGTGGCAGAAGCACTTTTGCTAAACATCGTCGTGCCAAAAGGCTTGGTGCCTATAAATAGCGTGGCAAGGTATTTCACATGAAAAGATATAATCAGTGTTTTGAACCAATTTTCGGTCACACACTCGATCGATTAGACTGGATAGTGAATGAGCTGAGTAAGGATTACATTGAGTCGACATGCTATTCCGATACTTTGCTTAATCAGTTTGTGAGATAGGAAATTGGGAGAGTCACTAGTTGTTTGAATGACACAGAGATAGAGGAAGACTCAGATTAGATTACTTTTTTCAAAAATGTGGAAAATTGTGTTTCTATTGGGATAAAAGCCAAGGGTCTGATTTTTTGTAAAAAGTTTAAAAATCCTTTTTGTACAAACTCTCTTGATTGAAATGAAAAAAAAATGGGTCGACTAAGGAATGTCCCAAAATACCAATCGTAAGCGTGAGTAGGGACTTATCCTGAGACGCCATGAATTTTTAGATCAAATTTGTGTGTATACCTTTCCTTTAATGTGTACATGAATTTGCATAAAAAAATTTGATTTTTACTTTGACGTTCGAACACCATGTTACATGCGAACGTAAGCTGCTCACAGTACTTTGGACTCTAATGAAAACACAAGAAGTACTGGGACCTCCAAGCATTCGAACGCCTAGAGGAAGTTTGAACCAAAAGTTCACGTTTGAATGTCAAATCCACATTTGAACAATGGTTGCTCACAGTACTTTGGCCTCTGACAGAATCCAACAGTACTGAGAGCTGACAACGTTCGAATGCTAATTCACGTTCAAACCATCCTTTTAAAATCCTTCTACACACGTTTGAACATCATTAACGTTTGAAGGTCATTAACGTGTGAACGTTCACTCCCATGCTATAAAAGCCTGGTTTGTCTTTTCCATTTCAAAAATCCCAAAACCCTTGAAAAAACTCCAAACCCTAGGGTAACCTTTCACTATCCAAACCTCAAAACTCCATCCATTGCCAATTTGCACCCAAAATAAAGCAACCCAAACCATTTCCACCTCATTCATCATCATTCTCACAAAAAAAAAATTAAACCTTTCAAAGCCCCAACACCCCCAAATCCGAACTCCATGCCTCCAAGAATGAAGCTCCCTGCTAGGTGCACCCTAGTCAACCAAGAGCCTGACATGGTAGAAGAAGTCATTGAAGAGAGGGATGGGAGGCACATTGTGCGATGATATGATCGGACTAGCTTCCCCAATGCCCTCAAAGTGGACAGGTATGAGAACTTTTACCAAAATCAAGTCGTAGTGTGTGAACGAACTATGATATTGACTGATTTTGTAGAGCTGGGGATTTTTGAGGACATAGAGAGAAGGGTATGGATGTTGTACTTGCAAAACGGTGGAGAAGCCGTGATTGACTTGGTGCGGGAGTTTTACTCCAACGCCGAAATAGTCAATGGGGCGATAAAAAGCTATGTGAGGGGGACTCACATCGATGTGGATGAAGACTACATACGAGAGATGAAGCAAGAGGTGCCTCGGGTACCAAGGCCTACCTACCCCCTGAGGAAGAACATGGCGATGAACGTTATGGGGGCGGAGCTAATAGGGATGGCTACTTTTTCTTGGGCGGGGCAGAGATTATTTTGACAAGGGGAACTGACCAATAAGTATAAAATGTTGAATTTGATTGGGTTTCGAACTTCACCCCAATCGGACAAAAGAACAAAATCCTCCCCAAGAGGGCCCGATTGCTATACGCAATCGGGAAAGGCCGCAGCATAGACCTCCTATAGTAGATTTTGACAGAGTTGAAGAAGGGATGCGATGTGAAAAGGAAATCATTCCCTTTTGACACCTTGGTGACGGAGATGTGCAAGGACTATGGGATTAGGGTGAGGCCGGAGATGACAATACAAAGGCCGACGGGACCACTTAACAAGGCTTCCTTCTGGAGGAGCCAAGGTCATAGTAGTGCCTTGGCGGCTAGACAGGAGGTGTCCCATACCCGAGGCATCGACGAGATATAAGATGTGCTAGATGATGAGGAGGAGAGAGAGTTAGATGCAAAGTGTAAACAGACTCAGGATGAGGCAGGGCCCAGTACCAGTACCAGCAGCAGCACTCGACGCTCACTTCAAGAAATCATGCTTAGCATCGAAGCTAAGCAGGATGAGATTTTTCGCCTTCTGAGGGGTGGAGCTGGTAGAGCTGGCGGAGAGTGAATAAGATATTTCTGTTCTTGAGTGTGGCTGTGTATTTGTTTCTTCTTTTGTGGATGGTTTGAATCTTTTCTTTTATGTTAGAACAATGATATTTTGTGGAATGAATGGTTCAGTTTTACCACTTTTATCACTTTTATATATTTAAATACATGTGTAGAATTAGCATTATATTGTTATTTGTTAATGAATGATGAAACCAATGTAGATTCTGAGATTGTTTGTAAAAGTAACTAATCACATGATCGGTGTGACACCCAACTTGGTAATCTAGACTTAAACCCATATTTCTTGGAAAAATGGTATTTTCTCTATACTCAATTATTAAATGTACATTGGTATTTGTTATTCTTAAGGTACAAGATGATTAGACTCGAAAATGGAATCGATATATAACCAACATTCCCTAAAAAACAAGACATAACCAGTGGAGATAACAAAAGATATCATGATAAGTTTCGAGCCTTGCGATGGTTTTGAGAGATGATCAACATTTACTCAAAAAAGGTTTTTCACTATCTATCCTCGAATAATCTCATTGAACTTGTTTTGATTGATGCAACTAAAGTAATCTATTGACATATCTCACAAGGAATCTGTTCATACGACACATTCATGTGCACATACTTGAGAAAAGATCTTAGGCCATTTTTGATTTGATTTTGAGCCTTAACCATTTCTTTTACAAAATTATATCCCTTGTTAGCAATGCTTGAGCCTTCAACGAATGATTTCTTTTTCAAGAAACCCATATGATAACCGAGCCATAGGAAAATATACTTGACATACCTTGCTATCTAATTTTCTTACACCTCTTATCTATCAATATGATACAAAAAAGCAAGAGAAAGGAAAAAGACGATAATGGCTACTAGTGAATGAAAGAAAAGTCAGGGGAAACAACCGAAAGTGAAAAAGGACCAGATAAACAGAATATTGCCAAGAAAGTGAAAAATGAGAAAAATGAAAGAAAGAAACACCTTTCTAGGTAAAATGTCAAAAATCTAGAAAGAGGTGTGCTACATTGCATAAAAAGGGGGATAGCTTTTGAATACTATTGACGTCATTTCATTAGCCACTAACCTTTGGCCATATTAGAACCTATAAAAAGCCCTAATTGACTCAAGTCTGATGCATGTGTGTGTTGTCAACCAAAATTAGGGGTATGTTAAATAGTATTTCTTTAATTGCATCAATATTATGCTATGAGACTATGCCAAAACATGATTAGTCTACCTTCTAAAAACTTCACTCTCATACTAATTGTGCATGTGATTTTTCGATTGCCCATCCTCTGATCACATGCCCTTTGAGAGACAAGTCACTATAATCGGAGGGAATTTTTGCTAAGGGCATTTCTAAGAGAGATTTGTGAAATCGAAGCTATCCATGGAAGGTAGTAAAGTGGAATGTTTGTTATATAACAATTCTTGTTTCTAGAATGACCCTTCCTATTACACATGGAATCTCAAATGCCAATGTGACAGATGCTTATTTTTGCATAGAATAAATTCCTATGAAAAAGAAATGTGCAGGATATAAGTCAAAATTGAGGAGTGGGTGTCCTAACGACCATGATGCTAACTTACTTTAACCAACAATCCCACATACACATTTGTTCGACTAAAATTTGTGGATAGCTGCTCTGAAAAACCCTCACGAGACAACATTCATCCACCAGCGTAAATCTAGTGGTTCAATGACTTGTTGCATATGCTAAATATAACCGGATAGCCTATGAAAAAGGCATTAGAAATAGATTTTCATTCAATTATTATTGTATTGAGACTAGCAATATTTAGGTTAGGGGTGTGATTAGTAGTTAAAATCAGCATATTACTAAGTTTTTTTAAGACTAATTATACTTCGATGGAGTTTAAATGATGACATTTCAGGACATAAATTGTCCAAGGGACCAAAGGCAATGAATATCAAACTTTCGTGCAACACCAACATATTCTGGAGCAAAATCGAAAAAGTTTGGACCAAGGCAAGAACGTCAAATGCCAATCTATGTTCGAACGTCCTCTTAAATTATTGAAGATCAGACTGCTGAAATACTATTCATGGCATGTTGCAGCAAAGAAGAAAAAAACATAGAAATACTTGAGTATAACATTTGAACGTCAATCCACATTTGAACATTGTCCTGAATTATTAAAGACCAGGCTGATGAGTGCAAGGTCAGTGGCTCATGGCATATGGAAGTAGGTCTTACAGAAGACCAAAGGCCACTTGAGTAGAATGTTCGAACGCCAGACAACGTTCGAACATTGTCCCCAGGCAGGCTGCAAACTACATGACTTTTAGTTGGACTTTCAAGGCCATACATTATTCTTTCACACTACCTTGTCCCCTCCTCCTTGCCTATAAATATTCCAATTGTGGGAGCTTCAGAGGGAGCTAGACTTAGAGCTTGGTTTGGAGACTTACAATAGACCAAGACTTGTAGAGTAGAATTAGATTTAGATTTACATTTACTTGCATAGAAGAAAGATAGATCATCTTTTGGTTGAGGAGGAAACCCTCCAAAAATGACTACCTTTCTTTTACTTTCTTTATTAATTTCTTTTACTTCCATTGTTTGAGCTTCCTTCTTCCTTTTGAAAAGTGAAACTCTTCCATTTTTCTAGAGTTTTACCAAAGCCGTGAAGGGTGAAACGTGATTCACTCATACTTCATCGAAGATCGACTCCTTGTTTAGTGTGTTTCACTTTGTAACTGATCTACTTAGAGGGATGAGCATCACTCACTTTTCTAGCTTTACCAAAGCCATGAAGAGTGAGTAGTTTCCTATTCACTCTTTAGTAAGAGGTGATGGACATGTATAAATCATCTGGAAGTTATATTTGTGCATTTCGTTTATGCTTTAATGCTCTATATTACACTTGCTTATTGAATGATTGAATGCATCTAGCAAAAGCTAAGGTACTTTGTATAACCATGAGTTCTTTCTATGACATGGATGACTCTTGCATAGAAAGACCCGTTGGTTCAAGGCTAGTATCCCGGCTAGATCTTCATAAATACTTTTAAATGTTCACCATTATTGTGCTTCATTTAAAATAATGGAATATTAACACCATGGTTGGATGCCTTGTAGAGACACCTACTTGTTTGTAAATGGGTTGAGTCATGGCACAAACAATTCTTGTAAACCTCTACAATGACATCAGAATCATGATCTTAATTCTCACAATCCATCTTTATCTTCTTATTAACCTTAAGTTGACACGGGGGTTAATTGAGTTATCTAGCACAAGTATAATAAACTGTGTGACGCTCCAAAATTCGAGGGTCCGTTGATTACCCATCAACCAGCAGAATACTCGTGGATACCAAGTAATTTGATATCATGCCATTATGCCCCATTTACCAAGGTCCTTAATTTAACAAAAATTCGGGCAGAGTCTTCTTTGTACGGGAAGCTCTATCTAAAACACAACCTATGCAATATACATTCACATCACCCATCTGAGACCCAATATAAAATAATGACTAAACCGGGTCCATTTATCCATAGTTTTGACGCCCTTAAAACCGGGGTTCCTATGTCAATGTATGAAGTGTGACATTGAATTGTAAAAGTGTGACATTGGTGTGTAAAAGTGTAACATGGTCTGGGAAAGTGTAACGTGGCCTGTAAAAGGGTAACACTGCCATATACCACTGTGACACCTATGCATCAAACATAGTTAATATAAGTTCAAATTCCAATCATTTTACATACATTACATGCCAAAATTTAATTACAAGTCTAATTTTACAAAAAAATGGATTGAAAGCCACAAGTCGGCTTTTCTTCCTCCTTAAGTGCCATAGTGAGTGTTTCCTATCGGCGTATAACCCACACCTGAAATGTGTTTCCGTATAGGGTGAGTAACGCTCAATAGAGTATCTCCTACAGAGGCTACTCCCCACCCTAGATGCATATGCAATGTTCGCATACAACATTCACCATTCACACAATCATTCCAAACAAGAATATACATGTTCATATTGGAATCTACCATGTCATGCCATGAATGAAATGAGATTCACTCACGGACATCAACCTGAGCCCTCACCGGCTCATTCCACACTATGCAATGCAAGTGTAAAAATTATTGTCATTGATGAAATACATCCAATGATCATCTTTGAAGATAAAAATCAAGTGTTTATAAAACCAATTCATTTCTAGATATTTCCCATTAAATGAATCGTTTATATAACCAAAAACCATGTGTCTTTATTTGGGTAGTGGACTTTTGGTGTTGCACTACCGGCTCCACACAACAATACACTTTTTTGGACTTGCACCATAGGAAGTGTATAAACCAGTGGCCGGGTCTTGCACCCGAGGAGGGATCTATACTTTTTTGCTATACCCAACACAAGTTTTCCATGTATGCAACCATACGACTCAGTAGGATTTTCAACCCCACTTTCCCGAGTCCACCCATCAAAACACCAAGTATGGTGATTGATCCAACCATGCACCAACACCCATGAAATGCGATGTGTTCTCCATGCATATGCAAAATAATGAACCATTGCACTACCAACATCCTACCCAAGGTAATGAATGTCCATTAAGCAATTTAAATCACATGTCTACATGTTCCATGACAAGTCATATTATAAGCATATAAATTCCATAAATCATTACAATGTCAATATTTCAATGAGCACATATTAACATTTCTTTCCAACAAATTTCATCATGTATTATGGACAATTATACCATATGCATATAACCTCCAAAAATTTATCACAATGTCAATATATTAATACACATATATCAACATTTTATCTAACAATAACCAAGCATGTCATTACATAATCAAGAAATAACACCCTTAATCCTCAAGGCATAATGTAAACATATAATATGCCCACAAAACAGCCCACATAATAGCCCCTAAACAATCCACATAATGTCCCCGAAACAAGCCATAAAACAGTCCTTAAACAAGCCAAAAAATAGCCCCTAAACAAGCCATATAACAGCCCACAATTTCAACTCAAAACAGTCCCTAAAATAGTCCACAATTTGAACCCAAAACAGCCACAATTTCAGCTCCTTAACAAAACCTAAACAGCCCCATAGCAGTGCGCAAAACAGTCCAATATACAGTCCATAAAATCAATCCAAAATAGTCCATAAAATTAGTCCAAAACAATCCATAACAACCCCTTTTTTTATATATACGAAAGGGTAGGAATTAAACCAAAGTAGGAAAAACCCTACCTTTTGGAGCGTAGTAGAAATGGTAGGAAGTCTCAAGAACACCTCCTAAGCCCAAAACTTTGATTTCTCCAAAATCCTCTCTTTGGATCTTCAGTGAAATCAGTTCTTTTTTTGTATGCCGAAGCCGATGCACATGATTGTCGTCTATATCTGCAAAATTTTAAATTAACATTAATTTAAAATTTATAAAATTAAAATTAATTCATAAAATGTTAATTAATTTTATGAAATTATATGTCAATTTAATGTAATTAAATATAGGATCGGAACCAATTCAGGAAAAAAAAATTTCGTTTAATCGTGATTGATCCTATTTAATTGAAGCCACCGAAAATTTAGTTTGGTCCAAATTTTTGAACCATCAAATGTATTAAGATTGATCTCATATAATCATGATCAATCCTAATTGATTGGATTGCAAAAAAAAAAAAAATTGGCGTTGAGATCGATCTTAATTAACCATGATCGATTCTAATTGAGTGGAATCTCAAAATCAAAAATTGGCATTGACTTCAATCTTAATTAATCATGATCGATTATGACTAGTAAATGTAATATTATTACTTGCAATGACAAAGTTATTAGTCTTAAGATAAATTTATCACCTTTAAAGATGAGGTACAAACTCTTTACATAAAATTACAACAATTAAAAGTAAAATTATAATCTTTGAAAGTGGAGTTATAACTATTTATGGTAAAATTACTATCTTTAGATATGAAGTTACAACTATTTAAAATTATGTTACAATTAATAAAAGTAAAAATATCACAAAAAAAGGCGGTTAAGGTTACGACCTTTAAAAAAAAATGGTGCAATTTTTAACTGTAAAGTTATCACACTTTTAATGAATAATTTTTTAATATTTAATGACAAAAATTAAAGACCACATATTTTTTTGGCACCGTTTCGAATTTTGACCGATCGGTACCGTAGACCTCCCCGTGATTCATTAGTTATTGGTGAGAATTGTACCGTGATTCAAAAATAAATTTTGGTGAGCACCGTAGGACATCTCTGTCCTTGCATCGAAAATGATAATTGTAAGTCATGACCTTGGACTTGTACGACTATCTTACCAATTAGGTTTCTCCCAAATGCTACGCAGGTGTTTAGGTAATGATAATATCTTGGGATAATTTAGAAGTTGATATAAAAATTTAGATTTATTTGAGCAAAATTATATCAAGAAAATTTATTTGGCGCTAAGTATATTTTTTTAAAAAAATACCAAAAAGACCATTTATTACTCCATTAGTCTCTCTCTTTTTCTCTCCATTACTTTCTCTCTTTCACTCTCTCTACCTTATTTTATTCTCTATCTATTTCTCTCTTTTTTTCTCACATTGATAATTTATTTTTTTTAAATATATAAAGATTTGATTTAATTTTTTCATCTCTCTTCCCTATTTTTTTCTCTCTCTCACTCCGTCTCCCCTTATTTCCTTATACTCTCTATCTCTCTTTATATTAGCATTACAACAACACAACTATAGTAATCAGTTATATTAATTAGTTACAATTATCATATAATACACCGACCAGTTACTCGTGTATTCTAATAAACCAAAGAGTTATACTAAACAATTACACGAAATTACAACACTAATTCAATTTATCATTCAGTTATTTACATAAATCAAATAGTCATTATTTAGTATCACAACATGGTTACACTAATTATATACATTAAATTGGGCTTATCATTACACAAAATACTTTATCGTTATAATAAATTTGATATATATAATTAGTGTAACCATGTCGCGATATAAAATAGTACAACTATTTAATTTATGTAAACAATTGAATAATAAATTGAGTTGATGTCATAATTTTGTGTAATTGTTTAGTATACCTGTTTGGTTGATTAGAACATATGAGTAACTATTTTGTGTATTATAAGACAGTTGTAACTAATTAGTATAATTTATGTTATTGTAATGTTGATATAAATAGAGAGAGATAAATGGTTAGAGAAAATAGGAGGAGAGAGAGAAAATTGGGGGAGAAAAAGATGAAAAAAAATCAAATCTTTACATATTTTAAAAAGAAAATAAATTATCAATGATAGATAGAGAGAGAAAATAGGGGAGAGATGGGGAAGGCAACGGGGAGAGAGAGAGATGGAAAGAAAAAAGGGGGGGAGAGATAGTGAGAGAGTCTAATGACATTTTTACATATTTGATTAGATATATAAATGTCAATTAAGAATGTATAATTTAATGAAGGATATTTAGTTAAAAAAATTTTGATTTTATTTAAATTTTGTACCTAAATACAATGTGTTTTATTAAAATTGAATTTAATAGAATAAACAACTTATTCATACACTTTTTCTTCAAAAAAGTCTAAAAAATTATACCTACAACCAAAAAACCCAAAAATTAAAAAAATACACAAATTGGACAATCATGTAAAGCCTCTGACAAGCAATGTCTTGATCTGATTTATTGACTAGTGAGACTATTAAATAACGGATTATGTCAATAAATTATATAGAAGTGTTGATATCTCTCTATACATAGGCCTAGGACTTCTCATTTAATTTAAACGATTTTGAAGTCCGAAATTTTCATGTTTTTATATTAGGTTTTGTTATCATATTTTTACTAGGTTTACTTACATCACTAAATGTGGGCGTTGTATTTGTACAAGAGTAACACCTATTTAAATTTAAAAGATTAATAAAATTATCCTCAATTTCTCTTGGACAGCGGAAATGTCTAATTCACATAGGCTGGATTTTATCATGTCTCTTTAATGTCTTTGTAGGTACCGTGTTTAAGGGTGACTCCAAAAAGTGAACAGAGGACTACTTGAGACTTACTGGAAAATGATAGCATCATCCAATATGATCCTAAAATTCAAGGCTTTAGTCAAAAAAAAACAAATCAATCTGTTCAATCTTCAATCCCCTTGTCCAGAGACATGAAGAGACAGTATAACAGTCTTCTTCCTTAAAAATTTGATACCCTGCTGATCTAGCTGCAGCAGCTTCCTGACCTGGTCTTTAGTCTTCGGAAGCGAGCCTTCCAAAACTGTTTTCAGAGCTTCCATTGGTTTGTACCTAACATAAATTATCCAACATTAATAGAAATTCATTGAAAAAAATCAAGAGAAAACCTATTGGAGATGATTCAAATATATATCAAGATTACATAACTAGTTTACTCAATGTAAAGATATTATACCAGCTCAAGAGATGTCACTGAAATGTAAAGATAATCCAAGAAAAATATAACCAATAACCAAAAAAGTGACAAGAAAAAAGTACATGGGATTTGAATCAAGTACCGGATATTCACTAGCAAGGTTGGGCTTGTAAAAATCATAAGCACGTGACATATGACTTCCCCTGAATTTGCTTTCAAATGCAATAGGAGCATCAGGCCCTATTAACATGGCAATAGCTGCAGCTCCTCCAGTTGGCCGAGTAGGTCCCTCAGCATAGACCTGTTAAAATAGGACATAACTGAAAATTGAAAATAGAACATAATTGACCACGAAAAGTTGTGTCGAATCTAAATCACCAAATACACTTAAGGATGCATTTGTAAAAGTAAACCAAATCCCGCAACATCCGAAATATAAATGATCCTCGAAACTACTAAGTTTCTTGCTGGTGCAACATTGCAAATGCTCAATATAAGAGTTTGATTGGACAATATAAAAAGTCAAGAATGCTGATTAGCAAGTTCTATTGGACCATCAGTGAGCACAACATCCAATCAGCTATTTCTTAAAACTGCCTCATCACACTATTTATCCCAGCTCAACTTGGATACCAATTAGAAGTGTATTTGTCTGCAACCAATGGGATTTGATTTCAAAATTCAGCTAAGATTTCACAAAAAGAGAGCTAAAACTCATTCTTCATAATTAATGATGAGCTAAAACAAATGAAGGTGATTATTATACCGCACTGTCTCTGCATACAACAAGCCCATAGCGTCCATCCCATGAACTACTCTCCACCCAGTTGACACAGTTGAACAATGCTGCAGTTCCCCCATAACATGCATTGGTTGAGTCGACATCTTCAATATCAGTATTTCCACATCCTTGGTTGTTTAACATGGCAAAAGAGTAGGACAATTTTGTGAGACACAAGATTAATAAAAAAATACAAACTGCAGCAAATTGAAGTGTGCAGGGAAAATATACAGGCCGTCCAACCATAAAAATAACAAAACTTAAATACTCTGAATCTCATAGTAACAGGGTGTCGACGAAAGGTTATTTGGAATCTAATCAAGGAACCAAATATGTGGATCAAGGTTCAGTTGAGTGACTGGAACCTAAACGTACAACTTAATAATGATTGCCCCATGCCTCGATCTGATATTTCAATATAACGAGTTCCAAGGGACTACCACATGGTCATAGCACCAACCAACAATAGAAGACGAGATAATTCCAAATGTAAAGGCACCAGTTTCAATTGGTAGATACCTCAAAAATTTGCATGAGGAATGTCTTAATGGATTTGCTCTTGTCTATAACAGTCTCACTGCCCACTTCAAGCCGACCAATTTGTTTCGGGTCAATCCCATACTTCTCAAGAAGTGAAGTAATAGCTGTCAGACTGTAGATCAAAGAGTAAGAAAATATGGTATGCACACTCCATAACCAAAAATATAAGTTAATCAAACTAGGCCTTTAAAGGACTGTGAATTGGTAGAACATATAAACAAGGAAAGTGTTTAAAGCAGCAAAAAAATCAATTTCTAGGGTTCTAAGGTTCTAACTTCTAGGATTCAAAGGTTCAAGACAAAGCTTCATGGAAGACAAGTCTTATCCAACGCCCACCCCTTCTCTTTCTCTCCTCCTCCTCCTCCTCCTCCTCCTCCTCCTCTTCAGATCCTATTGTACATGTGTCGTGATCTGGTTTAACTAGCAAAGAAGTGAGAATTAATCAAGTTGGAACTCGATTAATAACAAATTAAGCATCACATCAAAGGTATTCAATGCATTAAGCCGATCAAATTATCCAGGGAAAGAGGCTGATTAATCTGGTACAACTGTGCATTAAGCTCATCAATTCCCCAGAGATTTAGAGGTATAAAAAGGACTTGTATCCTGGTGCTTGTTGTCTTCCATCTTTGAGGATTATTCCAAATTAACTAGGAATTCTGAGACAAACAATGTGGCTGTATTTGGGCTCTGTTTCTGATATAAATTGAGCTTTAGTGACAGAAGGACAAGAAGTGTGTATTTGAGCTTTGGTTCACCTGACATCAACTATTTCTGTGTTAACATCCAACTAATAAATATCAAATGAAAACTGCTTGTGTAGGTTTGGCCAAAATTTGAAATCGAAATAAATGATACAAGGCAGAATACACAATCTCATATATGCAAGGTTTGCCTCTTTCATAGACAACTCTTTCATTAAATTAGTAGCTTGTAAAAGTATTGCTTGTAGTCCATGTTATATGGAAAATTTTGTTTGGGCTTTGAAATTATGATCAATCGAGGATACATTCTTGGCTGAAGTTGTAAACCCATGGGGTGGAACAGGATTTTT
The DNA here is from genome assembly GCA_963454935.2 of Ilex paraguariensis. Classification (NCBI taxonomy): domain Eukaryota; kingdom Viridiplantae; phylum Streptophyta; class Magnoliopsida; order Aquifoliales; family Aquifoliaceae; genus Ilex; species Ilex paraguariensis. The sequence goes on from CAUOFW020003258.1 coordinate 512,319, forward strand.
TACAATTGGATAGTGCCTATCCAAAACCAATAGGGGAAAGGTCTTTTTGACAATGCTAAGTGCTAAATATCCTAGTAGCATTTTAGAACACTTCATTATATCCAAGGATTTCCCATAACGCATAAGTATCCATTCTCCAACGTGTGTGTAATTCAGATCATTCAGGAACCTACTGGCCTTGTGTTTAGGCCAGTAAGAGATTGGGTTTGGTGAATACAATGTCACTTGAAGTCACTAAATCTTTAGTTTTTGTTATTGTCAAATCAACTGTGCTTCGCTGCCTGAGTCGACGGAAACTTCGCATCCGACGAAGCGTAGCAGAAGAAAGAGGAGATATTAGCAGAGCTAGAAGAGAGAGAAATACCAAATTCCTCTTTATTTCCATCGGTCGCTCAGGTTTAGGGAGACAATGGAATGAGGAGAAAAAGAGAGGAGCGCAAGTTGACATTCCCTAGATAGAGACAATATATGCAAATCGCGTGTGTGTGACTGGCAAATGAATCACAGTTCCATCACAGCATATAATAACTTTTCCATTAAAATAAAAAAGCTTCAAATGTTAGCACTCTGAATGTTTATTCTCCTAAAAATACAAAATCTAGTTAGTAATAAACTTTCTGCCGATAAACTAGAAATCAAACTGAATAACAACAGATTGGAACAATAAATAAACAAAGGCATCAACTGATTTCATCAAAAGAGTCATCTGTTTAGCTAATTTACCGAAAACAATTAGACAAATGGTAAATGTTGGAAATATAGCAGCAGCCTAATTTATTAGGGTTTTATTAAGTTTTTTTTTTTTTACCTTTTTGTCCTTATGATAATTCTCATTGACTATATATACGGGGCTCTACACTTAGTTTGTACCCTTTGTTTTTGACTCACATATTTCTCTAGTTGGTATCAGAGTCAAAACATTAGCTCCTACCTCTAACCCTAACCCTAACCCTAGCCTCCTATACCTTGTTACCACAGCCTAGCAACAACCAGTGCCGCCACCAGCAACAGCCGCGACCTGGCAATCCTAGCCACACCCATCGACAGAAGCCACAATAACCAGCAACCACCTATGCCACCACCAGCGACCAGTTAACTCCACCAACACCATCAACGAAACCACCCAGCAAAGAACAATAACCCAGCCTAGCCACGCAAAACCACCAAAACTCAAACCAGCAGCACACCCAAACCACAGCCACGTAACCCATTGCTCAGCCACGCAACCGGCTACTAAGCCACCTTACCCAGCCCAACCACGCAAAACTCAAACCAACAGCACACCCAAGCCACAGCCACGCAGCCCACTGCTCAACCACAGCCCAAAACAGCAACCCAGGAAGCCAGCAACCCACCAGTAAACCAAACCTCCAAACAGTCGCAATACCTAGCCTTCCACCTACAGCCCTCAGCCTTCCACCGAAACAACCTAACACCGAAAAATTAACCAAGTGCCTAGCCTACTGCTGGGTCGCTGCCCAGCCCACTGCCGGGTCGTGTTTTTTGTTGCACCTTCGTTTGCACTCTTCATCACAGTGCTGCCAGGTTACAATATCTCGGATTTTTTTTATGAGGGGTTAAATCCTCTTCTCCGTCTGTTGATATGCTCTTGATGCAGTAGATCATTTATTTATATTTATTGGATTTCTGGGCACCGTGAACTGAAAATTTGAGAGCTTTCTGAACCTTCTTTATCTGTTGCTATTGTTCGATTGAAGGTATATCGTTCTCCCTTATTTTATCCCTTTATTTTTTTTTCTGTTATGGGTGCCCACATATTATTGTTGAAAGGACTACTACTACTGAGGGACTTGAGACCCCTACTGTTGACACCTCTACCGTTGAGACATCCATGGGTATATCCACTTTTATGTTTGACCAGTATACAGTACCAACTAGCACAGTTGCATTACCAGCACTATCGGGCATGATTTCTCAGAAAGTTACGGCACAGTTGTTGAATGGTCGTAACTTCGTTGAGTGGTCTCGCTCATTCAAGCTTTTCTTAGGCCGTGTAGGGAAGCTTGGTTGGCTGACGGGATCTCACCCAAAGTCAGCTGATGCCGACCCTTGATATTCTGCGTGGTTCTCTGAGAACTGCGCCATTCTTGAATGGTTATTTAGCTCAATTGAGCCATTTGTTTGTAGGATCCACCAATTTCATAACTCTGTTTCCGAAGCTATGGAGCGCACTATTAGAGATGTATTCTCAGTCAGGATGGGGAGTTCGTGTTTATGAGCTTTCTCAGGAGCTCTCATATGCTCGGCAGGGAGATATGACCGTTCAGGATTATTATAGCTATTTGACCCAGCGCTGGCTTGAGTATGAGACTCTACGTCCTCTTGCTGCTATTCCGAAGATAGAGCCCAAGGGAGCAGAATTCTTGCATACTCGAGAGCAGGAGGATAGGATTCACAAGTTCCTTATGGGGCTTCATGATGAGTTTGAGGGACCTCGTTCTCAGATCTTGTCGATGTTGACACTTCCTTCTCTTTATGAGGTGTATAGGATGATTGAGCAGCATGAGCGTCGAGTCCGTATTGCATCACTTCTAGTTGCGGCTTTGACTCCTTTGACTGACCAGATGGCCCTTACAGTTGTTGTAGGGTCTTGTTCAGGATCCTTAGTCAAGGGTGGGTAGCGCTCGGATCAGCAGCGTCAGGGTGCCTCAGATCAGCACAGACAAGGGGATTCTCGTCAGGGTGCCTCAGATCAGCGCAGACAGGGGGATTCTCGTCACTGTGATTATTGTGGCCGATCAGGACGTCTCAGGGCTACTTGCTGGAAGCTCCATCCAGAGCTTAAGCTGTCTCCTCGCAGCCGTACTGTTGTTATTGCTGAGGTATCACCACTCACTACATCTACTCTTGCTGTTGTTGCTCCACCTTGACAGAGTGATATGGATGCTATCACTTTTCGATTAGATATACTTATGTCTGCTCTGACTTCTCAGAGTCTGACTACTACTGCTGTCACCACTACAGGTATACCTCGTGCCTTTTCACGCTTGTGTCAGTTCATCTCCCCTTTGGATGTTGGACGCGGGTGCGAATGGTCACATGACAGGTGAGACCCATCACTTCACCACTTTTGACGAGCAGTTACATACACAGGTTCAATTAGCAGATGAGACACATGCCCCTATTGTTAGTAGGGGTACAATCCGCTTCCCAGATAGCCTTACATTACGTTCAATTTTTTATGCGCCAAAGTTGGCCATGAATCTATTATCTGTACATCAGTTAGCCAAAGATTTTCACTGTGCGGTTGTATTCTTATCTGATTCGTGTTATTTGCAAGACCTGAGTACTAGGAGGATTATTATCAAGGGACATGAGAAAGATGGACTATATTATCTTGGCAATCTACCTCCAGTTTCACCAATTCCTCCACCTACATCCCCTGCACCTGCTTTGTCTTTTTCTGTTCCTAGCTTGCATGCTAGTATTTTACCTAGTAGTGTCGTTATGATTTTTCGTCACAAACTGTTCAGTTGTGGCATGACCGTTTTGGACATACAAATTTTAAATATTTATGTATGTTGTTTCCTGCTTTGAGCAATGCTTGTGTTGGTGGTAAACTTGACTGTGTTATATGTTCCCTATTGAAACATGTTAGGGCCAGTTATATTCCTCGCATGCACCAGTCACCTAAGCCAATTGACCTAATACATTCTGATATTTGGGGACCCTCTCCCGTTACTGCTTTGTCAGATGCCCGATATTATGTGACATTTATAGATTACCATACCCGTTGTACTTGGGTCTATCTTTTGCATATAAAGTCTGATGTACTTCCTATAACTACTTAGTTTTTACAAATGATTAAGACACAATTCGATGTCATTGTTCGTGCTCTTCGTTCGAATAATGCCAAAGAATATGTGTCTAATGCCTTAGTGTCTCACCTTTCTTCTCAGGGTATTCTTTAGCAACTCACTTGTCCATATACTCCTGAGCAAAATGGTGTTGCTGAAAGGAAAAATAGGAGTTTGATAGGGATGGTACGTTGTATGCTTAGAGGCATGAGGGTACCAAAATTTTATTGGTATTTTGCTGTTTTGACTTCTACCTTTTTGTGCAATCGTACACCGAGTCGTGTTCTTCAGTATAAGACTCCCTTACAGGTCTTATTTCCTGAGCGGATACTTTTTTCGGTCCCCCCTCGTGTTTTTGGATGCACATGTTTTGTTCAGGATCGGTCTCCTACTCGTCATAAACTTGATGATAAAGCGATTCGTTGTATCTTTGTAGGCTATTGTCATCAATCTAAGGGGTATCGATGTTATGATTCTATCAGGCGCCGTATGTATCACAGTCTAGATGTTACATTTCTTGAGCATATTCCTTATTTTTCTCCCAGTCCTGTGTCTATCCCACCAGTTGATGATACTCCCTTTGATTTTCCATTACCACAGGAGTCAGAGTCATTGATCATTATCCCTACAGGGTTATCTGTTTCTCCTCCTTTAGAGCCACTCACCTCTGTCAGTACAGAGTTACCAGTCTCTCTTCCTTTGTAGGTGTGTGTTCGTCGCCCTCACTCTCATCACCCTGCTGATGTCCCCTCTACCTCAGGCGATGCATGTAATACTTCTCAGTTTGTTGAGCATATTGATGCACCTGTTGTTAGTACTGATAAGATTGCAGGTGCTGAGCCAGTTTATTTCCCTAATGAGACATTATCAGTGGAGGAGTATGATTTAGGGCGTCATTATCCGCGGCGTGATCGCCGTCCAGTTGATCGTTATGGTTGGACCGCCAGGATTTTATATCCGATCTCTGCTTATGTTTCTTATGGTGATCTGTCTGCCATATTTCGATCTTATACTATGGCCTTATCAGATACGCCGGTTCTTTGCTCTATTTCGGAGGCTATACGGGAGCCCCAATGGGTTCTTGCCATGCAGACAGAGATTGACGCTCTTCAGCGTAATCATACATGGGATCTTGTCTCCTCACCTTCAAGGGTGAAACCTGTTGGCTGTCGCTGGGTTTACACCCTGAAGTTTCTTGTGGATGGTACTATTGATCGTCACAAGGCTAGACTTGTGGCAAAGGGCTTTACTCAGGTACCAGGTCGTGATTTTGGTGCTACATTTATCCCCGTGACAAAATTGACTATTGTTCGTTGATTATTTCTCTGGCTGCGAAGTACTCTTGGTCTCTTCATCAATTAGATGTGAAGAATGCATTTCTTCACGGTGATCTGGACGAGATTATTTATATGGATGCACCACCAGGCTTTCGTGGTGAGGGGGAGTATGCTGGAAAGGTATGTCGACTGCGTAAGTCTCTTTATGGACTGAAACAGTCGCCACGAGCCTGGTTTTCTCGCTTTAGTGATATATTCATACGATTGGGGTTCACCAGGTTTCATTCTGATCATACCTGCTTTATTCGAAGGAATACTTTTGGACAATGTGTCATTGTTCTGGTATATGTTGATGATATTATTATTACTGGTGATGATGTTTCTGGGACTGCGCAGGTCAAGATAGACCTTGGGAAGGCCTTCGATGTGAAGGACCTTGGATTTCTGTGATATTTTCTTGGGATTGAGGTTGCCCGTAGCGGCAGGGGTGTTGTTCTTTCTCAAAGAAAGTATGTTTTGGATCTTCTTTCAGACACTGGGATGTTGGGGTGCAAACCGGCATCATCATCCATGATTCCAAACCTGAAGCTTACTGCTGAAGGTGAGGAGTTGAAATATCGACAGTTTATCAAAAATTGGTAGGTAGACTTATCTATTTGGCCAATACTAGGTCGGACATTTCATTCGCAGTCAGCCAAGTTAGTCAGTTCATGCACAGGCCATGTCAACCTCATTTTGATGCAGTTTATCATATTCTTCGGTACCTCAAGTCTTGTTCTGGACTTGGGTTATTTTATGTATCAGGATCTCAGACCGGTTCTCTAGCCTGTTATTCAGATTTAGATTATGGGGGAGCATGTGATGGTCGATCTACTACGGGGCTTTTGTACTTTTCGAGGGACTCATCTTATCTCTTGGAAGAGTAAGAAGCAGTCAGTTGTCTCCTGCTCGTCAGCAGAGGCAGAGTATTGGGCATTGACACTTGACACGTGTGAGATTATCTGGCTACGATCGTTTCTTGGCGAGTTGGGTTTTTCAGTGACCTCTTCTTCCACATTATATTGTGATAATCGATCTGCTATTCAGCTCGCTTCTGACTTTGCACTACATGAGAGGATGAAGCATATATAGATTGATGTTCACTTTCTTGGGAGAAGGTTAGCAGTGGTATTGTCACTCCATCGTTTGTGGGGACCAGTGATCAGGTTGCAGATGTTTTTACCAAACCTGTCACTCTGTCTATTCTTCGGGACTCCGTTGTCAAGCTTAGCTTAGTTGACATTTTTGCGCCTAGCTTGAGGGGGAGTGTTGGAAATATAGCAACAACCTAGTTTATTAGGATTTTATTAAGTTTTCTTTTTTTTACCTTTTTGTCCTTATGATAACTCTCATTGACTATATATACGGGGGCTCTACACTTAGTTTGTATCCCTTTTTTTGACTCACATATTTCTCTAGTGTAAAGGAATCTAGTTGCAGAAAAACAAACACAAAAAACATAAATCAATGCTCGATAGAGAACAGAGAAGCAAAACAGAGAGTAGAGAGAGGAGCTTACTAAGGCAATTCATAAAACTCCATTACTGAATTGGTTCGTCTTCTTCAGATCTGCTCTGCAATCACCAAGAGGTTGAGAGAGATAAGGCCCTAGCTGATCACTGCTCTGCTTTGTGCCCTAGCCCATCACTGAGCTCGTGTGTGAGATAGAGGTCGAGAGGTCACGAGAGAGAGAGAGAGAAAGAGAGGAGGGCCAGTGAGAGAGAGAGAGAGAGAGTGGGGGGAAGAGTATATGTGAACTGAGATATAAGGTTTCAGGCAAAAAAAACATGGGAGTGCTGAGAATCAGCCGCTGTAAAAAAAGTGCAGTGATTAAAAATAATTAGTGATAAAAAAAAATTGTTGCCACTAAATTATTTTTTCATCAAAATTAATGACAAATAGTTAGCTTTTAGCCATCACAGTAAAACTGTCATTCATTAAATTTATTATGTTATATATAGTGACAATAATTATTTTTTAACACTAAAAATTTAAATTTAATTAGTGAGTAAATTTAAATTATTGTCACTAAATATTTGGAATTAGTGGCAAATTAGTGATGTTTTTTTTTGCCACAACATTCAAATTGTCACTAACTATATTTACTATCATATATTCAGTGGCAATAATAATTTTTCACCACTAGTTATATATCTTTAATGACGATAAATAATTATGATCACTAAATAATTTGAATATCATATCCTTAGTGGTAATAATAATTTTTTGTCATTGAAGATATATATTTAGTGATAACATTTTTAGCTGCAATTTAAATCTAGCGGCTAAAAATAGAATTTCTTGTAGTGTGGTAAGATGAACTATTTGAATTTTAACTTTATTTAATTTAATCGTAATATTTTATGTGAGAATGAAAAATCAATGATCCTATTAATGACATCACTTTCGATATCTTTCATGATCATCGCTTTGAAAAAAAAGGTCTCGAGGAATCCAAGGAAAAGAGCAAATATGGCAAGTTATTGAAAAGGCAAATAATTGCACTGCTGATAGTGATTGCCAACAAGTACCAAGTAGGTGGTATAGTACACGTTATTCCACAAAACACCTATTTTCTTTAATTAATGGGTTTTTAACTCATGAACTATGGGTTGAATGTTGAATTTTTTTGTGGAGTCTAATTTGTATTGATTCGAATAATGATTTAAGCCAAAATAATATTGCTTGATTTTTAAAGAAAAATTTTATGAGGCTTAGTCCATGGAACGGAGGCTTGGGCCGATTAGAGTTTTGGGAGATTAGGGTTTAATTGACTCTGTACGGTTGTTCTGTATTCTTTCTTGATAATAATAAAATTTCTGCAATTTTATGGACGTAGACAAATTGTCGAATCACATTAATAATATTTTATGCGTTTGATTATTTTTCTTTGACGTGTGTTTTCTCTATTTTTGTCTTTCACAGGTTTGAAAATTTTGTTGTAAATTTTCTTACAATTGGTATCAGAACCTAGTTTAGGTTTGAGTGAGAGCAATGGCAGAGGAAGCAAGAAAGGCGTCTGGAATTGAAAACTTCAATGGCACCGACTTTGGATTCTGGATGATACAAATCGAAGATTATCTTTATGGGAAGAAGTTGCATCTGCCGCTTCTAGGGAAAAAAGCTGTGACTATGAAGGATGAGGATTGGACTCTTCTTGACAGACAAGTATTGAGAGTTATTAGGTTAACTTTGTCTAGGTCTATTGCCCACAATGTTGTAAAGGAGAAGACTAAAGCAGATCTGATGAAGGCTTTGTCGTCAGCAAACAATAAGGTGCATCCGATGAAGAAACTGTTCAATTTGATGATGACAGATAACGCATCAGTAGCACAACATCTGAACGAGTTTAACACGATTACAAATCAATTGTCGTTTGTAGAAATTGATTTTGATGATGAGATTTGTGCATTAATCATTTTAGCTTCCTTGCCAAATATTTGGGAGGCAATGAGAATGGCAGTATGCAATTCTACAAGAAAAGTAAAACTGAAGTACAATGACATACGAGATTTAATTTTGGCTGAGGAGATTTGCAGAAAAGATGCAGGTGAAACCTCATGATCTGGTTCTTCCTTAAACCTTGAGACAAGAGGCAGAGGTAATGACAGAAATTCAAATCGGGACAGATTAAAATCCAGAAATTCTAATTGGAACATAAGTAAATCTAGATTAGACCAACAAGTAAAATGTTGGAATTATTGAAAAACGGGTCACTTTAAGAGGCAATGCAAAAGTCTTAGGAAGAAGAATGAAGATGATTCTGCTAATGCTGTAACGAAAGAGGTACTGGATGCATTACTTCTTGCAGTAGACAGTCCACTTGATGATTGTGTTTTGGACTCATGAGCTTCGTTTCATACTACTTCACACCAAGAAATCATATAGAACTATGTTGCAGGTGATTTTGGTAAGGTGTATTTGACTGATGGTACAGATTTGCATGTTATGGGTATGAGAAACATTCAAATATTGTTGTCCAATGGGTCTATTTGATTACTGGAGAAGGTTCAACATATTCCTGACTTGAGGAAGAATCTGATTTCTGTTGGACAACTTGATAATGAAGGGCATGTTATACTATTTGTTGGTGGTACTTGCAAAATTCCAAAGAGAGCCAGAGTATTGGCTCGTGGAAAGAATACTGCTACTCTATATATGACCTCAAGTCGAAGAAACACAATTGCAGTCGCTGAAGCAAATACTGATATAGGCTTATGGCACAACAGACTTGGTCACATGAGTGAGAAAAGGATGAAGATGTTGTTGTCAAAGGGGAAACTACCAAAATTAAAGTCTGTTGATTTTGACATGTGAGAAAGTTGCATCTCAGGAAAGCAGAACAAATGAGCTTCTTAAAAACTGGTAGAATATTAAAGGCTGAAAAATTGGAGTTAGTACACACGGATTTGTGGGGGGCCTTCTCCGGTTACATCCCTTAGGGGTTCAAGGTATGAGTTTATTTTATGAAAAATAAATCTGATGTATTTAATACTTTTAAGAAGTGGAAGGCCATAATTGAGATAGAAACAGGTTTGAAAGTAAAATATTTGAGGTCAGACAATGGATGAGAGTACATAGATGAAGGGTTCAATGAGTATTGTGTTGCACATGAAGTTAGGATGGAGAAAACTATTCCTGGGACACCACAGCAAACTGGTGTGGCTGAGCGCATGAATAAAATTATCAATGAGCGTGCCAGGAGTATGAGGTTGCATGCTGGACTTTCTGGGCTGATGCTGTTAGTACTACAACTTACCTGATAAACCGAGGACCTTCAGTTCCCATGGAGTGTAGACTTTCTGAAGAGGTTTGGAGCGGTAAAAAAGTAAATTTTTCCCATTTAAAAGTTTTTGGTTGTGTTTTATATGTTCATATTGATTTTGATGCTTGTACTAAACTTAATGCAAAGTCTAGAATATGTGTTTTCATTGGTTAGGGTGATGAGAATTTTGGCTATTGTTTTTGGGATGGACAAAACAGGAAAATTATCAGAAGTAGAAATGTGATATTTAATGAACAGGTTATGTATAAGGACAGGTCAACTGTAGTGTCAGATGTCACAGCGATAGATCAGAAAAAATCTGAGTTTGTTAACTTAGATGAATTGACAGAAAGTACTGTCCAAAAAGGGGGTGAAAAAGATAAGAAGAATGTAGAATTATAGGTAGATTAGAGTACACCTATAGCTGAAGTCCATAGATCTTCCAAGACCATTAGACCTCCACAGCGTTATTCACCCACTTTAAATTACCTCCTGTGGACTGATGGTGGTGAGCCAGAGTGTTGTGATGAAGCCTTGCAGGATGAAAATTCAAGCAAGTGGGAGTTAGCCATGAAGGATGAGATGGAGTCCTTGTTAGGGAATCAAACAAGCGAACTGACTGAATTGCCATTAGGGAAGAAGGCTTTGCACAACAAGTGGGTATACAGAATTAAGAAGGAGCATGATGATAACAAGAGGTATAAGGCCAGATTAGTTGTCAAAGGGTTCCAACAAAAGAAGGGCATTGACTTCTCAGAAATATTTTCTCAAGTTCTGAAAATGTCAACAATTAGACTGCTATTGGGAATGGTGGCTACATAAAACCTACATCTTGAGCAGTTAGATGTGAAGACGACATTCTTTCATGGTGCTTGGAGGAAGACATTTACATGATTAAGCCGGAAGGGTTCATTGTTCAGGGACAAGAGAATCTAGTCTACAAACTGAGAAAGAGCTTATATGGCCTAAAACAAGCTCCAAGACAGTGGTACAAGAAATTTGACAGTTTTATTGATAGAACTGGGTTCAAGAGATGTGAAGCTGATCATTGTTGTTATGCTAAGTTCTTTGGCAATTCTTACATCATTTTACTGTTATATGTGGATGATATGCTCATTGCAGGGTCTAGCATTGAGGAGATTAATAATCTAAAGAACCAATTGTCAAAACAGTTTTCAATGAAGAATTTGGGAGTTGCAAAACAAATCCTTGGTATGAGAATCATTAGGGGCAAAGCTAATGGTACATTGAAGCTTTCACAGTCAGAGTATGTCAAGAAAATTCTCAGCAGGTTCAACATGAATGAAGCTAAACCAGTGAGCACACCCATGGGTAGTCATTTCAAACTAAGTAAAGAACAATCACCGAAGACAGAAGAAGAAAGGGACCACACGAGCAAGGTGCCCTATGCCTCAGTTATTGGTAGCTTGATGTATGATGTGATGTGTACAAGACCAGACATTGCATATGTAATGGGAGTAGTGAGCAGATTCATGAGTAGGCCAGAAAAGCAACATTGGAAGGCAGTCAAGTGGATTCTAAGATATCTAAGGGGTTCGTCAGATACATGTGTTTGCTTCACAGGTGCAAGTTTGAAACTACATGGTAATGTAGATGCTGATTTTGCTAGTGATATTGATGGTAGAAAGAGTACTACTGGGTTTGTATTTACTCTGGGTGGTACATCTATATCTTGGGCTTCAAATCTACAAAAGATGGTTACTTTTTCTACTATAGAAGTTGAGTATGTTGCAGCAACTGAAGCTAAAAAGGAGATGATTTGGCTATATGGATTCTTAGATGAATTGGATAAGAAGCAGGAGATGGGTGTTCTACACAGTGACAGTCAGAGTGAAATTTTCCTTGCTAAAAATTCAGATTTTCATTCAAAGTTGAAACATATACAGATAAAATACCACTTTATTCAATACCTTGTTGAAGATAAGCAAATAATACTTGAGAAGATCTGTAGATCTAAGAACCTGACAGACATGTTAGCTAAGGGTGTCACTATTGAGAAGTTGAACCTGTGTGCAGCTTCAGTTGGTCTTCTAGGTTGAGGACATGAGGATGAGTTACAGGGATGAGGGATTTGCAGTTGATGTTGGTGATTGAACTAGTCTCCACGTGGGAGATTTGTTAGATTTTTTTGTGGAGTCTAGTTTGTGTTGATCCGGATGATGATCCAACCCAAAACCTGTTACTTTTGATTGATTCTGTATGACCCCTCTGTATTCTTTCTTAATAATAGTAAAATCCCTACAGTTTCGTGGACGCAGACAAATTATCGAACCACGTAAATACTGTCTTGTGCATGTGATTGTTTTTCTTTGGCGTGTGTTTTATCTATTTTTGTTTCTCACAGGTTAGGAAATTTTGTTGTAAATTTCCTTACATTGAATTGCCCACATGGATTGGACGCAAACCCAACAAATAATAATGGATTATATCAATATATTAGGTAGAGACGTTGATATCTAACAACAAAGGATAATATGGAAGCCGATACAAAAATTAATTTATTTTGCCCTAAGTGCATTTTTTTTTAAAATAAAAAGACCAAAAGGTCATTTAGTACTCCGTTACTCTCTCTCTCTCTCCTTTTCTTTCTCCATTACTCTCTCACTCTCTCTTCCCTATTTTCTCTCTATCTATTTCTCTCTTTTTCTCACATTGATAATTTGTTTTTTTTAAATATGTAAAGATTTGATTTAATTTTTTAATTTCTCTCCCTTATTTTTTTCTCTCTCTCCTTTTCTTTCTCCATTTTTCTCTCACTCTTTCTTCCATATTTTCTCTCTATCTATTTCTCTTTTTCTCACATTGATAATTTATTTTTTTTAAATATGTAAAGATTTGCTTTATTTTTTTTCATTTCTCTCTCCTATTTTTTTCTCTCTTTCTCTCTTTCTCTCACTCCCTCTCCCCTTATTTCCTTATCTCTCTCTCTCTCTCTCTCTCTTTCTCCTTATATCAACATTACAACAACACAATTACACTAATCAATTATAATACACCAAACAGTTACTCGTGTATTTTAATAAATCAAACAGTTACACTAAATAATTATACGAAATTACAACACCAACCTAATTTGTCATTCAGTTATTTACATAAATCAAAAAGTTACATCATTTACTATCACGACATGGTTACACCAATTATATACACTAAATTGGGTTTATCATTACACAAAAGAATTTATCATTATATTAAATTTGGTATATATAATTAGTGTAACGATGTTGCGATATTAAATGGTGCAACTATTTAGTTTATGTAACAATCTATATAATAAAATAGGAGTGTATTTACATTTTATCCCAATCATATTTTCCTCCTCAAAACCATCACCAATCACTTACCTCACCCATCATCCCTTTGTCAGACTCAAACTTCAAATCGCATCACTTATTTCTATCATATGTTTGATCATTTATATATTTCTTTCCTAAAAATATCACATCACTCATTTCTATTATATATTTAATTATTTAATATTTGATTAATTTATAGTTAATATATTTTAAAAAAAATTAATATAATGAGATCGATTTTTTGGACGTTTGAATGTTATATTTTATAGGCACGAGTTATGACTAGTTGAATGATAAATTGTGTTGGTGTCATAATTTTATGTAATTGTTTGATGTACTTGTTTGGTTGATTAGAACGCATGAGCAACTATTTGGTATATTATAGGACAGTTGTAACTAATTAGTGTAATTGTGTTATTGTAATATTGATATAAATAGAGAGAGAAAAATGGTTAGAGAAAATAAGAGGAGAGAGAGAGAGAAAGTGGGGGAAAGAGAGATGAAAAATAAATCAAATATTTACATATTTTAAAAGAAAATAAATTATCAATAATAGATAGAGAGAGAAAATGTAACGTCCCAAAACCCACCTTAGACGGCATTACAATCTAAAAATCATTCACAACACGAGAGCAACTAATAATATCCATAATTAAGATAATTTCATTTATCATTCATAATATCTACAATTATATCCAAAAAGAATATGCCACATCATGTCCATTACATCTAAAAGAATAGGTTGAACTATGACAATTACATCTCAAAAGAATCAAGCTTAATCTTGCAGCAGAATGAACAAAATACATCTATTAGTGTACCAAAATATATCCCTTAATCTAAAACATGGAGAGATCAACTCTAGACATCCCCCTCAGGGTCCACGCTTTCCTCCAATTGTGCTTCCTAAGCCACTTACTTGTCAACTCCGAGTTCTTCATCTAAATCGACATCTGAGAATGAATAATATTGTAGGGGTGAACACTAAGCTCTTTAGCCACATCCCTCCAAACTTGAACAAGATTTTGAAAACATATAAAAACAGCTGGTCTCATTTCGCAAATATCATATATAATATTTAAAAAAAAATAGGGATCTTTCAATAGATCTCCAGTTTACGCAATATCAATAATTAAATGAAGAGATAAACCAATTTCCAAGAACTAAACTATATTAACATTGAACCGCAATCCACCGTTTGTAACTTTACCCATAATGTAAACCAATCACAGCTTGTATCTATGAATTTGTATATGTATCTCAGGCATGATGTATGACATCGCATGAATCAACACATTGAGAATATCTTGGCCCACACTCATATCCCCAATCCTTGCAAGGATCTCCAACATTTAGAAATGGCGTATACCAACAAAATGGCAATGACGAATCCAACCCAAGCGTAGTAAACTAACCCTCAACCACGGTACCCGTGAGCGAATAGTGGCTTGGTCCTCACAAGGCAGCAACCCCACTACGAGTGGTAAGAAAAATTCAAACCCACACGGAGTAAGAAATGCATCTACCCACTCTATGATACCCGGTCAACGGCCACCCATGGTCATCCCCACATCCTTAAGAGATACAATCTAACAAAAATTTTCTCACATAACAATCCAATTCCAAAATCTCCAAATTTTCATGTAGTATTACAACAAACAATTGAAGAAATTAAGCAAAAGATCCTCAACAATACCATTCTATTGTTCAATATAAAGCACTAGAGTTTTTAAATTAAGAACAAAGGAAGAATCAAGAGGAAAACTCCTTTCTTTTGAAAACTAGGATTTTATACCAAGAAAAGAGATTTCATGGTTACCTAACCCTAACTTTGTTTAAAACGTAGTAATTTTTGAAAGAATATCAAGAATCAAGGTTTTTAATGCATATATATAAGCTTTAGAGTCAAAACATATATACATATAAGCCCTAGCCTCAATGGTCAAGAAATGAAGGAACTCCTACCTTGTTTTTGTAATTTGGGAAGAAAGGTAGAAGTTTTGATCTTTCCCACTTGAATCAACACTTGAATCTCTTGTGTTTTCCCTTCTTTCTTCCTCTCTAAGGTTTCCTAGGGTTAAAAATGTTGAAATGGGGCTAAAGGAGGTGTCTTTAAGTATTTATAGGGCGAAAAACGGACCACATATCGTGACTTAAAATTTTTGGATTTTACCGAGTGTACTGGTACTGTGTACCGGTACAGTATGCTAGCTGTACTCGGGGTACTGGTACGCTGTACTGGTATGGTAACTTTCGGCTGTACCGGTACGATTTTTCCAATTTTTGTCTGTTTCCTCTATTTTTCATTTTCAATCCATTCCCAAGTCTTCCAAAACCAACTCAAACTTATACAACATACTTTTGGATATCAAACATAGTTGGTACAAGTCCTATTTCAAACAATTTCATATACTTACCCGAATTTTACACTATTAACATTTTTTACGGTTATAATTTATATGGTTCATTCCTACGCCATCACATACCTTAAATTACTAAACAATTTTATCATTATATTACTATAAACATGTGGGGGTTTACAGAAAATAGGGGAGAAATAGTGAAAAATTCAAATGAAATCTTTACATATTTGATTAGATATATAACTGTCAATCAAGAATGCATAATTTATGGGAAGATATTCAGGTAAAAAATTTTGAATTCATTTAAATTTTGTACCTAAATGCAATATGTTTTATTAAAATTAAACTTAATAGAGTAAACAACTTATCCATACACTTTTTCTCAAATAAATCTAAAAAATTGTACCTACAGCCAAAAAACTCAACATTAAATAGGCCTATGACTTCTCATTTCATTTATCTAACTCTAGCTGGAAAAATTCATGTTTTTTTGCTAGGTTTGAGGGGATAAGTTCAGAGAGGTTAACTGTGTTAGTATAGTACTATGAATGAGATATCTAAATGTCTAAACATTAATCAATGAATATCTAAATTGCATATTTTTCCTTGTTAACCAAAATTCACAACAGTAACATTACCAAAGCTATGATGGCAGTAAATGCTCAAAGCTAAATTGCATATAATAACCCTAAAATGATGGAAGTAAAAAATAAAATAAAATGCAATTTTAATGTAAATAACCCTAACATTCATCAAATCAAGACACTATAAACCCTTTTCATAGTTAAGAAAAAAATCAAATTAAAATTTCACAGACTACATTCAACACCCAATTTGAATATAAATTAGCCTACAAAATGAATACTCGATAATAATCAACTCAACATCCATTCCATCCATTCTAACATTCATAATAAAAAATTTTGAAATTTCATAATAAATCCATTTCATTATAACTATAAACCTATTTCATAATTTAAAAAAATAAATTAAAAACACACAAATTAAACACCCAAATTAAAAACATCCAACTTAAAAACACCCAAAAGAAATTTCATAATAAACCTATTTTATAATAAAGAAATTGAAACACCCAAATTAAACAGACAAAAATTTAAAAACCAAATTCAATACTAATTGACACACAATGATGGAAGTAAAATAAATTAAAACACAATCTTAATGTAAATAACCCAAACATTGATCAAATCAAGACACTCTAAACCTATTTTATAATTAATAAAAAAATCAAATTGAAATTTCACAAACTATATTCAACACCCAAATTGAAAATAAAGATAATAATCAACTCAACATCCATTCCATCCATCCTAACATTCATTATAAAAAATATCTATTTCATCATACCTATAAACCTATTTCATAATAAAAAAAAATTGAAAACACCCAAATTAAAAACATCCAAATTAAACACTCAAATGAAATTTCATAACAAACCTATTTCATCATAACCATAACCCTATTTTCATAATAAAAAAAATGAAAACACCCAAATTAAACACCTAATTTTGCTCTGTGAGTGTTATCTGTGTGTAGGGTTTGTTTGTGTGTGTGTGTGTGTGTGTTAGTTTTGCACAACGGGTAATTAACACAAATAATATTTGTTGAAATATAAGAATTCAAACATAGGAAAACAATAAAAACATGACATAAAAATATAACATAGTTCTATACAGCATACCTACCTTGGTACATCGTACCTATATCTACGGACCAAGAATCTACATTAATATATTATTCATTAAAAAACTAGTCATTTGGTAACTAATTTCAATACTCAACCCTATTTATAGGGATAAAATATTGTAACTCAAATCTATTCAGATACAACTTAAACTTTATACTTTCTATCACATGTTTAATATACCTATTCATGGTATATTAAAACTCTTCCAATATGTTTCCTATTTTATTTAGGATTCTCACATTGATTATCCAACAAACTCTCACTCATGATAATTAGAGAGTTTGTGTCAAATTCCAACAGTGAGTGTATGTATGTGTGTTTGCATGAGCTGTGTGTGTGTGTGTGTTTGTGACCCTGTGTGTGTCGTGAGAGAGAGAAAGGGGGGAGAGAGAGAGGGGGTGTGTACTTGGGTGACTTGAAAAGAACCATGGCAAAGAGAGAGAGCTAGAGGATAAGGGTTGTGTGGCTTCTGGTTTAGCCAAGGCAGCGAGAAAGAGAGGGAAAGGTCGCTAACTGGGTTATGGGGTGGGGGTGGTCGTGTGTGTGGGGTTAAAATGGGCAGGTTTTGGTATTTGTGTGGAATGAATTGTGAGCCTTTAGATTAAGTTTAAATAATTGTGATGAAATTTGGACCATTGAATAAAAAGTTGATTAAATCTGAACCGTTCTTGTGCTTTCCCAAATGAATTAAATTTGGAGTAAAAATGGATTCAAAATTACCACTATCTTATTAATTTGGATTTAATCAAGGAATGAAGAAACACGTGGATCTGATCTCCATACTCAACTTTCTCTCCGGTGGCGATTCTGAATTAGAGCTTAATCGAGGAATGAAGAAATACATGAGTTCAAAGTGAAGATCAACAAAGATATCGAAAGTTATGTCTTTAATAGGGTCATTGATTTTTTATTCACAAGTAAAAAATTATAATGAAATCATATTAAATTATAATTCAAACATTTCATCTTACTACCCAATAAAGTTGAGTTAGGAACAGGCCGACTCCACCCCTAGGCAAGTGAGACGGTTGCCTAATGCTCCATTCTCATATATCTCACAAAAATTATATGACTAAATTTTAAAGAGTAAAAATTTAGGATGTTAGGTGACATGATCAATAAAATTTACTAATATTTTTCTTGAAAGCAGAAATATATGTACATTCAAAAATTAAAAAAAATATATATGTTTTTTAAGATTCGATCTCAAACATAAATATATTTTATTTTCTTAGGGCCTCAAATTTTTTTGGGCAGGCCCGAGTTAGGATCCATCCAAAATCTATTTTTTAGATTCGATCTCAAATTTTTGAACCTCATATATTCATAATTTTGGCTTTATAACTTACAAAAAAAAAACCGTTAACTTTATTAAATTGTTACTTGTCCAATAATTTGTCTCAAATTTTGAGTACAACACCTAGCCAGTACCATAAATTTTTTCAGCATTATACGAAAAATTATGGATTGAACCCATACTTTTATTTCTGATCGAAAAAAAAAAACTTATAGTTTTAATACTATTCTAGGATATTCATCGATAATTAGGCGGGTGGGGGCTATTCCCACCCCTATAGATCTCCGTTTCCACCCCATAAATTTCTAAATTGTAAAACTACTAAGTTCAACTCATCTATGTCCACCACACTATTAACTAAATCTACCTCATTCTATACTCTCCCCGTTAATAACAAAATTTATCTCAACCTTTACCCTAAGCTTTATGCTTTCTTTCTATACCAATCTCACAGAGTCTACACATTGGGCCAGCCCAAGCCCTAGGCAGCTAAGACACTTGCCTAGGGCCCCAAAATTTATAAGGCCCCTAGTATAATAGGTCTGATTATATATATATTAGATATGATCCAAATTTTTAAGGCCTAAATTTTAAAATTTTAAATTAGTATTTAATTTTGGTATGTCCAAAATTATTCTCCACTTGGTTAAGCTCAAATTTTGGTGTGCCTCCATAAAATTTATCCCTTGAGTTGAATAGGCCTATATTTTTTGTTTTTATTTTAGTTATAATTCAAATTTTTAGGGCTTAAATTTTAATAGTTCAATTCAATATCTAATTTTGTTAGATCTAAATTACTCACCTTTTGTGAGCTTTTATTTAAGTTTTTCTAACTTTTTTGGTTGTGTTTATAGTTGCATTCCTCTCACTCACATAAAAAAATTATATACATTATTTATTATGGTGAAAATTTATAAAATTGGTTAATTTATTATCTTAATATAAATTTTTAGTCCAAATAATTTATACTTAAATTGTCTGTGTTATCAAAGTTTTATGCTTTATACGTGCATATAACTCATGAATAAAGAATGATTCTTTGTTGTATTGAAATTATTCTTTACTCACATATTTTATCATTAAATTATTTGTTCAAAACTTAAATTGATAAAATTTTATTTACGTTCAACTAAGCTTAAATGAATTAACTATATTATCTATTGAGAAAGATTTATTGTCAAACCTTGAATATAAAAACTTGATCAAAATTTTGTATTTCAAAAAAAAAAAATTTAAATAAATAAAAATTATAATTATAATAATTAAAATGTTATATATTAATAAATAAAATATTAATAAGGCCTCATATAAACTTTTGGTTTAGGCCCCACTTTACCTTGGGCCGCCCCTGTATACACAAAATATACTCAATTGGATTCCATTTTGGGTTTTCTTTCATGCAAATTGCTTCAATGGTTGTCATCCGATCTCTAAGTTCTCCAATATCATTGTTGAAATATTAATCCGATTCCACTCTATGCATCTCTTTCTTACTTTCTTAATTTCCGGTTGAAGAAATTCATAGAGAAAAATCTGTTTTTCACATGCAATTTCTCAATATATCGAAAGAAATCTCTTGGAATCTTTATTGTAGGTTGCATCTGAAACTAAGTTTCTTAAAAGTAAAAGAAAAACATCATCAAGTCTATCCCCTCGAACCTATCTATTCTTTGTTCAATTTTAGTAAATAATCCAGTTAAGTATATTTTTGTACAGACTCTGTTAGATGGGGTATAGAAAAGAACTCTAAAAGTAAAATATTGAGATAAGTTTAGTTATATATTAATGGGGTGGGTGTATAATAGGGTAGACTTAATTACCATTAGAGTGAGTATAATTAGGGTGAACTTAATAGTTTTATGATTTATTGTTTAATGGGAGTAAGAATAAAGATTTGTGGGATGTAAATAAACTCGCCCTAATTAGGCTGGGACAGTCGAAATGGATATATAGATTATCTTTCCATTCTTCAATTGATAATATGGATGTTAAAGTAATTAGGATCTTATTGGGTGTAGCTGTCATTTTCTAGTGACCATTATGACATTTAATATTTACTACGCCAAAAGACCTCTATTGACTTCAAGGAGTCATCCTTAAGACAAGGTAAAAAGACGTTTGAGGTATTAAATGTACCATAGAAACACTTGCATTTTTGTTTTTATTTTTTTAGTAATGCTACAAAACCCAAATAAAACCAAAAAAGTTACAACCCAAATACATATTTATCCCTTAGATGAGTGGTTCCCATCAATTTTTTTTGTGGGATCCACTCATCCCACAATTATTAAAAGGATGATACACATTTGAGTTTTAACTTTTAGGTTTCATTTGAGTTATGTAACATTTTCTATTCATTTTTTGTAACAGGACTTATCATAGCACGAGTAGAGACGCACTTATGTTGCACAGACTCACGAGTTTGAATAGAACCATGGTCAAATCTCGAGTGCATTAATCAATCCCTCAATCTATACACTAGTTAAATCAAGACTTACATTTCAATGGAGATTCAAACCCACACTAGAGACTTGAATATGATTTGTTTAAGCAACTGAAATCCGTCCTACTAATCAATCACCTTTTTATCGTCCAATGGACTTATACCCTTGACCTCAAAAAGGCATAGCCTACACAAGGGTACCATTGAGCCAAGCATCTGTCGGTGAAACACTCCCATTATTTTGGTCAAGACAACAATAAAGAATAGTAATACTATAGAGATATAATTTAGGGACTTAATAATTATGGTCATTGAACTATCAATGAGTCCCATCATTTAATGTACTTCATATCAATTAAATGATCACAATACGTTGAGTCTCTAAATTTTGTTTCAATAATATTAAAGAATAAATAATAGCATGCAACAAAGTACACAAAATTAAAAAACAACCAATAATAATAGTCACATGTGACTTGATAAAATCCTGTCTATGTGCACTAGACATGATCCGACTTCTTTTTTAAAGTCGGAGAGGAATTGAACATAATTATGTTAGTTTTTTAGGTGCCAATAACATTCCTCTTATACAATACAACTCATATATTTAGTATTTCAGCTAAAATCCTTAAACTTGTGTAAACCTCTCTGAACTTATCCTCTCAAACCTAGTAAAAAAACATGAATTTTTCTTGCTATAGTTGGATAAATGAAATGAGAAGTCGTAGGCCTATTTATTGTTAAGTTTTTTGGTTGTAGGTATAATTTTTTAAACTTATTTGAGAAAAAGTATATATGAATAAGTTGTTTACTCTATTAAGTTCAATTTTAATAAAACATATTGTATTTAGGTACAAAATTCAAATGAAATCAAAACTTTTTTACTTAAATATCGTCTCTTAAATTATGCATTCTTGATTAATAGTTATATATCTAATTAAATATGTCAAGATTTCATTAGACTCTCTCACTATCTCTCTCAATATTTTCTCTCCATCTCTCTCTCTCTCTTCCCGTTGCTTTCCCCATCTCTCCCCTATTTTCTCTCTCTATCTACCATTGATAATGTATTTTCTTTTTTAAATATGTAAAGATTTGATTTATTTTTTCATCTCTCTCTCCCCCATTTTCTCTCTCTCTTCTCCTATTTTCTCTAATCGTTTCTCTCTCTATTTATATCAACATTACAACAACACAATTACACCAAGTAGTTACAACTGTCATATAATGCACCAAACTGATAATCATACATTCTAATAAACTAAACAGTTACACCAAATAATTACACAAAATTATGACATCAACCCAATTTGTCATTCAATTATTTAGATAAACTAAATAGTTGCACCATTTAATATCGCGACATCGTTACACTAATTATAAATACCAAATTTAGTATAATGATAAAGTCTTTTGAATAACGATAAACCCAATTTAGTGTATATAATTGGTGTAATCATGTCATGATACTAAATGGTGTAATTCTTTGATTTATGTAAATAACTGAATGACAAATTGAGTTGGTGTTATAATTTTGTATAATTATTTAGTGTAACTATTTAGTTTATTAAAACACACAAGTAACTGTTTGGTGTATTATAAGGTAACTATAACTAATTGGTATAACTGATTAGTGTAATTGTGTTGTTGTAATGTTGATATAAGGAGAGAGAGAGAGAGAGAGAGAGAGAGGGAATAATGAAATAAAGGGAGAGGGAGTAAGAGAGAGAGAAAATAGGGGAGAGAGATGAAAAAATTAAATCAAATCTTTAGATATTTAAAATTAAAAATAAATTATCAATGTGAGAGAAAGAGAGAGAAATAGATAGAGAGAAAAATAGGGAAGAAAGAGTAATGGAGAGAGAAAGGGGGAGAGAGAGTAATGGAGTTAAAAATGGTCTTTTGATCTTTTTTTAAAAAATAGTACTTAGCATCAAATAAGTTTCCTTAATGTAATTTTGCTCAAATAAGTCTAAATTTTTATACTGGCTTCCAAACTACCAAAAAAAAAAAATTATATAAGGGGTACACTTTTCAATTTTCACATCTTACTCCTCTTAAAGTCAGTAGTCCAAACTTTTCAGCCATTAAGTTCATATGCTCTTAAGTTCTAATCTCTAATCTTATTTGATTTAAACAATGACAATTTAATACATTAATAGTGTATATTACTCATGAGAAAGTTAATAGACACTTTTATTCAAGTCTTCTTCATCTCTACACGATGGAAGTATAATTGCAACTATCATTTAGGGCAATAAAAACATGATAAATAGTATGTCATTACAAATTAAAGTCATGGAAGTTAAAAGAGCTTAGTGCAAATGAAGGAACACAAAAAGTCATAAAATTCAAATGTTTAATGAGTTGCAAAAGGCATATGTTCCAAGTATAAATTCATTTCATCCTCAATCCATAACAGCTACCTCAGTTACACAAATTACAAGCAATACAATTCAACAACAAAATCTTCATTTTAAATTTGAAATACCAAAAATAAAAATTTGAAAAACATTGCTATGGTATTAAAATCAATTAAAACATTTGAGGACTTGTTCCAATTGAAATTTTAAAAACCAAGTTAAAACATGACTCGTACTTGAAGAATATAAATCTTAAAATGCTTAAATAAAAATTATACTTCAATCTAAGGTACATGCAACACATGTGTTCAATAACTAGTATGCTATTAAATGTCTGAAGAGAGAGAGAGAGAGAGAGAGAGAATAAAGACGAAGAAATTCAAGTTTCTACTTCTAGGATCACGTTCACACACAGGTAAAAGCAAATCAAAGGACGGTAGAGCTTCTTCCTTGTCCAATTCTCATTTATGATGAATTAAGGATGGAAGGATGACATATAGAGAGAGAAATTTTTGGCTTTTGCTTTTTTCTTGTTTTTTGGGGTCCCCTATTCCTTCACCGATGTTATGAGTCAATGAAGTCGTTATTTTTCTGCCTTTAATTCGATTCTAAGAGAGAGAAGTATCAATAGGTGTTTGGTTCAATGATATTCCTTATTTTATAAAGATTTTACTTTCTTGAGGTCAAGAGTTCAAGCCTCCTTCCCCTTCCCCTTCCCACGCCCCCTCCCCTACCCCCTCCCACTCCCCCTCCCCATCCCCAAAAAAGAAAGAGAAGGTGAATACAAGAATGTTAGATCTGTATTTGTGGGTCTAATTTTTTTTCCTTCGTCGGTATATCACTTTGTTTGGTTTTTGTTAAATCCTTTTGCCAAGATGTTATCAATTGGACTAATTTGATAGTGTGGACTTCAAGTGTGAATTCAATGTATACGAATATTTTGTGACTTCATAAATTGAAATCACAATTCTAATTTATTAGAAGGCATAGCCAAAGCTCTAGCAACAACTCATTCATCATTCTCTTTCAAACAAACCCTTAAATTTAAATATTCAGAGTTACAGGCTTCTCCTATTTTTTAATCAAAAACATCTACAAAACAATTACCAAAACCCCTTTTCATAATATATCTTCCAATGCCCAAAATAAGTACAAAGTTTGACAACAATGAGTGAATTCAGAAACACCTAACAATTTAAAAATAAAAAAATAAAATACGTAGATTTTCGAGATAGTGTGATTACAAAGAGTGAATACATAGAGTAACTAATTTGACTAAAAAGTATGCATACTTCTTACAAGAATCAAAATGGTATTAGTAATCATTGAACAAGATTAGAACATAAAACAAGACACATTTTTTAAAAGTTTTGTTACAAATTAAGGTTTTATCTCATAAATTTTGGAAATTTTAATACAACAATAATATTTAGAATGCAGTCATATTTCCGATAGCAATAGGATTAGAAACCTCACTTCTTCAGTTGATGGTATTAGAAAGAAGCCAGAGCAGAGCAGTCCCATTTATTTCGAAACTTCGTACTACAATGCAAAGCAAACATTTTTTTTCGAAGATACTAGTCAACTCCGCAATTATTTGGTGAACGAAATCAAATGAATTTTTTTTTTTTGAATTAAGATCCTTAGCTTTAGTCATGCAAACATCGGCTGCTTATGGTAGAGACGTGGTGACATTTCGATTCGAAAACCACAGATGTGGTCGACAGTTTCCTAATGCAAGTGATGCATTATAACGTCAACAAAAGGCTAGAATAGATATTTTGCATACCTCATGAACTTTCTAACTAGAATGTCCCAAGGAAGCAAGGAAGATAAAGTTGAGGGCCTCGAGGTTTCGGGCCTCCTCAGATCAAAAGTTATACTGAAAGTCATTCTCAGGACCCTATTTGCTTTGTTTCTGTGAGGATAAAGTTATGCCCCTCCTGTAGACGTGTATGAAGGCATACACGGTGGGCACTCCAGTGCAAGGTCCATGGCTCATTAGATCAAGTCACAAGGGTATTTGTGGCAGCGGATGCAGAGGGATGCACATGCTTACGTGCGAAAGTGCAACCAATGCCAAAGATTTGCACCCACTAACTAGCCCCTGATTGTTCACCCAATGGGGACCCGACTTGGTTGAGCCTTTTCCAAAGGCTCCTGGGAATAAGAGGTTCCTAATATCGGAACCAATTCTTTCACAAAATGGGTTAAAGCTGAGTCGCTGACTCATATCAGGGACACGGACACCAAAAGGTTCGTATGGAAGAACATAGTAACAATGTTTAGGATCCCCCGTGCGCTTTTATCGGACAACGGGACTCAGTTTAACAACGGGCCTTTCAAGTCTTTTTATGAGCATCTTGGAATGCAAAATTACTACTCCATGCCTTCAGACCCTCAAGAACGGGCAAGCAGAGTCTTCAAACAAGACTATCATCAATGGAATTAAGAAGAGACTGGAGAAAACGAAGGAAAAATGGGTGGAAGATCTTCTGAATGTCCTTTTGTCTTACAGGACAACTCCATAAACCTCAATTGGTGAGACACCTTATGCCCTTGCCTACAAAGTAGAGGCAGTTATCCCATTGGAAGTAGGTCTCCCAACTATAAGGACGTAGGCTTTTGATACGGGAAAGAACGATCACCAACTCAACTTGGGCTTGGATCTAGCTGAAGAAAGAAGAGAAAGGGCTACCTTGCGGTTAGCGAAATACCAAGAGGCAGTGTCCAAACTCTACAATAAAATAGTGAAACCTCAAAATTTTCAAGTAGGCGACCTGGTGCTCATAAGAGTAGTTAGGAATACTCGCAACCTAGCTGATGGGAAAATGGGATCTAACTAGGAGGGACCATACAAAGTCATATCGATAGGGGGCTCTAGATCATACAAACTAGTAGACATAGAAGGAAATGTCATACTTTGGCCTTGGAATGTAATGAATCTAAAAAACTACTACTTTTGCATAAAAGAACTTATTTTGACTAAGTGTGTTGTCTAGGAAGGGGCATGGCCCTAGAGGAGAGGTGCGCATGCCACCCCCATCGTCGATGGATACAAGGGAATGGAAATTCCCGATGGGGCATGGCCCTAGGGGCAAAGACATTAAATAGACTCTTGCCCCAAAAGAGACCCAAGGAGCAGAGCCTTTTGGAGGGGCATGGCCCCAGAGGCAAGTCTTCAAGGACTCTTGTCTCCAAAAAGACAAAAGGAGCACAACCTCCTAGACGGGGCATGGCCCTAAAGGCAAAGTCTTCAAGGAAGACTCTTGCCTCTAGAGAGACAACAGTAGCAAAGAATCCTAGATGGGGGATGACCCCAGAAGCAGAGTCTTCAAGGAAGACTTGCCTCCAAAGAAACAAAAAGAGCGAAGCTCGTGGATGGGTCATGGCCCCGAGGGCCAACCCTTGAAAAAAACTTGC
This sequence comes from Ilex paraguariensis, assembly GCA_963454935.2. NCBI lineage: Eukaryota > Viridiplantae > Streptophyta > Magnoliopsida > Aquifoliales > Aquifoliaceae > Ilex > Ilex paraguariensis. The sequence continues at coordinate 539,132 of CAUOFW020003258.1, forward strand.
GTCCAAAAAGACATAAGGAGCAACTTCTCCTGGAGGGGCATGGCCCCGAGGGTGAGGCCTTAGAAAAAGACTCAGCTCAAAAAGACAAAAGGAGCACAACCTCGGCCTAGTCTGGGGGTGAAGTCTTCTAAAAGGGCTTGCCTCCGAAGGACCTAAGGAGCCGAAGTCTCTAGGAAAAGACTTGGCCCCGAAGATGAAGACAGAAGAAAAGAAAATGAGCAAACACTTACTAAAAGAAAGGCATCCTTATATTCCAAAAAAGAAGGGCTTTGCGTCCCTCAAGCTACAAAAATTAAAAACTAAATTTCCAGTAAAAGATATGCTCTATGAAGCACCAGTGACGTTGCCCCCGATGCCACCTCCAATGTCATTGAAAAGCTCATCGATGCTAGCAGAAAAAGAGCCAGTACCACGGGGAGTAGGAGGCTTCGCCTTGTGGGGCAAGAACAGTTTCGGTAAGGGCAGGGGCGTCATCGGTAGAAGCAAGAGCAACCTCGGGCTGAGGGACATGAACAACCCGAGGAACAGGAGTAGAGGCAGTTTCCTCTGTCGATAGAGCTTGATCTGGAACTTGGAGGACCCCAGCTTCTTCAACCTCAACCTCAGTTGCAGCTTGCTCCATCTCGGCAAAGGGAATGTACTCGTGTTCTTTGAAGAGTGGGGACTCGACAGGGATCCCAGTAGCCCAAAGTGCCTCATGCCATCCACTCTTGAAAATCTCCCTCTTTGTCTCCTCAAATGCCATGAGGATGTCGTCGGCGCATTAGTTGACGATCTCCTATTCCAACAGCTTGTTAAATTCCAACTCAAACCTCAAATTGTCCAACTCTTGGGTGAGGGAGGCACAAGTCTACTTTGACTCAGCTACTCTCATCTTAGCCACAGATACCTGCTTCGCCGCCTCAGTCATCCTCTTACCGACGTCGGTGAGCAGAGCCTTAATCTTATCAACCTTCATCTTGGCACTTTGGCCCTCTTTGAATAGCTCACCAATCTAGGCCCCCTACGTAGCTAGCATCTTGTCCCGCGCAGCCATCTCTTCCTTAGAAGCAGCAAGATCTTATCGGGCTTTCTTAAGGTTGGCGCGGAGTTTTGTGCCCTCGTGGACCTTGCTCCGATGAGCATGAAAATGCTCCATGATGATCAACACCTGTTGTGCTGCCTGGAATACAAACAAAGGGAAGCTAGATGCCGAGGAGTGCATTAAATGAAAAGAAATACGCACAAGGGTTAACTTTACCACCAAATAACTCTGAATTAGGGAGAGGAATAGCTAGTTGCTCACACACCCCCCGATGTACCTCTATGTTGGCATCAAAATAAAGGTTTCACTCATGGCATGGGTGACATGAGGAGAGGCAACGATGAAGTCAGTTACCCAGATCGGGTGATTGTCACGATCTTGGGCCATAACATGCCATTCCGGAGCAACTGGTGGCCTCGGCATTGGGGTCGATGTAGGCATCGGCATCGACGTAGGAATCTGACAGGTGAGTCACGAGGTACATGGTTGGGTGTCGGGCTTTAAGATATAATTTCTACTGAGGCATCACCCTCACCAAAGTGTAGTAGAGTAGGATGTCTTCCAAGTCGAGGTTGACTTGAAGACGTTCATTCAAGGCGATCACCCTCGTGATGATCCTAAAAGTGTTTAGGCAATGTCAGCACTGTTAAGAAGGGCGTGGTTGCCTTGATGCCAACGTCGTCATTGTGGAGTCCATGTACGAACTCATTAATGATGACCCCAAGGCGAATGGAGTAATGAGTCTTAAAATTGGTGATTTGTTGGTGACCCTTGATTGTATACTTCCTAGGCCTTGAGGGACCATCCTTATCGGCCTCAGTATTCATATTTCGACAACATCTCATCATAGAATAGACAAGAGGAGGCTCTAAAATAGGTTCCTAAATATGGGGCCCTAAGGTTGGGTTAATGAGGACGGGGACACAGAACGGTGCAACTACTAGGAGAGGCAAAAGAAGGGATAAAAGAAGAACGATCACTGCTAAAAGAGAAAGAATAACAGTTTCTCACCAACAAACATGACTGTGAAAGAGATGAGAAGGTGGTGGCCTACAATCCCCACTGGAGAAAATAAGTAAACTGGTGGCTCACTAGTGGAACTACGACGAAAGGCTCAAATCTCACAAGACTTGTAAATTTGGAAGAAGTAGGCAAGGGCTCTGTTTAAATAGGGCCAAGACCAATCATTGCTCACAGATAATGAGGGGGCACATTAAATAAGGAGTGAGCCCCGAGGAAAGAAAAGCAGTTGCACGAGGAGGCAAGGGTCAAACCGTTTCATCTTCCTCCGCCACGTCATGTGGTCCATACGAAGATCTAGAGCTGGGAGACAGTTGATGGGACATGCTCAGAGATCGATGGGGAGATAACACGTGTCCTCAGCGTGGCAGACTTGGACCCTCTATGAAGAGACACGTGTCCTTAGTGTAAGTCCCCTCGAAGTTCTTTGTAACAAACATGTGTCCTTGACGTACATGATTCTTGAGACGTTGAATGATCAATACATGTCCTCGACGCCTATGTCCCTTGGTGCACTAGACGCTTGACATTTGTCCTCGGCATTTGCATCCCGCTGAAGTACTTACTACTTGACACGTATCCTCGACATCTTTGGTCCCTCAAGGGACTTCCCATCTGGCACGCGACCTTAGCGTTAAGTTCCCACTCAATCGAAGTGTTGACAATTTTCCTAATGGTTGGCCCTTATAAAATAGCTAAGTCCTTAAAGAAGATAAAGAGAGGGATCAACTGATCCAAGCATGCTACCGATTAAGGTCAAGCAGAACATCATCACTTGGATGTGGAGTGGAATGTCAATCATCAGTTCCCCTTTTCCAAGGCAGTCAGAGTGGCAGGAAAGACGGATCAGTAGCTAATAATAAGGGTGTATGTAGTACAAAGCACAAAAGACATGACCTCTTGGAGGTAAATGGATGAAAGGGCCCTTGCACATGTGTAGCCACAAATAGGGCACATTAAATGACCCCCTCATTAGGATGGGACACATTTATTGCTTGACAGGATTAGAAAAACGAGCATTAAATACCCGGAGATCCGAGCATTAAATACCCGAAAAGCTTCTACCACATGAAAAGGAAGGTTCACTGCTCGAGTATTGAGCACCACCAGTTGCCTTCCAAATGAGCAAATGGGGAGCCTTCCGTCAAAGGGACTCAGCTATCCGCAATGACTGACTCCAAGAAGGTATAAATAACTCTCACCAGCCTAAGTCTAAGGTACACAAAACCTCACCTAAGGAATATAACATTATTTTTCCAACTCTCTCTCACATACAGATTTGATTGTTGGAGGGATCACACTGAAAAATACTCTAGCGCCCTTCTAACCCTTCTTTTTGACTGACAAAACCCAACTCAATAGCTCACGAGTGAGCAGATCATTCATAAAAGAGTTTAATCACCATCCATTACGACTTCTCAACACCCATTTGTTGTGAATCTTTTGACTTTCTAAACAAACTCAAGTTTATCAACGGTGAGATTTGCCAATTTTTTATTGTGTCAAGATCACCTTGTATAGTTTGGATCCTTACAGGTATCTCGCAAGGATAGTCAAAGAGAAGAAGAATCATATCAAGGGCCTTTTTTTTTGCTGCTACTGGTTAAAAGACTTGTATTTGGTATTAGTAGGTTGGTTCCTCTCTATCTAACATAAACTTTGTTTAAGATGTACGTGTAGACAAAATTATGGATTGGTTTGGCATAGCAAGCCATCTTATATAGATGCAATGGTTATGTTGTTTCTTATACTGAAATACATTCTTTTGATTGCATATACGTGTAAAATAAATTCATTTTGTTTTCTTCGAGCACTGAATAAGCTTTAAATGAACTATAACATGTTATTGCTTTTGTTTTTATGGATCGTTGATATTATGATTGGGGTTTGTGAAAAATTTGCAGGATTTGAGAATCTTTTGGATTTGGTGGGTGTGATAAATTTGTGATTTGTTTATCCATGAAGGTATGAACCAAATTTCCAAAATCACCATGGTGCCACATAACTTCTTGGAAGTGAGATCTTGGGGTGTCTACAAATCAATTAATTGCATGATAGTTAGTATTTATACATGTGACATTATTTTCCTTATAGACAGGTGAAACCAACAAGAAAAAACTGGAGCATACTGCTAGCAATGGTATGAAAACACAGCTTTGGAATTAGAACTTCATCACAATTGATATTCAACATCAAATTTTGGTTGTTCAATTTCATCCTTGAAAATTTGCGTCAGTAGACTTTACTTTTAAAATATATTTGACTATAAACAAATAATGGCAACCTCATTTGCCTGCTAGTAACAAATTTAAATTATATAATTCAATTGTTAACTGTGTTCATAAAGAGAGGTGTCCATACATAACAATAGATTAATTGATCTTTATAATTCTATTGACCTTGTGTCGATGCTTTTATGAATCTAAATCTCAAAAACAAAAAATGACTGATCAAAATAATCATATAAAGGGTTAATAGCACTTTTGGTTTTTAAAATATGCACGTTTTGTCAGTTTAGTTCCCAAAGTATCAATTTTATCAATTTTGTCTCTAAACTATTCAATTCGTGTTTAAATAGTCTCTACACAGTCGGACTGTTAAATTTTTGACAAAATGATCATGTGTTGGTCACGTGATACCATCTGAAAGAATAAAACGTTGTCACTTCTGTGAGACCCGAGCACATGTACCATGGCATTTCATAAATATTGTGGGTGAAAGTGTAATTTGTTAATATTTATGTGGGGGAAAAATATATTAATTAAACTCTAATAAAGTAAGTATGTTTAGTTAAGCAATTGAATTACAAGGTAGGAGAGAGTATAGGTGAAATTTAAATAGTCTTGAGAATTCACGAGTGGTTAAATGTGGGAATAAGCAAAACAAGAGGGGTTTAGTGTAATTATGCTAACTCTTGAATGAAAAGGACACCTGGTTGTGTCTTGCTTCTCCAACCATGAACCTTTTGGAAAATATAAAATGGGAAAATGCTTCAATCGATGAGTGGAAGTTAACAGAAGAAGAAAAGAAAAAAAAAAGAGAAAAGGTAAGAGAAGAGGAAAAGCTTAGGGATTTTAGAGAGAGATTCGCTTGAGTGCATGTGTTCTTCAGTGAGAGAAATCTTCTTCTTTGAGAGTTGTGTGATCTTTGATTGTGCAAAGGAGTGAAGTGGAGTTGTTTTGAAGAATAAAGAGGATTCAAAGCTATTGGATGAAATTCAAAGGAAAATCAAAGGAAGCTTAGGTAAATGTTGGGTGGTATTATAAATGAGGTTGAGTGGAAGAAAATAGAGTTTGGACCAAGTTCTGCAATTCAGAACAAGGTTCAACCAGTTGAACATAGTATTATTGCACACCAACCATTTGAAGCATGTATTGAACTGATTAATCAGAGTTCTAGAAGGGTTTCAACTGGTTGAAGGGTAACGACCAATCGGTTCATCAGAGCTAATCTTGACAAATTTGATGTGATGTTTGAGCTCTTATACAATTGATCTAAAATCTTATCAAGGTACTTAAAGGATCTTAAATAAGCTCCTTATGGGTTTAATGGATTACAAATACATGGAATGAGGATTCAAACTAGAATTGAAGTGAGTAAAGTGGGTAAAAGATAAGTAAAGTTTAGGGTAATTAAGAGTGTAGTATTTGGAAAGGAGTTTAGGAATATGCTAACACAGACATGAATACATAGCTACACATGCAAAATTAAGATGAAATGCATATGTGAAAGGTATTTATATGTGGTAATTATGATGTGTGGTAGGAATAGAGGTACCGACTCCTGCGACAAGAATGTTTAAGGTTTTATCCAAGGACAGGGATTATGCGACATTGGGACTTGAGGTGGGTGTATTTCTTACGTGTGCATGAGATTAGTTTAAATGTACTTTAAATGTTATGGATTGTATAATGAGGTGGCTTATTTCTTTTGATTGGTACTATAAATAAGCTTTATCATATTATTGGTATGGTTGAAGACCATTGAGTGAGTTGATATGTGATTGGGTGAACGAACTTGTAATTGCAATATAAATGATTTGTTGAATAATGGTAAAGGCTTGTGTTGTTTATTGTTAATAAATAGTTGTGTGGTTTTTCTTATTGGACATAATAGGATTGTAATTATTATGTGGTGTATGATTACTACGAGCAACCTTAATGCTGAATAATACATTAATAATAGTTATATGGTTGGTGGGGTCGATACTGTCAAAATAACAGATATGTAACCTGTGTGAGGGATATAGTGGTGGATGTAGTTTATGAGGCAAGATTGGTTGAGTAACAAGTATTGATGTAACTCTAATGGGATGCTAACTAGTAATAACGTATTGTAAGTTTTCTAAAGAGACAAAGAAGCTTATATGCAACTATTTAAGTGTGGTTTAGTTGATTGAGAAGATAATAATTATTTATACATTATATGTTATTGTTAATGATTGCTTATATACACTCATTGAGCGTGTGTGCTCACCACCTCTCCCCCCCTCCCCCCATTTGAGGTAAACAAAGAGAAAGGAGATGTCCACTGTCAAGTCAAGGTGGTACAAGAGGAAAGTGGGTTTCCCGTGTCTTGTGAGGACATTTTGTATAGTTATTGAATCTTATAATTGTGGAGCTATACATTGTACTAAATTACGATTGTAAATGTATTACTTCATGTAAAAGATTTGTTGGGATATAAAGGGAGAAAAGTTATGTTGTTGTAGTAATCATTTAAAATTACATTTTTTAAAAATGAAAATTTTTTATGTACAGGGTACATGTGTGTGTCAAAAAGTGGGGTCCACTCTATCAAATTTGAACATAATGTTCTATATATGGGTCGGGTTGTGACATTTTGGTATCAAATTTTAGGTTTGATAGGTTCTGTAGTCATACGAGTCTAGTTAGCAGTGGACAATTTAGAGTGTTTGCATATGGTAGAGGAAGTTAAACATTAGGATGTTAATGTTTTGTATATATGTGATTATTAATATTAATTTGTGGCACTATAATGCTGTGGATGTTACAATCAAATCAGATTGATTGAATATGGAATGTTCTCATATTCTTTTGTGGTAAATGGATGGAGTGGGTAATGTTAAAAAAGGGCAATGATTAGTACTATGAATTAAGAGAAATTCAAGAGTTTTTAATGTAAAAGTTTGAATGAGAACACAATGGATTTGATTTACTAAATGGCAATTGGAAACATAAAAATTAACATGGCGGTAGCATCTAACAAGCTATGGAGGTGGAAATTATAATTAATAGCACATAAAAGGTATTGTTGATTATGGGGAATTTGTAAACTTGTGACTAATATGTGCTCTGTGTGGCAAGTAAAAAAACAAACTCTTGACAACTTTAGATCTATTAGTGAAATTTTAATGTTAGTATAGACTAGTCATGATTGGGTTGTAAAGGTGTCTAAAGTTGAATATTTATTCTTTGAACGATATTGTTATGAGCAGGAAAAAAAATTCTATGTTTTATCCTCAAGGGATGATGTCTGGGTTAGAGTAAGGAAAGAGGAAAAAAAACAAAAAGAAGAAGATAATTTATCATCTTGTTATGTTCCTTTATCTTGGCAGGGAGCCTTGGTTCATAGTTCACTTAAAATTTAATTTTTTCAAAATAAATTGAGTTAGATACAAACTCTTAGATCAAGTGGTTAATATATGTGTGGTTATGAATTTTGAAAAAAAAAAAATTAGTTCGAAAAAGATGGAATGAATAGCAAGAGATGTTTAAGTGATTAAACATATTATTTGGCAAAGGGTTTGAAAAATGAGGTAATCTATTGAATATGCATGCATATGTGAGAAATTTGGCGTGTAGGGAAAAATATTTATGAGATTTGAAACACTATGTGCTAATGTTAAAAACGATGATATTACAAGCAGTTACACCAAAAGGTGTAAGGGAAAAAAAATTGGAGATAGGGGAAGTGATATATTGTGATATGTGTATTGGATTGGAATTGGATTATTTAAAGTTATTGTTTGATAATTTTGCGTGGAATCATAGTTGTATAGTAGATTGTTGTTAGTTATGGGATGTACTTAACTTTTCTGTGATGATAATTTTGTGTGGTCTTTGCAGTTGATAATGACCAAGGTATATTTATGCGATGATATTGAATGTATATGATGATATAGTCTTAAAAGCAAATGTAAGTAGTCAATAGTGGCAATGTATGTGCCTTTGTGGCAAGAATATAGCCTAAAATTGTGAATAAGTAGCCGATAGTGGCAATAAATAGTCGATAGTGGCATGATTATGCCTTTGTGGCATGGAGATGGCCATAAATGGCATGCTCGCCATAACCGTTAGGGCAGTATGATATATTGGAGATGGCCATAAATGGCGGACTTGTTATAACCACTAGGGCGTATTCATTATAAGTTAAATTACCATAATGGCAAGATTATGTGATTGCCATATAAGATGGTGATGAATGTGAATATATAATTAATATACATGTGTGAATGTCAAGTGTAATGGCTTGTCAATGGATGTGTGTTTATAGAAATTATCTAAAGATGGTTTCTGAGTGTTGACCTATCATATTTTGACGAGATGATATTGCTTTAATGATCAATATAAATTTGTATAAATTGCTATGGTATGAATACAATTTCTATAGTGACATTTTTTGTAGTGTTATAGATAAATCATGGTACCAGGATATTCAATAAAATATTGATATGTTACTTATGAAGGAGCAAAATGTATTCTTGTTGATGATAGTTTGTATGTGAGATAAGATTCATAAGACTATATTTCTGATCTGGAAATTGTACTTGCTTCTGATCTGGAATTCTTAAGATTCATATCATCTATCTCTAATGTCGGAATGTCTATAAATAAAAAATAATAAGCACGAAATGGTGTTATGCTATATATATCATTAAAACATAAAAGTTATGATTAAAAATAGAGTAAAGGATAGGTTTGTGCAACTAATTAAAGTATACAAAGGTGAAATTATTTCAAAAAAAAGAATAGTAACGGTCAGTAATGGGGACATGTTGTGTGTAATAGCAATATTTGAATGTTGTGAATATTAACTAAATAAAGTGTGACTTTGTGGATGAGAGCAGGGAGATTGTAAGCACAATATAGGTAAATATGCAGTCATTACTCCAAGGTGAGATATTGGAAGAAAATATGTAGTCGTAACTCTGAGGTAGAATATCGAAGGTAAACATATACTTGTGATGTCGGGACGACGTACCGACAATAGAAGTTGGTAGTGACAATGGAAAAAAAATCTTGTTCTTGATTTGGAATAAGGAGGGTGCAAATGACTATATTTAAGTGTTTTAATGTGAGATGTATGATTTATTTTCATACTTGGGAATTCTTTGGTAATTAGTTATACTTGAAATATGACAGATCTGTATTATGTTTGATTATTTTGAATGGAGGGTGAGTTATTAAGTCTTGTTTATGGGATGACTAGTTGTATGTGTGTGTTTTGTGTGAATTATGAAGGATAATATAGTTTTTGTCATAATTTATCACACTTTTAATTGTGATCAGTGATATTGCAAGGAAGTGAGATATGGTATCCAATAACTACTCAATGAATAGATTACTGTGCTGATATGTTGTTAATTGAAGCGAGTACATGAACTTTATGATTCATAGTGTAGAAAAGGTAATGTAAAATTAACCTAAAGCATTTATACGAGGAAATAAATACGAATGATATTGATTATCATCTCAAATGTCTAAGTAGTATTTAGACTTTGATGTAAAATAGTTATCAAAATATTGAGTAATTGTTTTGGGATATTATTATGGTTGTGGATCACTTGAGTTTAATAATATAAGTTATGTGAGCAAAGTATATATTTGATATTAGTGTGGTAAGTAAATTTCGAGGATGAAATTCCTTAAGAGGGAAAGAGTTGTGAGACCTGAGCACGCGTACTATGGTATTTCATAAATATTATGGGTGAAAGTGTAATTTGTTAATATTTACATTGGAATAAAATTATGCTAATTAAAAAATGAGGTTAGGTAGTGTTAGAAATGAGGTTGGGTGGAAGAAAATGGAGTTTGAACCAAGTTCTAGAATTTGGAATAGGGTTGTTCAACTGATTGAATAGAGTACTAGTTGCACATCAACCGGTTGAAGCATGTGTTAAAGCGATTGATCAGAGATCTGGAAGGGTTTCAATCGGTTGATGGGTAATAACCAACCGATTCATCAAAGCCAATATTGACAAACTTGTAGTGATGTTTGGGCTCTTATGCAATTGATCTAAAACCTTATCAAGGTACTTAAAGGATCTTAAATAAGTTTGTTATGGGTTTAATGGCTTACAAATACATGGAATGAGGATTTTAACTAGAATTGAAGTGAGTACGTGGGTAAAAGATGAGTAACGTTTAGGGTGGACAAGGGTGCACCATTTGGAAGGGAATTTAGGAATATGCTAACACGAGCATAAATATATAGGTATATATGCATAGTTAAGATGAAATCCATATTTGGATGGTATTTATATGTGGTAATTATGATGTGTGATAGAAACAGAGATGCCAACTCCTACAATAGGAATGTTTAAGATCTTATTCGAGGACGGGAATTATGCGACATCGGGACTTGAGGTGGGTGTATTTCTTGCATGTGCATGAGATTAGTTTAAATGTATATATATATATATATATATATATATTATCTAACTGTTTACCAATTGTAATTAGACTTTGATTGGTGAAATTATTTTGCTCAATCATCTTTTTATCTGATTTATTAGTGGGAATCTTAAAAGGTGAGGCTTTTACTTCAGAATTCTTGTGGCTGATTATTGTGGTTTCAACTGGAGGATGACTAGAGGCATGAGAATGTGTATTGATATGAAGATTAGTAAACAATTAAAAGATGATAAGAAAAAGGCTAAATATGAAATGGGTGATTTCTATGAATAATATGGTCTCCCTTCAGTAGCACCATCTAACAGAAAACACAAGTCACACAAGCCTTATAGCCATAGTAAAAGCCACTATAAGTGTAGTAAAGGGAATTTTCCAAAACCAAATCTAGTACAAAACCTAAGAAATCTTATAAGCCTAAAACTTATAAGAAAAAATCAGTGAAAAAAGATAGTAATGAAATTGAATGTTTTAAGTGTGGAAAGAAAAGTCATATCAGCCCAGATTGCCCAGTTAAAAAGAAAATAAAACAATTAAAGTTAACTAAAAATAAATAAGAAGAAATTCTCAATATCTTTAAGTTAAGTAACCTCAGCCAAAATGAAGAAAGTTTAGAAGACTCAAGCAGCTTTGAAAGTTCTTCAGATTATCAATCAATGTCTAGTAACTCTAGTGAACCAGACATAAAATTAGGTTATAAAGATAATTGTTGTAAAGCAATTAGAGCTATAACCAAGCAAGTTGAGGAACAACATATCCTCATTGATCTTATTAGTAAAATAGAAGATCCAGAATTATAAGTAAAATATATTAAACAACTCAAAGATTTGTTTGTCAACAAAGACATCAAGCAATCCTTCAGTGAAAAACAGTTAATTAGTTTTAGTAGAACAATGGAAATATTTAGTAAGGATAAAAAGAAACAAATTACCTTACAAGATCTCCACTGTGAAGTTAACAAACTTAAGCAAGAAATAAAAGATTTAAAAGCACAAGATCAAAAACTTGGAGAAGCTTTAAATCTTTTACAAGCAAAAGATGATTTTGGTATATTAGAAGACTTTAGTCTTAAAGAGCAATTTGAAACTGAAGATAACAACCCAGATAGCTCACATAGTCCAACCAGAACATGTTCCCAACGGATACCCATAACCTCCACCTCTCCAATGGATCCCTTGGGTGTAACGAAGCTGCCTTCGTGAGAAAGATGTTCGCAAACCTATAATGATGATAACAGGATTAGTTTAATCAACAGATTAAACTAATATAATAAATCACACACTATAGATGCGAAGGAGGACATAAATCACACGATGTAGATATAAGGAGTGGTGATGAATTAAAACACATATAAGTTTTGCCGAAGTAAAATCTTTGTATTCACAAAATAAAGAAATTACAAGTTACTGAAATTAACTTACAAATAGATTATTGGGATAAGTTGCTAAGGCAGAGACTCTTCATTTGCATCATTATGAAGGCTCAGATACAGTATGAGAGTGGGGGAGAGAAAGAGTGTTTGCTGGCTTGTAACGAGTTTGTCAAGACTTGATTTACTATGACTGAATGAAACCCTTATATAGGCATAAGGATTTCTAAGGGAATCTTGCAATGATTTCCCTTTGCTGCTTTTACTCTAGTGAAATGCTTTTCACTTCTACTTTCGGTGGAAAAGTGGGAGCGAAATGTTTTTACTTCTAGTGAATGCTGACTAACGGGCCTGGTGGGTCCCTGATGTTGACTGGGAATCTATTTTCGGTGGAAAAGCAAATCTAATTGCTGACTGTCAACTGCTTTGTCTAAAAAGAAGCCTTGTTGCTAGGTTGATTCCATTGGAATGTGTAATAGACAGTTTTTCTTTCTGAAGAAAGTAGTGAGTGATGCTATCACACATAGAAATGAGAATCAATGGGTAGTGATGTCTAAGTCATCATATCTTTCATAGGGATCCTAGGCATCTTGGAAGGGATCCATAGAGGGGCTAACTGATAACTGAGACAATGCAGGTGAATTGCTTTGACTGCCTGCTTGTTGAAGAATTTTTTGTGCTAACTCAATGAGTTCAGATGACTTCTTATTGGGTTGCTTACTGGAATCCTTGGAAAAGAATTTTTTCTGCTTTACTGGGGGTAGTTGTGCCAATGATTCAGCTGGGGCTAACACCTTGAGAGTTGGCATAACCTGTTTTGCTGGGGTTGCCGAGGCATGACTGGTTGTTCCTGTAATCATGACTAGCGCAAGAACCTTTACTAGATATTCCTATTGTACTTGTTCAATAATGCATTGGTGTTGGAACTTGGGCCACCACTTAACACGATATTGTCTGACAACATAATTTGCTATAACATCTCATTTCCAATTGCATATCCATGGGACTTTATATTTTTTCATAAATATTAATAAATTAGGAAACTGACTCTCATGTCTACTAGGTTTATAAATGGATGAGAAATAGATCACCTGATCCTGAAGATCAAGTGGTAGGATTTCAAGCTTGGGGTCGTGAACCTGTCACCACTGTGAAAATCAAACAAGAAGCTGGCTTTTGAAATCTTTGCTAAACTGTATGAACCAAGAGTGAGTGTAGAAATCTCTTTTTTGCAGATTTCCATTACTTCATGGTTCATTTGGATAGGTCTGGATTTAGTTGGAATTTTTTGTTCACTAAATCCTTTAATGTAAGGAAGTTTTACCATGTGTTTCTTCCTATTCCAGAAGGTTGTAGGAAGGTTAGAACACACTTTTGTTTCTAGTTTAGCTTTAAATTCTTCAATCTTTTTTATTAAGATTGGGTTTGCTAATTGTTCTTGGACCCTTTTGTGATTAATTTCTTCTTTAAGAAATTTCACTTGATTAGTTTTTTGAGTTATTAAATTAAGGGACATAGAGATTGAATACTCTTTTAGTTGCATTAATTTTTTAACTTGAGGTTTGGTTAAGAATTTAAATGTTACTTCTTGACCAAATGGCTTGGCGGGTAGTCCATTAACATCTGTTGTGAAGGGATACAACAGATATATAAATGGTACACCAAGAATGACTTTATCAGTCATGTTTTTTACTAAGACAAATGATGTCTTAAAACACACAATGTCTTGGAAAATATGTACATTTGGTAACTTGTATTTTACTCCCATTTTACTACCATTTGCAGCATTGACACCTACGGTTGTCTTGTGGTAGTATTTGGTTGGTATAAACCCTTCTTGTATACAGTTTAAGTCTGCACCAGTATCTATAAGAGCTATTGTGTTGATTCCATAATCATCATTGATTATGAGTTTTACTTTGGAATGCCATTTTTGGATATTTAATCTGTTGATTAAACTAATCCTGTTATCATCATTATAGGTTTGCGAACATCCTTCACACGAAGAGGATGTTCAGGTAGCTGTTATCCTTGGTCTTCAGTTCGTACATCCATAGTTCAACAAGTTAAAAAATATATCAAGACTTTGCCTTGTCTTGGTATTCTCTCAGTAAATTTTTTCAAAATTATCCAAACTGATGCCTCTGACATTGCTTACAGTGGTATCCTCCTCCAAAAAGTCACTCCAGACTCCCCAGAGCAAATCGTTCATTTTCATTCTAGAATTTGGAACAAAGCACAAGCTAACTATAGTATTATTAAAAAAAAGATTTTATCTATTGTCCTGTGTATCTCAAAATTCCAAGATGAGCACCAGTATCTATAAGAACTATTGTGTTGATTTCATAATCATCATTGATTATGAGTTTTACTTTGGAATGCCATTTTTGGATGTTTAATCTACTGATTAAACTAATCCTATTATCATCATTATAGGTTTGCGAACATCCTTCTCGCTAAGGCAGCTTCGTTACACCCAAGGGATCTACTAGAGAGGTGGAGGTTATGGGTATCCGCTGGGAACATGTTCTGGTTGGACTATGTGAGCTATCTGGGTTGTTATCTTCAGTTTCAGATTGCTCTTTAAGATTAAAGTCTTCAAATTTACTAAAATCATCTTTTGCTTGTAAAAGATTTAAAGCTTCTCCAAGTTTCTGATCTTGTGTTTTTAAATCTTTTATTTCTTGCTTAAGTTTGTTAACTTCACATTAGAGATATTGTAAGGTAATTTATTTCTTTTTATCCTTACTAAACCTTTTCATTGTTCTGTTAAAACTAATTAACTGTTTTTCACTAAAGGATTGCTTAATGTCTTTTTTTGACAAACAAATCTTTGAGTTGTTTAATATATTTGAATTATAATTCTGGATCTTCTATTTTACTAATGAGATCAATGAGGATCTGTTCTTCCTCAAATTGCTTGGTTATAGCTCAATAACAAAGCTGCATTCGCGAGAAAGATGTTCGCAAACCTATAATGATGATAACAGGATTAGTTTAATCAACAGATTAAATATCCAAAAATGGCATTCCAAAGTAAAACTCACAATCAATGATGATTATGAAATCAACACAATAGCTCTTATAGATACTGGTGCAGACTTAAACTG
Organism: Ilex paraguariensis; assembly: GCA_963454935.2. NCBI lineage: Eukaryota > Viridiplantae > Streptophyta > Magnoliopsida > Aquifoliales > Aquifoliaceae > Ilex > Ilex paraguariensis. Next base: position 554,309 of record CAUOFW020003258.1, read on the forward strand.
TATACAGGAAGGGTTTATACCAACCAAATACTACCACAAGACAACCGTAGGTGTCAGTGCTGCAAATGGTAGTAAAATGGGAAATATAAGTTACCAAATGTACATATTTGCCAAGACAATGTGTGTTTTAAGACATCATTTGTATTAGTAAAAAAACATGACTGATAAAATCATTCTTGGTGTACCATTTATATATTTGTTGTATCCCTTCACAACAGATGTTAATGGACTAACCACCAAGCCATTTGGTCAAGAAGTAACATTTAAATTCTTAACCAAACCTCAAGTTAAAAAATTGAGGCAACTAAAAGAGTGTTCAATCTCTATGTCTCTTAAGGATTGAACATGACTGGAAGAGGATTTTTTCTGCTTTACTGGGCGTGGTTGTGCCGATGATTCAACTGGGGCTGACACCTTGAGGGTTGGCATAACCTGTTTTGTTGGGGTTGTGGAGCATGACTGGTTGTTCCTGTAACCGTGACTAGCATAGGAACCTTTACTGGATATTCCTGTTGTACCTATTCAATAATACGTTGGTGTTGGAACTTGGGCCACCACTTAACACGATATTGTCTGACAACATAATTTGCTATAACATCCCATTTTCAATTGTATATCCATGAGACTTTATATTTTTTTCATAAATATTAATAAATTAGGAAACTGACTCTCATGTCTACTAGGTTTATAAATGGATGAGAAATAGGTCACCTGATCCTGAAGATCAAGTGGTAGGATTTTTCAAGCTTGGGGCCGTGAACCTGCTACCACTGTGAAAACCAAATAGGAAGCTAGCTTTTGAAATATTTGCTAAACTGTATGAACCAAGAGTGAGTGTAAGACTCATCTTGATAGAGGATAAGTTTATATATATATATACATACATACACACACACACACACACATAGGAGTTTAAAAGTTTATACCCTATACATTCCCCCCCCCTAAAAATATCACTTCATACAATTCTATCATATGTTCAATCATTTAACAATTGATTAATTTGTAATTTAACACATATTTTATTTCATACTTTGTCCATACATGATAGTGTACACGTGTTGAAAGTATTTTGTCGAGTTATACATTTTGAGAAAAATTGGATGCTATTTTTTAAAAAATAATAGGTAAAAATTAATTTTAAATGATGTAATGAAAGAAACAAAAAAATAAAAAAATTGTTATTTGGTATAGTGGGATCAATTTTTTTTAACAATTTTTTTAACCATTCAATGAGTTGATGTGTAACTTGTAAATGCGATAAATAGATGTGTGTTGTTTGTCGTTCATAAATAGATGTGTGGTTTGTCTTGTTGGTCATAACAGGATTGTGATTACTATGTGGTGTATAATTATTACGAGTAATCTTATTGCTGAATAACACATTAATAACAGTTATATCGTTGATGGGGCCAATATTGTTAAAATGACGTATATATAGACTGTGTGGCGAATATAGCTTGTGTGGCAGATGTGGTTTGTGAGGCAAGATCGATTGAGTGAAAAGTATTGATATAACTCTAATGGGATGCTAATTGGTATTGTAAGATTGCCAAGTAAGCAAACAAGCTTATATCTAACTACTTAACTGTGGTTCATGTAGTTGGTTGGGAAGATAATAATTTTTTATGCATTATCTAGTATTGTTGTTATTGTTTTTGATACACTCACTAAGCATTTGTGCTCACCCCCCCCCCCCCTTATTATATGTTTCTGAGGTAAACAAAGATAAAGGAGATGTCCACTACTGAGTCTAGGCAGTATAAGAGAGCAAAGTGGGTCTTCTCTTGTCTTGTGAGTATATTTTGTATTTTTACTGAATCTTGTAATTGGGGGCGTTTGTGCTCACCCCCCCCCCCTTATTATATGTTTCTGAGGTAAACAAAGATAAAGGAGATGTCCACTACTGAGTCTAGGCAGTATAAGAGCAAAGTGGGTCTTCTCTTGTCTTGTGAGTATATTTTGTATTTTTACTGAATCTTGTAATTGGGGAGCTATACATTGTACTAAATTACAGTTATAAAGGTATTACTTCATGTAATAGAATGGTGGGGATACAATGGGAGTAAAGTTATGCTCTTTTAGCTAATCAGTTTAAATTATATTTTTTTTAAATGAAAATTTATATGTGCATGACACTTGTTTTGTGTTAGGAAGTGGGTCCACTTTACTGGATTTGGATATAATATTCTATCTCTGAGTTGAGGTGTAATATCCGGGTAAATTTAAATTTTTATGAAGAAAAAAAAAAGCAAAACCGTAATTTGTCACAATGGTACGGGTTAAAAATCCGAATTTTCCTAGAACTCGGATGACGAAACAGTTCTAAACGTTAGATTTGTCTCGCGAAATCTAGTTATCTAGTCAATTTTCATTGAATTCTGAGGCAGTCAAATTTTTTGCGTTTTACGAAGTGATCAGGTGTCGCGTGACATAACTAAATGAGTCCGGGAATTAAAATTAAAAAATTAAAAATAATTTAAATTTAGTTCAAATAAAAATATTTTGAACTCGAACCAGAACGAAATCAAACCTGGGAAAAGAGGACGTGTGGCGCAACGTGGGCCAAGCATCCTAGGGGTATAAATAGGTTGAAGTGTACAAAAATAGGGCCAAGCATCCCTATTGTTCAGCTGGGTTTTACGTTGAAGTGGAAGAGAGGGAAAAAGGGAGGGTTTCCAACTTCTCTCTGCGATCTACGGCTCAACGTTCGTCGAATCAACTTGGGCTAAGAATCAAAGTTGATCTACACGACGAGGACTACGACTATATACCCAAAATTGTGGATTTCACCGAAGTTTCAAAGATGGAATTTTTGAAAATCAAGGGCTAAAGCTTGATTTGGGTTCTTGTAGACTTTCTACAGCTTGTATTACGCTCCAAAAGGTAGGGTTCATTTCCTAATTAAGTTTATTTTCAATCTAGGGTTGATATATGGAATGGGTAGGACGTTAGAGATATAATCTCATGTATAGCACTTACCTATGGTATTTGAAATATAGGAAATGAGTATTAGGAATGGTTAAAATCAATTCTAGCATGAATTAGGTATATAGAAAGTACTTGTTTGTGATTTTTTGAATTATGTGATGAAATTGGGCATATTATGTGTTTACATAAATTGGTGTCTTGAAGGTGTTTGATGAAATGTCTATGTGAATTAAATGTGTTATTTGCATTAATTATGTTATAACATGCTTGGAGTTTGATGTTGGAAAAATGTTGATATATGCATTGAGATATATTGACGTTGAGGTTATGGTTGATGGTTATATGCTGATGATGTAATTTACCATGAAAAATGTTGATGGGTATTGAAGTTGCTCATAATGTGTATATGACAAATTGAACTTGGTATTGAAATTGCACTTGTACGTTTACATTTGCATAAGCACGAGAAACATCACATTCATGGGCATTTGACATGAGTGTGGGTGTGTGTACATGTTTTTGAATCCAACACCATTTTTGGTGATTGAAGCATGGACTCGGGAATGTTGGAGCTAGATCCTTCTAAGTTGCATGGTCGCATGGAAACTTATGTCGAGTATAGCAGGCAGAGCTAGATTCTCCCTTGGGTGCAAGACCCAGTTACTAGTTTATGCACTTCCGCCGGTGAAAGTTCAAAAAGTGCATCGATGTGGAGAACTGGCAGTGAGACACCAAAATTCTACTAACCAACAAAGATACATGGTTTATTTTTAAAAGGTCATTGGATATGCAATATCAACAGCGAGGGCTTGGAATGCTCAGTTTCATACTCATGACATTGCATGTGTTATGGGAGCTGGTAAGGGGTCGAGTTGAGTCACATGTGTGAGTCTCATCTCATATATCATGGCATGGTATAGATGATTCTATTGTTGAATTGCAAATTTTTGAATGGAGTGATTGTTGCTTGTGAATTATATGTGAACATTTCATATGCATCTAGATTGGGGAGTAGTCTCTTTAGAAAATACTCTATTGAGCGAAACTCACCCTTTATAGGGACAATATTTTAGGTGCAAGATATGCGCTGGTGGATGGCTCTTATATGGACCCTCATTGTTGAAAAAAAATTGAAATGTGGCTTTTAAACTATATTTTTGTAAAATTAAGATGTAAATTAGTTTTTGGACATGTAATGTATGTAACAAATTGTAAAAGAACTCATATGAACTTTATTTTGTTTAAAATTGATGTTATATGAGTTTGGGTTGATGTTGTATAAGATTGGAATGAATTGGAATTGAAAAAAGATAGAGTTGGAGAAAAACTGGGAAGGCCTACCAGTAGAACGATGAGCTCTTTCTACCGGTAGAACTTTTCCAGTAGGCATCTTCTACCTGTAGAATGTCGAGTCGTTCTAGTAGAACATTTCCAGTGAGTTTTCCTATCGGTAGAACATTGATGTTCCTACCAGTAAAACTTTTTTAGTAGGCTTTTTCTATGGGTAAAATTCTAAGTTCTTCTACCGGTAGGTTTTCTTCAAATCTCAAAATTTTAAAATGTTTTTGATATGCTTCCAGGCCTTGAGCCCTTTCACTTCAAGGGGGTGAATGGTGTTATATTAAGAGTAAATTGATGTTTATTTACCTTGGATAGGTCATGTTATTAAAATGTGCACAGATTATATGTTTGGGAGTGCCTGGTACAAGAGAGATTTTGTCCAAATGTTGTGATGTTTATGATCCCGATAAAGGAGATGTTGTGTCGTGGTATTGGGTTATGCGACATTCACGGATATTTTTACAGGTTGATGGGCTATCAACGGGTTGACAAATGACGCCCGATTTTAGGGGCGTTACAAGAAGTGTGACAACTTCCATAAAAACTTAACGAATTGTGTGATTAGTGTCCAAAATGACAAATTAAAATTTTATGGACCAAATTGATAAAATTAATACAATAATCAAACTAACAAAACATATACTTTAGAGACCAAAAAATTCTATCAACCCTCATATAAATTTAGTAAACATACATAAGAGCATCTCTAGCTCTTACCCTTTTTTGTATCTAAATTTAAGTTTGGATAAATATGGTCTAAAATGCTTCTTCAATGCTAAACTCATACTCATACCAAATGAAAGGAAACATTTTTTTCAAACCCAAATCAAGAGAGATTCAAATTTATACTCAAATCTTTAATGATGAGATTTCATCGTCATTTAAAGTTGTAATGGTCATATTGTACCCTCTTTTAAATTTGGGTTTCTCTTCTTTTAAATTTAAGTTTATCCATTAAAGAGGTATATACCAAATCAAGTTTTCTACCATTTTTTTTAACTCAAATTTACATAAAGGTTTAAATTTTCATTGGAAATGGCCTAAATAAACATAAACTCACCTATCAAGTAATACTAGAGTTTGCGGTCAGGCCGGTCCAACCACAAGGCCAACAAATTAAAGTCTGGGCTTTAGACCTTATGTCCAAGAAAGCCCAAGGTGCATTGTTACTCCAAATTAAAATATTTTAGGTTCATAAGATTTTAGGCCTAAAAAAAATCCTAAGAAAATTATACGCAATAAAAAAAAATTGAGTAGTTTAGGCAAATGAACCCTGTCCATAATATTAAAAATACACAAAAACACATTTTGTAAAAGAAAAAAAAACAAAAGCTAATGGTTAAAAAAAAAAAGTCTCACAATCAAAACGCAAAACTTAAAACATCTAAACCATCTCTCTCCCCCTCCACCTCTGTCCAAAATAAAAGACTTAAAAAATCAAAAACATATATCTCAGCTCTCTCTCTCTCTCTATCTCTCTCAGCCCCCTCAGAAAACTAATGCCCTTCCTCTCTCTCTCTCCACTGAAAAAAAATCCTTTTTTATTAGTTTATGTTCCAAATTTTTTATATTTTTATTACAAAAAAATGTACAAAAAACTTAGAAAATTAAAATCAATAGAACATGATTGTTTAAAATTAAAAGCTCTTCAAAATTGAAATTGATAATTTTTTTCCTAAGATCGACTGTCACAAAAAATATTAGGTGGAATAGTGACACAATTGGTATAAAAAGATACGGTAGTGAAACTTAAACATAAAAACTAATAGTACTTTTAATCTCAAAAAATAAGAAGAATAATTTTTTAAAAATAAATTAATATTCAAAAATAAATTTTTAGTTGTCGATTTAGACCTCAAATAATCTTGGCTTACTCTTGTTTGCGATTAAAAATAGTTATATTAGAATTTGCATGAATGAATCTTAATTTCTTTCAAAGAATTGTGTTCACATGCAATGCACGTGATGCATCGTTAATATCATACAAAAGTATGTATCAAAGTCTTACTCCAGATCTTGTGACCTTAGACTTTCATAACTGATGAAACGTTTTCGTTTTTAAAAAGATCAAATTGAATTAGTAATTGAATCCAAAATTTAATAATTCAAAATATTTTGACATATTTTGATCAATGTTTCAAAATATTTTAGAAATAAATTTTTAGATTTTTATTCTATTTTGCAAAATATTTTAATTTTTTAAATAACCGAAATAATGCACCAAAATAAAATTTTGATCTTTGTTTAACATATAACGTTTTTGTGAGATCCCAAAATTTTTAGAAATATACATTGAATGGTGGATTTATAAAGAAAAGAACATTAAAATTAAAAAAAAAAATTGGAATAATCATATGTAAGTGTTCTGTAAAGATGTAAAGAATATTCAATTAATGAAATAAAGAAAAAAATAAAATAATATGAAAGTAGTGAGTGGCCAGTTGTTCACAGGGTGTTCGTGTGTGTTGTCAATAATGTTTTCGTTTTCCGTAAGTAGTGTTGTCAATAAAGTTGGTGGGTGGAAGTGTAGGGATCTATGTGAAGAGGTGTTGTCTTCAATTAGTCTCTCATGTGTGCACTTAAAAAGCATGAGATATAAAATATGTAAATTTGTGTATGTATCATTGGAAAGAAAGGAAGAGTGTCTATAAAATGTGAAGGAGAGATTCCAACCAGAAACTAAGAGATTGGAGAAAATAGGGGAAAAGAAAGAAAAATATGTGTGAGAGAGAGAGTAGAGATTTTGAACAAAAAAAATAATTATTTGTGACATTGAGTCAAGCATCAAATGGTGATATTACTTTGGTGACTTTTGAAATTTTATATCTGTTGAAGATAATTGATGACTTTGCAGGATGAGGTAGTATACAATAATATTCATTCTTGAATCTCTTTGTAAAGACTATTTTCTTCGTTTGTGTCATCATTATTTTGAAATTCCTTGAGTATATTGATCGTGTTTTGAGTGCATTAAGATTGAATCGTGGAAGTCAAAAATCCAATAAATTGCCAACCAATAGGCTTGGGGGATTGGATTGAGTTGGGATGATTGAAGAGGTGCTAGATCTGTGTTCTAATCTCGCATGATTTGGAATATGCAAAATATGAATTTGTTGTTTTGTATTGTTGTTTGAGATATTTTGGTGATCCTTGGTTTATTTGGTATTCGATACCGTGTGCATATTATTTGTAGTCATTTTGTATGCTCTCTCGCTTTATTTAATATTTTCAGGTTGATTTGAGAAAAAAGATCGAAATGAAATATTTGAAGAATTAATGATGAGTAGATCTAAATATAAATTTTTTAAATATCCAAATTGAGAGGTTTATTCGTATTTTGAAGTTGAATTGATACTTATAATTTGATTGAGGCAATTAGCACTCTATAAATTTTTGTATTTAATAGAATAATGTCTCTGAGAAATCCGAGCATTACATAATGGTGTATGAGCTTAGATTTCAAAGCTTATATGAGAATTGTAGGAAGTGAATTCATTATATTTTCATTGTAAGATTGAATAACTAGAAAACGGAATCAGAGTTGTATATTACGAAGGAATTAACTTGATATATATATATATATATTATTTGTAACAAGATTATTCAGCAAAAGCAATTAGCTTATTCACAGAAAATTTCGTGAACAAAATTCTTTTTAGAGAGGTTAACTTGTGGGATCTCAAAATTTTTAGAAAAATTATAGTGAATGGTGGATTTATAAAGAAAAGAACATTAAAATAATAAAAGAATTGGAATAATCATAAGTAAGTGTGCTGTAAAGATGTGAAGAATATTAAATGAACGAAATGAAGAAAAAAAAAAATATGAAAAAGGTGAGTGGTTAATTGTTCACCAGGGGTGTGTTTTTTGTCAACAAAGTTAGGTGGGTAGAAGCGCAGAGATACATGCAAAGAGGTGTTTGTCTTCCATTACGTCCCCCAAGTGTGCATTTAAAAATCATGCTATATAAAATATGTATGTTTGTGTCATGTATCACTGGAAAGAAAGGACTAGTGTTTATAAAATGTGAAGGAGAGGTTCCGGCTAAAAACTAAAAGAATGGACAGAATAGAGAGAAATAAAGAAAAATATGAGAGGTAGAGAAATAGAGATCTTTCACAAAAAAAAAAAAAAAAAGAGCAATAATATGTGAGATTGAGTCAAGTATCAAATGGTTATATTACTTTGGTGGCTCTTGAAATTTTATATCTGTCGAAGCTAATTGATGATTTAAAGGTATGGGGTAGTATGCAATATGTTCTTCTTCTTGAAACTCTTTACAAAGAGTAGTTCATTCAACAATTATTTTTTGTCGTTTACATTACTGTATTTTCTTCGAGTTATTGCAAATTATCAGTTCTCACTGCAATGGAAATTGTTTAAGTCCTCAATCTCCAAGGCAAACAAAAGGATTTAGAAGTAACTTTACGCTTCGTTTCAATCATCTGAACAGTCACGATTTTAAAATTTCACACCAGTTAGAGTAGTTCAGAAGTGTTTGGAAACTAAGTCATTTAGGACTTTGGCATACCCGCAATCCAAAATACGTCAAAATATTCTATTATTTGTTATCATGATTATGAAATTCCTATTGAATTTCTTGAATATATAGATCACATTGATTGTATTTTGTGTGAATTAAGATTGCATCGTTGTAGCCAAAAGTTTAATGCATTGGCAGCCAATAAGCTCGGGTATCAATGGTCATTTGATCTAATAGTACTCATTATCTTATAAATATTTTGTTTTCTTAAGGTCAAAGATTCAAGTCTCCTTTCCCTTCCCCCTCCCCAAAAAAAAATAAATAATAAACTTGGGGGATCGGGTTGAAATTAGATGATTAGTGATCCGTTAGATCTCTTTTTTGATCTCGCATGACTTGGGATATTTACAAATATGAATTTGTTGCTTCATATCTGTTGTTTGAGATGCTTTGGTGATCTTTATTTTATTTGGTATTCGATACTTATTTAATATTTTCATTTGAATCTAGGAGAAAAGATTAGAACGAAATATTTGAAAATTTAAAGATTGGAAGATTTCGATATAATTTTTATAATATTAAAATAAAGAGATTTATTTCTATTTTAAGGTTTTTATAATTGTGATTTTATTAAGTGTTTGTAAATTAGTTATTTTTGAATATTAAAGTTTTTTTCATCCGACACAACAATCATGAGACGCAACAGGTAAGGAAATCCACCACTAAGAAATTAAGGGTGGTGGCCCAACGTATTCGGTAGGCAAACCTTTAAGACCACACATATATACACGCAGACCCCCAAAGTCAAAAGACAAAAGTGGTCCTTAACAGGTTTGTCCTAATTAGTGTAGCTTCTTGATGAAATGGGCTTGTCAACATTTTTTTTTTTTTGAACTGGGGCTTTTCAACATTCATCAGTGATTGATGGGGATAGTAAGGATAGATAAAATCGAAATAAGTAATAAATTAGAGTCTATTTAATAACATTTAATGTCACATTAAACTTCTACGATAATTTTAAGAATATCTAAAAATATTTAAATGATTTTAAAAGAAATTCGTTTCTCAATTTCAAAACAATCAAAGTGTATGAATAGGTTTTGCAATAAAATTTGAAAAACCCGGCTTTATAAACAAGATTATTATAATACTCCTAACAAAAAAATAAAATAGAAAAATAATTAAAAATGAAATGAACAATTTTTTTTTGGCTTAAACTTGACTTTGCTCATGAGCCTAATTTTGGTACTGAATTATAAACAATACGACATTATTCCGAAGCGATATTAAGTTTGGAGCTTTTTTAGTGAAGTTTGTATTCAAAAATTTAACTACAAATCGTAACAAGGGTATCTCACGTCTATATAATAAAGTATAAAAATCATAATAAGCGTGTTTTATATCTACATAATAAAGTAACTTATAATTCAAATCTCAAAAGATAAACAAAATGACTTTTGCTATTCGCGGTTGAGATTGTTTTAAATTTTACTTTAAAGTTAATCTAACGGCTAATATTAACCCCCTAAATTTAATAGGAAAAATAGGTCTCTAAGGGTATGTTTGAAGTGACTTTTTAAAATTATTTCTCATAAATACTTTTAAAAACAAAACAGTATTTAAAACCGCCTCATCACTACCTCTACCCCCACCTCCACCACCTTCACTGCCACCGCTACTGCCGCCACCACTATTGCTGCCACCATCGCCGCCGCAACTACTACTACCACCACCCCCACCCCCACCGCCCCCCCGGCACCACCCTCACCACCACCGCCGCCACCACCATCGTCGCCCACCCCATCACCACCCTGCCACTAACACCACCCCGTCGCCACCACTGTGCCACCATCATCGTTGCCGCCACCACCACCACCACCATGATTATTGTCACCCACCACAACTATCACCATCTCCTACCACCACTATTACTATCGCCCACCACCTTTCACCCCTATTACAAATCGATGTTTAAATTATTTTATCTATTCTCTATGTTTGTAATTTAATTTTGGATATAAATACAAATATGTATATTATTTACCATTTTTTATTACTCTATGCCTTCAGACACAGGCAATAACTAGTCTATATAATAAAGTAACTTACAATTCAAATCTCAAAAGATAAACAAAATAAATTTTGTTATTCGCGGTTGAGATCGTTTTAAATTTTACTTTAAAGTTAATCTAACAGCTAATATTAATACTCTAAATTTAATAGAAAAAATAGGTCCATAAGCATGTGTTTGAAGTGACATTTTAAAAGTATTTTTAGAAATTATTTTTCATAAATACTTTAAAAAAAAAATAGTGTTTGAAATCGTCCCACCACTACCTCTACCCCTCCACCCCCACCATCATCACAACCACCACCCCCACCGCCACTACCACCACCGCTGCAGCCACCACTAGTGTCATTGTCGTCGCCGCCGCCACTACCGCCGCCGTTTTCGCCGCCGCTACCGCAATCCTGGTCATTGCTACCCACCACAACCATCATCATTTCCTATAACCACTACTACCGCCCACCACCTCTCACCCCCATAACAAATCGATACTTAAATTTTTTTATTTCTTTTCTATGTTTGTGATTTAATTTTGGATATAAATCACAAATATATTTATTATTTATCATTTTTTATTAATGTGTGCCTTCAAGTACAGATAATAACTAGTCTATATAATAAAGTAAAAGAATTGAAGACATAAAAAATGACTTTTATTTTTTACGGTTGAGATTGTTTTAAATTTTACTTTAAAGTTAAATCGAATGTTAATATTAACTTCTCAAATTTAATAAGAAAAATAGATCTCTAAAGGGTACAGTTGGAGTGACTTTTCATAAGTAGTTATAGAACTTATGATTTCTCATAAGCATTTTTTTTTTAAAAAATAGTGTTTGGAACAATTTATTTTAATTACTTCAAAATTAAATAAGTAAATAAATAAAAATAAAAATAACTTCTACTTCTTTAAAATTACTTCTTTACAAAACACTTCACAACCACGATCACTGCCGCCAGCCTACCACCACCATCATCACCCCATCACTACCTTTGTCACAACCACCACCACCATCACCCACCACCACAACGACTACCGATTACTACCACTGTCACCATCATTATCTCATTCTTATAGTTATTACCATTATCACCATCATTCCACCACCACCGTCACCCACCACCACCATCGTTAGTCACCACCATTTACTGCCACCCACTACCACAACCGAATACCACCCGTCGGCGCCCACCCACCATAACTACTCGTTATCATCCACCACCATCGTCAGTCATTGTCACTCATCCCCCACCACACCTACCACTCTCTTCACCATTTGCCACTACCCACCACCACCATCACCATCACCCAAACACTCATCGTTGTCCACCACCACTGCCATTGTCTCCACCCACCACAACTGACCTGAAGCAAAAGAGAAGTCATACAAAAAAAGGTTCTTTCATGCAATTCGTAAGGGGTGGCGCCTCCTATGGATTCATCCAACTCCATGAATAAATGCAGGAGTATGAGGAAGTCGACTTTCTATATGAAGATTCAAACAAAAAGAAAAAATAATCATATTTTATTAAATAATCTGACTGAATGAGGAAGAGCTCTTTATGTGGTCTCACTTTACGACCATCTGAAATACGCAAAACTTCGATTATCGTCGTCACCCCACCACCACAATTGCCAACCACCATAACTGTTGCCCACCACCATCATCATTAACCATGGTTGCCTCTGCCACCATCGTCACCCAAAACCCACCCCCATAATCACTATTGTTGCCTACGACTACTACTACCACTACAGTTGTCGTCACTTACTATAACCATCAACGTCTCCCACCACCACTACCACCACTTACTCTCATTATTACCGGTGCTTAAATTTATTTTTTCCTCTTTTATGACTGACAATTTTTTTTTTATTAATTACCTTCAGTTACGAGTAATAACTAGTACTCCAATATCTAAACAAATACTTGCAGTACATGAAGTCACAAGAAACACACCCAAATTTCTACCGTTTTATTGTTTTTCTACGTTTGAATAGCCAAAAATAGAGAAAGTATGTTGTCATATTTTTTTTATCACAGAACTAAACCCCCTTCTACTCCCTTTTAGACGTTCAGGAATAAAAGATTACTCCCAAGTAAGCTGGTTACAAGTAAGCCAGAGCCCCCTTAGCTGGGTGTGAGTCTTGCAGTTCAAATTCCAACAACTTCGAATCAAAACTCATCATCACCGTTGTGTAGTGCACTACATCCTATTGTTGAAACAAAAAACCTAGCATCGATATATAACCAGAGTCAAAAAATCGAAGCAAAAGATATATGTTTGTTTCGGCATTTTGTCGATACAAATAGTCACTTTTTGCTTCGACAAAATGTTGAAGCAAATACTCTTTATAGACACAAAAATGGCTACGTGTCTCGGTATTTTCCCAAAACAAATACATTTTTTCAAATAAAAAAGTAAATTTTATTTACAATAATATTTTCTCTAGACAAACATACACATCTAATAAACTAATCAGATATAAAAATAATTTACAAGACAGCACAAAAGTAATAAAATAAAAATATTTTAATATTAATGGGAAAAAAATCCTTATAAGTACCTGATAGACGAGGTTTTCATAACTACAAAAAATTAAAAAAAAAAAAAATTCCTATTGAAAGTATCAATACATGATTGAACAAAATAATTCCCAATGCATACACAAAAAAAAATTCTCCGCCAATACACCATCCACACTCTGTCTGCTATATAAAATATAATTAATCAGTCTGAGAGACTAAAAATAAAAAATAAAACATAATCTAAAAAATCTCAACCTAAACACAACTTAATAGTGACCAATAATTGTAACATTTAAAATTAAAGATGGTAATTCACAGTATACATAACTATATCTAACATTTTTTTGTTTAGCACTAAAACTAAAGTTAGCAACAGTGAACACAACCAATTGTTTAGCAATAATTCACATTATACATAACAACAGTGAACACAACCAATTGTTTCCCAACTTCCGAAAATGAATAGTCAAAAAAATTGACAAATAATTTAATTTTCCAATCCTACCCTTAAAGATAAATTAAGATAGAGACGACAAACTAAATGAATGAATGAATGGATAAGAAATGAACAGACAAGAGAAGATAAGCACAAAAAAATCAATTTCAAGAAATATTTCACATTTGCCTAGATTTTTTTCCAAAATCCAAAATAAAGGCATCATCTGGCAACACCAATTACCTTCGGTTTTGCTGGCGGTTTTGAAGCCGTCGGAGGTGTATTCGGACACCCCCATCATGGTATCGTGGTTCGACTCTACAACTATTTTTGGCTTCAAAACCGTCTTAAATTTGAGTTGAAATTTAAATTTTAGTAAAATCAGATATAGAAAAAATTTAAATGTATAAAATTTCATTCAAATTCGTGCCAGACATGATAACTATTTTTCAAACTTGATGGCCGAGCCCAAGGCCTAACCCAGATAGTAGGTCCGGCCCAGGTAAGGCCCAACTCAAATAGTGGGCCCGATTCAACCAAAACCCAGTGGGTCTGACCTAGAAGAGACCCAAATCAAGTCAGGCTCACCAAAGCCCATGACAGTCACGCCATCCTAGAATGAGAAGGTCTGCCACGCTATCCTGGGGCTGGGTCTTGAGAAAATCTCCACGTCCTCTTAGCAACTGCCTCAACTATTGCGAGGATGGCGCCCACTCCACCAAATCAGTCTTTCTGTTACTAATAAGGCATGTTAATTTGTTAAGAGACGCCTATAAATTGTAAGTCCTACCTATACATGGGGGCATATCTCACATCTTGTACCTCGTCTGTTACTCACACTTGACTACTCAACACACTTTGAAGCAATAAAACACCTAGACCATCTTAATCCTTCATAGTGGAATTGGTCACTTTAACTGAATCACTTAAATTGTGTTTTACTTGTATTGACTCTCTTCTTATTTATTCACTGCATTAATTACTTGACAGGTTGTGCATAAAATTAATTTGTGCGTCATCAGTTTGGCACCGTCTGTGGGAGTGACTAAATTTTCTATTGTCTTTCTATTTCTTCCTACTTTTTTTCCATTTTATGGCTATTACGACTAGGTCCATGAATCAACAAACAGAAGAGAACGATCCACCAAGTCGAGAAAAGGTCCTATCTCTACTAGCAAACCACGTTGTTGCTGGTAAATCCCATAGCCAGACAGCAACTACTAAAGACATTGTAGCTGTTGGTGAACCAAAACCAACATATCCTCTAGTTAATACTCGTTGGAAACCCTCAAGGAGTTGTGCCC
This sequence comes from Ilex paraguariensis, assembly GCA_963454935.2. Taxonomy (NCBI): domain Eukaryota; kingdom Viridiplantae; phylum Streptophyta; class Magnoliopsida; order Aquifoliales; family Aquifoliaceae; genus Ilex; species Ilex paraguariensis. The sequence continues at coordinate 569,400 of CAUOFW020003258.1, forward strand.
CAGCCCCTAGGAGGAGAACCACCCCCAGGCAATCTGCCCAAGGTGCCAAGGCGCACCTTAGTAGGGCCCCAAACGCTAAGGCACTCAACACTAGGGCGCCCCTTGCAGTGCTAGGGCATCGTCCAGCATCAAGGCATCCCTCCAAAACGCCCAGGCACCCAGCACCAGGCCGCCCCCTTGCAGCACCAGGGCATTTCTCCTCAATGCCCATTCACCCAAGCTCTTTCTCCTTATATTCCGACTCCATCCTCCAGCGCTGGTGACCATCCTATGCACGAAAATGAGGGAAAAATCAGTACATGGACCATTAAAGCCATTACAATGGTCCTTTAGAGGGGCGTCTCTAACCAGCAGGACGAAAAAATCAATGAGGTGTAAAATCAGTTAGGCGACGTCTTCAACGCCATCAAGACGCGAGCACCGTAAACAGTCGACTACCTTGTGAGGTGCACTGAAACTCCTTTTCGTAGCTGATGTGGTCAACTACCCACTTCCCCAAAGTTCAAGATGCAAACCGTGAAATCTTTTGATGGCTCCAAAGATCCACGACCGCAACCACGACCCCGCCAGCTCCTGCACCCCTACTTGCGCTTGCCCGTGCCAGCCCCAGCACACCAATGCCAGAGGTGCCTGCAACACCCACACTCGCAACGCTCGCACCTGCAGAGCCTGCTGTTGCTGTTGTTAGAACGGAAATTACAAGAGCCGTTGATAACGCATATGTATCGAATATCAAAAATTTTCCTTTAAAACCCTACAAGACAAAATTAGGGTTTACCTTCAAGATCCCTTGGGATTGATCTCGTTTCAGCACAAACGCATAATAGAACAATTACTACAACTCGACGAATCTCGCAACCTTCTATTGTATATCCCTCAACGTCAAAATTCAGATGCAGTGTGGGCTACCAAGACCTCCAAATCTTTGTTCTCTCTTTCAGCCTCCCTAAAAAACGTGAGTAAAAATAGGATGTTGAATTACATAACCTAGACATCTATTTATAAGCTACGACAGAGGCTCTAAGAAAAAATAAGGACCGGGCTCCCAAAGGGCTTAGGATTCCTATGGTCAACCCAAAATAAATATTTTACAGCCCATTAATAATAAGTCAGTCCACTAAAGACTTATTATTGATGTCATGAGTCTTATCTCAAAATTATATTTAAGTTTCTTATTATTATATGTTTAATAATCTCCTTACGTTTAAGATTACAAATGTTCATCAATTAAATAAATCACTGGTAATTATATTTAATTGACTTTTTTTATTCCTTAAGACCTTACTACTTAACTTATTTGTCATATCGAATAATTAAATCCACCTGCAGGGTTCGACATGGATAAAACTTATGAGCTTCCTCAAGAGGATATTATCAACCCATTTAAATCATAGGACGTGATTTCCTTTAATATTTAATTTTTAGCATACAAATAACATCATCAGCCAATTCATCGAGATTATTGACTCAATATGAATCTCACTTTTTGGTGAATTAAAGTGACAAACATTATATGCACCCGAGAATTAAATATTTAGGGATTAAAACTATAATTAATCATAATAATTATGAGATATTTATTATCTTATTAAATCAGTAAAAGATAATAATCTCAACATGGATCTATTCAATACACAAAGTATACTAGTGCAATAATCCGAAAACATCAAACAATCTCATATAGTCAAGACAGATTATGTCAAAATATTACACTACAATCATACCGATGGCGTGTCCAAGTCCATCTACGATTGTGAATATATACTCATATTATACAAAAATCCGATAATCTGATCTTCTGTGCATAAGTCAAACTCTACACACCAGATTATGTACAATGTAAAATATAAGACACACATGCATATCATATATAAAATATTATACAAACATTTCCCCCATATAGATGCTCAATAAAATAGAAAGAACAAACTTTTATTAATTGATAAATGAGTTTTAGTACAAAAAGTAAACTTTTAGTATACTACTTTATTAGCTGCTACCACTGCTCCCAACGCCTCAGCGCCCGCTACCCAAGCAGTCTGCCTCCTCACCGACACCCGCCAGGCACTTGCTGCCCAAGCCGCCTACCTCCTTGTCGACGTTTGCTTGGCGCCTGTTGCACAGGTGCAAGTTGCCTCCCTCCTCGCCAATGCCGAAAGCCTCTTGCAATTCCATTCTCCCTGTTGCGCCACCCGCCAACTGTCTCCTGCCACCCTGCTCAAGGACAGCCCCATCGCCCTCTATCTGCTTGCCACCACTCCTTGACATCTCTCCAAGGATTTCTCTCTGACGATTAGATGGAATGGAAAGAAAAGAAAGGCCCCTATTTATAGCCTAGGTTTCGAGTCCTAATCAAAATGAATTTGACAGTGACAGATTGGGATGGGGGGTTTCCTAATCAAAAGTGGATGACTTAGAGGGATAAGCCATATCAAAAAGGAAAAGACCATCGGTCAAGAAGAGTCCTCGTCAACCAAAATTCAAACTCAACCAATGTCTTCTCCTCTAAATCTTATTGGACTCAAGGCATGGGAGGGCAAATGATGGGCTCGGCCCAAACATGGCCCATCTCAAGTAATGGGCCCGACTTAGAAAAGGTCCAACTCAAATAGTGACCCCTAGCCTGAACAAAGCCCAGCTCAAGTAATGGGTCGGCCCAGTTGAAACCCAATTTGGTTCACCACAGAGTCAAGGGAGCATAGTTAGCCGCGCCATCGTAGAGTTAAGGCATGTCATCCTATAGTCTCAGCCACGTTATCTTGAGACCCAGTCTGCAATTGACAAAGAGATCTTCACGTCATCTCCACGCAACTATCTCATTTGTTGCGAGAATGGTATCACCTCCACCAAATTAGACTATATCTGTTACAGATGTGGCGCTTCTATCTGTTAAGAGGCGCATATAAATTATAAGTCTCACCTACACATAATGGACATCTTGCATCTTATCTCACACATGACTCACCTGAGCTCTCATCGCTCTTACCTGAGCTCTCCACACTCTTATAACAATAAAATACCCCGACAACCAAAACTCTTTAATGTGGAGTAGCTCACCCTGACCAAGTTATTCTATCTCTATAATTGCTTATGTTGATTTCTTTATCATATTACTATATTTTATTAATTATACTAATTACTTGACAGTTGGTACATAAAATTGATTTGTGCATCATCAAAACTATTTTGACAACTACTTTTAACATTAAAACAATACAATAAAGGTAATTTAGTAAAAAAAATGAAAAATAAAAAAAATGACTTAACTACTTAACAAAATAACCTGTTAGAAATAATATCAAATATGTTTAAGACTTGTAATTTAAGTTTTAAAAGTTTTTTAAAGAGGACTGACTATTTACTATAAATTTATTGAGAAAGATCTAGCAGTAAAAGAAATTGAGGATTAATTTCAACGGAGAAGATATAAATCCAGCCACATATTTGGTTTTATCTGCTAGGTCACAAAAAAAAAAAAATCATAGCTTATGAACCTGTGGTCTTTTTATGACGGCCATGATACGAATTAAAACATGTATTGCTCGTTGACTAGAGCGACCACAACGTAATGGCACACGTTCACATAAAATGAGTGTAATGTACGAGGTTACAGTAAAAAAATGTTATGTTTTGAAGGATTCCAGTATTTTTAATCCTAACTTGACCGATTGATCTAGATACAAATTGAATAAAAATTTGGACAAATAACTATTATTCTAGAACATTCATCCTTATTCTATTAAACTCTCTAATACCTTAAAAACATTATTGTTTTTTTTCTTATTTTAAATCAGTTCCATTAGCGAGTAAATCCGCCATAATCTTATATTGACTTTAATAAATGAGTGGTTGAATCTAAAATTTAATGTTTTACGTTCTATTTGGTTGGAATGATATAAAGTATGAATGACGAAAAGTATGAGAGATACAATTTCTATTCTTCAAGAAAAAAAAATAACTTTTATTTATTTGTGTTTTGTTGAATGCATAAAAATATAAAAATGATTATTTTACATACATATAATTTGATACACTTTTATTTTTATTTTTTTTAAAAGAATAAATACATATTTTAACATTATATATATATATATATATATAATAAATCAGATAGCAAGTTGAATCATTATCCTTTATACATTTTCCCCCAAAAAAGTATCACATCATCTAATTCTATTACATGTTCGGTCATTCAATATTTAGTCAATTTGTAGATTAACACAATTTTTATTTCATATATTATTCATACATAATAGTGTACACATGTTAAAAAAAAAATTATTGAGTTATATATTTTGAGAAAATTTTGACACTATTTTTTAAAAAAATAATAGGTAAAATTAATTTTAAATTATGTAAGCGAATAAATTAATTTTAAATTTGGTATAGTGAGATCAATTTTTTGAACGTTAAAATCTTATATTTCATCGTGCCTTCAGGCATGAGTTATGACTAGTATATATATATAGATATTAAAGAATATATAGATATATAAGATTCATTTCAACACAAATAATTAACTTTTCATCCACTTTTCTTCTAATTTTGGAGGATTTGATTTTTGTGAGTTAGAAGGAAAGTTCATTTATTAACTTTTTCATTCATCCTATTTTTCTTCTTTACCAAACATGATGTTTTATTTAACCTTCCATTTTTCTACCGTATTAAACGGAGTATTAAAATATTTTCACATATTTCAACTTATATTTTGAAATATTTTAATAATAAATTTTAAAATTTTTATCCATTTTTCTTTTATTTTGTGAAATATTTTAATTTTTTAAGTAACCAAAATAATGCAGTAAAAAGATAATGTTTTTCATCGGACACAACGAATTTCTGTTCACGTGACATATGTAAAGAAATCCACCTACTAAGAAATTAAGGGCGGTGACCCAACGTATTTGGTAGGCAAAACCTTTAAGACCACACATGTGCACACGCTGCCCCCAAGTGTAACTTGTTGACGAAATAGGCTTATCTACATTCACTGATGATTGATGCAGATATTTGGATAAATAAAATCGAAATAAGTTAGTTACTGAATCTCATTTAATTTATTTAATTATTTTTTATTGAATATTAATGTCACATGCCATGGTTAACTTAATATCACTGTTATATTAAATATTTTTTCGACCACTTCGATTAGATTTGCTGCGTCAATGACCCTTTTCATGGGCAACTCTTCGAATTGAATCCGACCCCCGGTAGAGAAAACTAAATTATGGATGACCAGTCGTACAGGGCTTCTGTCTATTCCCTTTTTGTTTGATGAGATGGTCAGGGCAGGCATATGGTCAAAGCTATCCACCGCGTTGTGGTTGTGCCCTCACTTTTCTGGTGTGTTCTATTTTAGTTCGGTAGGTAAAGCGTTTATTGATCTAAAAACAAGAAATAAAGAAGAAAGTTCCAAGATGTCCACTAAGCATACAAAACACAATTCCCCAATAGATGCTTTCACAAAACCTGTCTACTAAATCTGCACAATTCGCCCTTTATGTATGGGTAGCCAATGCTATGGAAGAATTGGCCATGGCCAACACAATACCAATTGCAATAAAGATGACAATTTCCTTGCACAGGAGGGTTTTTTCGTGTGTGTGTGTGTGTGTGAAATGCTATAGTTGTTCAACACTGCCTCAAATTTCAAAATCTACCATAAATATTAACAAGTTATAGTTTTTTTTCCCGAAACACAATGAAACAACCATCCAACATATCTTAAACATAAAACTTACTCAATTCTAACGTCCCATGTAGAGGAGTGACTCTGTACCAGATAGGGCATTAGCAGAAATATTCTCCGATGATGATGAAGGAAATGTCATTGCAAATTCATTTGAAATCCCATTCCCCATTAATGCGGCCATACCAATACCTGCATCATCAATAAATACTTCCGAAAACATGGCATCCCCATCCAAATATTGCATCACTTGCCTCATGCTAGGCCTAGACACTGGATTATAGTGCGAGCAAAGTAGGCCCAGCTTCAAAACCAACTCCATTTCTTCCGCCACAAACTCACCTCTCAATCTGGGATCACTAGCCTCAAGGATTGCTCCTTCTTGCCATTTCTCCAAAACCCACTGAACCAGAATTTTATCATCAAATCCATGAACCTTTAGAGGCCTTTGTCCACAGGCCACTTCGAGCATAAACGCCGCGAAAGCAAAGACATCTGTGCTAGTAGTTGCCTTCCCAGTTTTAGCAAGCTCTGGTGCAATATACCCAAAAGTTCCAACCACATGGGTTGTTTTAGGATTTTCACCATGATCATACAATCTAGCAAGCCCGAAATCTCCTAGCCGCCCATTAAAATCAGCATCCAGTAGGACATTACTGGCCTTGACATCTCTGTGAAGAACTACTTTTTCCCACCCTTCATGCAAATACAGAAGGCCTGATGCTATTCCTCTGAGGATTTGATATCGTTGGGCCCAGTTCAGGCTTGGTTTCTCATTGCTGTGCAAAAACTTGTCAAGACTTCCATGGGGCATACAATCGTAGACCAAGAGAAGCTCCCCCTTTCTCCGGCAGTAGCCGAGGAGAGCCACCAAGTTCCTGTGCCTGAGCCTTCCCATGCTGGCAATTTCAGCCACAAATTCCCTCATCCCTTGATTTGACTCATGGGAGACTCTCTTCACTGCGACTTGGGCATTGGAAGAAGAAAGTATTCCTCTAAAAACCTGTCCAAAACCTCCTGCTCCTAGAAGCTCTTTGTGGTTGAACCCTTTGGTTGCTTTGTAAAGATCCTTATAGGAGAATCTCTGAGGTCCATATTCCACTTCCCAATCCTCGCGTACCTCTGCATATTTTCTTCTGTGTTTTATGTAAGCAATCCCACCCGTTGTGATGATGAGCACAACCAGTACTACTGCGACCGAGATTGTAACATCTCGAACCAGTGTTCCTTTGGTTATCATAACCCCGGGCACTGGAGGAAGTATTGAGACATCTAGGATTTGTGCTGGCCCAGTTTTGTTGAAGCTCCACCCCAGAATATAGTGATTGCTTCCCGTTAGCTTAGCTGCTCCGGCAGCTGCAGAGAAACCAACATACATATAGTCGAACAAAATTGGAGAAAGATCAATGGACACATTCAAGAGAGGTCGATTTGGTTTCGCGATCCTGACAGGAGCTAATGTAACGACGAGATTCTTTTTCACTCCATCATAATCTATCCAAACCTGAGTTGGAGTTTTACTCGTAAGATCCAAGGTCTTGTTAACCCCTTCTGTATTGGAAAAATATGTGACAGTCACCGATATATTAGATATGAGGCTGTTTATATCGATACCCACATGATTACCATCAATATCATCAAAATCTGGGTTCTTCATAGTATCAAACTCAATTGCAAACACATGGTTCGAAGCGAGGCCGTTGTTGGTAGAATTGAAAATTCCCAGAAACTGGTTTGTCAAACCTCGCTGGGTGAAGGTCAGAGATGGTGAGATGACGAAGGCAAAGCCATGGCCTTTGGGAATATCAAAGTCAGTGGTAATGGCAAAGACAAAATACGTGGAAAACGAGAGAGATTGAGCTGACCCAGATGAGGAGGACGAGTTGAATCTCACAGGATTTGGGTAGAAAGCATGGCCAGTTTCGCCATCTGAAGTATTGGTTAGCCGCAATAGACCATTGGGGCGAATCACAGCTTGCCCATCGATATAGAGTTTGGAGTCTCGGAAGCCATGGTACATGAACTGGGTATCATCATCTTGAGCTATGGCCAAGAGTTTTGTGAAAATAAGGATGAAGATCAAGAAATTAAGAGACCTTGGAGGGGTAGCCATTACAGAGGTGAGAGAACTTTTTTTCCGATTCTTGAAATATTAAAAGAGTTTCAATTGCCTAACGGTTGATCTGTCACACTATTATTTAATGAAGTCTTACTGACATAGAAAGTCATGATTGACTAGCAAGTGGAACAATGCGGGACCCATTTTTTCTTTTTTCCGTAATATATCAAAAAATAAAATAAAAAATCTCAGCTTTACAGAAAAAAAAGCAGTTGAATCACACAAAAAAAAATAATAATAATAATAAGTGACACTGTATGATCATATCCTAATTCTTAATCTCTTCCTTCTCTAATCTTATAACAGTGTGTAACCAAAAAATAGCTGCGGATGCAGCCAAAGGGTCAAAATTCGGGGCAAGAAAATAAGCAACTAATCTTTTGAACATGATTTTGCGTGAAGACCAGGTTAAGGAGACACATTTGGTCTTTTCTACAATTTCTGAAAATATCATGGGATGGATTTATAAAAATTTTCATCAATTTCTCTAGACACATATATCACGGACTCTATATGGTGACTAAATATAAAATTATATACACTAGATTTCACTTAAATTCACTCTATAATAAACAACTCATTATTTAAATTAAGAAAAAATTTACATTGGAACGGACATGAATCTGGAAGATCAAAAACAGGGTAATATGGTTTTTGGACACAGTTGTCTGATTTATGATTCAGCTGGTCATTCTAACGACTGTTCCGATAAATGTTATATTATATGGTTGGATACAATGATTTACCTTAAAATATAGATAGTGTAAACAAAGTCACTTTGATTTATGAGTAATAACTCAGTAAAACAGTACTAAACGAAACTGGGAAGCAATTTACGCGTTACATCAAAAATAAAATATAGGAATCATGTCCTTGGGGCATTGGTCTTTTTCTGACAGGTAGGTTCTAGTGGGATTCTCTGTTATGAAAAATTTAGGACTTGGGATGGCTAAAACAAGGAAGACTACGGCGTCACCTCCCATAAGATACCGAAACTTATAATTTTTTAAGTTAGATTATAATTTTTTAAGATGTGAATTATAATCGTAAATGTATGATTAATGCCCTAATAGTAAACATTAATTATAAAAAATTATAAATTTAAAAATTAAAATATAAATTTTAAAGATGAAACTCAAAAATGAAAAATTACACCATCTTAAAGTAAGTTATCATCAATCACGTTATTGCATGATCGATCATGAATTATCTTAAATAATTATAATTTCATCTTTTAACTAAATATAACTTTTTATTAAAAAGTGATAATTTTTGATTCGATACTTAATTCTTCTTCTTCTATTTTTTTTTTTTTTGGTGGAACTCAATTATTACCCAAGACAAGATGTTAATCTTATCAGATTATCGTTTAGTATTGCCTACCAAGAGAGACTTTCTAGTTTATATCAGTCTTCCATTTATATATATATATATATACATATATATATGAATCTTCTATCACTGCATAATGAATGGATGGAAAACGTATCCTCTGCGTCCACCATTTTTAATCACTCCACAATGGGAGGAAAGTGGACGGAAGGAAGGAAGCTGGTTGAAAGTTATTTGGAATTACCATTTTAGCCTTAAAAAGTGGCAGATTATGAAACACAAATTAGGAGAAAAAAAAAATTGTGGCCCAACTATTTTGTCATTTTTTATGTACAAGTGTACAAAATTAGTGGGTCTCCCATCAAAGTCATTTGTTTCTTACGAGAGCACTTATGGTCATTTTTTGGTCATTTTTTTATTCATTTATCTTCCACTACCATATAAAATAATAAAAAATGACCAATAAAAAATTGACCAAATTATTAATTTTTTGACTTTTTTATTCATTTTTTTTTTAACAAATAGACTTTTTTGGCTTTAAAATATACTTCTAAACATTATGTCATAATTTCAAATCAAAATCTACACATTTCGCAAGAAATATTTTTAAATATCCTATTACATATATATTTTGTATACATATATATATATATTTATTTTTAAAAAAAATTACTTGTAATAAAAGTGATAATTTTTGATTCGATACTTACTTTTTCTTCTTCTTCTTCTTCTATTTTTTTTTTTAGTGGAACTGCAGTATTATCCTAGACAAGATGTTAATCTTATTCTTATCAGATTATCATACATATACTAAACATATGATCATGACTAAATTGGTCATTCAAACGAATGTTCCAGAAAAGGTAATTGGTCATTGATAGTCCTTTAAGTATGTGTTTTGTGTCAATTTAATCCTCCATCTTTGAATTATGTTAATTTGATTTGTCAACTTCTCAATTTGTGTCACTTTAGTCCAATCAAAAACGTCAGTTTTAATTGATTAAACGGAAATATTTACATGACTACACTTAAGGGTTCACTTTGTCCCTCAAATTTATAACATGTATCATTTTAGTCCTTCAAATTTACAATTTATATCACTTTAGTACCTAAAGTTGTCCAAAAAAATGCGCCTCAAGTAAGATCACATGATGATCTCCCTTCTTAAATTTCAACTGTCATTTTTTATTGGATCAAAGTAACATAAATTGAAAATTGAGAGACTAATTTGACACAATTAAAAGATTGAGAATCAAACTGAAACAAAATACATAATTTGGAGACCAAAAATATGTTCTAATTTTTTTGTTTTTTTTGTTAGGTATACATACCGCAATTGGGAAACAACCTTTCACTTGGATTTATTTTTCATCGTGTACATATATTAGACGGTGAACATATATAAGGATACCCATATAAATCTATGTGGGGATGGTGACGGGAATGAATTGAAACTTATTCCGCCCTTTGCCCCACCCTACAAAACGTAATATATATATATATATATATATATATATATATATATATATATATATATATATATATATATATATATATATATATATATCTCACAAACTCTACCCACCCACAAACTTTTCTCTTTACCAAAAATTTTACTTTCTTTTTTTTTTATTTATTTTTTATATATTTGGGTTTCATTTATCTTGCAAAACAATTTGTGAGATTTTTTTATTTTTTTTCTTTAAATTATAGAAATTAATTATTATAGATGGAAATGGTGACGGAAACATGGATGAAAACGGAGATTAAAATTTTCCTCCATTACCAAAACATACAAATATTTTTCAAACAGATACGGGGTGGGGGGAGTATCATCTCTACTAGGTATATGGTTGGCTCCAACGGCAGCCCCCACGACAAGAAAATTCAGGGTTTGACAGGCACCATGTGACAATAATACGGTGCCTTTATTTTTCTTGTCAAATACGCATGTTATTTTTTTATAATAAAAAAATCGTGGCATATTTACAAATGGTAACAATTGATTGATAATTTAAAGTATTTTATGTGATGTATACCAAATAACACTGCCAAGGACTGAACATTTTTTGTCAGGGCAAAATCATACTTCTTTTTCTCTTGCTTTATCACAAAAGATATTTACATGTTAGGGTGAGCGCACGGGTACGATATGGAATATCATTATTATTTTGTAAAATCAAATTACAATTGATTAGGAATAATTTACAACTAAATGGGGGTATTTGGGATCACTTTTGATTTTATTTTTGTTATAACTACATCCCATTTATTTCTAACATACTTAAACACTTACAATTTTCAGTATGATACCGAAAGCAGTACCGTAATCTTGTTTTAACAGGTTTTGGAGATAGTTCAAAATTTCGTTCAATGATATATTTTGATCATTTGAAAAACAAAAATATTTCAATACGTATTATATTTCTAGAAACATGTAGCTATATTACAAAATTAGTTACTTTTATTGATGGTATTTGTGATGATTTGTATTAAAATTAATTACTAACACGTTAATTAGGTCATTAATTATGATTTTATATATTCAAGGATTAAAATTTGAAATAAATTAATAGACCTCAAATATAATTTTTTGTGTAAAAATGAATCGAATTACTATAAAATAGATCATGTTTTATATTGCAATAAAAATAGCATAGTATGCAAATGGTGTAACAGATGGATAAAATATGTGTTACTTTTATATATATATATATATATATAACACTTCTATATATGTGTTATATTATAGAAGTGTCAAATGGGTTGGGGATGATTTGGTGTTCATGTGACAAGTGTTTTCTATATTTAAAAAAAAAAAACATATGGATGAAAGATGGACATTTGTCCATGTGATGCAAGCATAAAGGATGTTACCAAAGTGACGTGAAGGCAAAAAATTTGGCTAGAAATAACCCATTTCGGCAGTGCACAAGGAGAAAATATTTATTGCAACGGTATCACTATATAATCACCATTATTTCGTACCACCATCTAATTAAAAAATAACAAATAGATAAAGTGGATTTTACTAATCTTATGTGTTGTTGATTAGATGTGCTAGTTAATAATAGTTATGAAAATAATAGGACTCACTTTACCTATTTTTAATCTTTTAATTAGATGATAACATCATGTGACAGTGATGACGTGATGTCATTGTTACATTGAATATTTACTTATACACAAGGCAGGGAAAACAAGGAGAGAGAAAAAGAATAAAAACGAAAGAAAGAAGAAAGGGGAAACAAAAAGAGAGAGGGAAAAAAAATAACGAAACCTTAAGTTCAAAATTAGATGGTGATTTTAGTCTCGAATTCTATGAAATTGGTCTATATTGTTCATTAATACAGTGGTGATCAAAGTTATCGGTGTCACTTCGTAGTTTGAGGTATAAGATAGCATATAATATGTTTTTGTCTTCTAAATTTTTTTACCAAGCGTGTTCTACTCTTTATATCAAAGTTTGTATTCTTATTCGTTATTTTTGATTGATACGAAATTTTATGTGTTTTGTTGAGTTTACCTGTATTTTGGACAAAATAAGTTAGAATTAGTTGGTACATACCAAATTTGCTTGTGGTATAGCTTGTGAAATATAAGTGTGGCCCTTCGACGTGTGATTGTTCGGTTTGAGAGTGTAATTGTTCGATATGTTATGGAATTATATGTCTTAGTATCACTTGTCATGTTACTAAAATGAACCGAATATAAAGCTATTTTTAATAGCAGTTGAGCTATGTAATATACTGAAATTGATTCTTGATTTTGTTGTTTATAATTACTATTATTTGAGTTATTTGATATTTGATCATTCGTATTTTTATTGTTGAACATATTGTTTTCTGCGATATTATATACTTCTCCATTTTTAATATTTTTCAATATGTCTTGTAGGAAAGGACCAAACTTGATTCTTGAGGTATAAGAGATAAATGAAACTCGACTTAATTATTATTAAATTGAAATTGCAAATTCATTAGTCTTTGAAAATCAAAGTTATAACTATAATTTTTATTGAAGTAATTAGAGCTCTAACCCGTATTTTTTGGATATTTAAAGATATAATTATTGGTATATTGTGATCGATTGATCTATCAAATAATACATCCGAAAAACAGAGGTTTACAGCATTATTAGATAATACATAGATCTATGTACTTGGGATCTAATATATTATCCCATTAGTAAATATAAAACCATCTCCAATGAAGGCCAGAACTCTTACCTAAATTTAAGAAAAAAAAAATGGATAAACAATTCAATTTAGTACAGGTCTTTTCAAGGGATAAATCCTTTTATAACTTAAAATATTTTTTAAAAATTTTCATCTAATCCCAAAAACTCTTTTATTTCATTTTTCCCCCACCAAAACTTGCATCCACATACAATTTCACTCGACAAGAAAATTCAGGGTTTGACAGGCACCACGTGACAATCATACGGTGCCTTTATTTTTCTTGTCAGATACCCATGTTATTTTTTTATAGTAAAAAAATCGTGGCATATTTACAAATGGAAACAATTGATTGATAATTTAAAGTATTTTATGTGATGTACTATATACCAAATAAAACTGCCAAGGACTGAATATTTTTTGTCATGGCAAAATCTTACCTTTTTTCTCTTGCTTTATCACAAAAGATATTTACATGTTAGGGTGAGCGCACGGGTACGATATGGAATATTATTATTTTGTAAAATCAAATTACAATTGTTTATGAATAATTTACAACTAAACGGGGTATTTGGGATCACTTTTGATTTTATATAACTACATCCCATTTATTTCTAACATACTTAAACACTTACAATTTTTAGTACGATTCCAAAAATAGTACCGTCATCTTGTTTCAACAGGTTTTGGGGATAGGTCAAAATTTTGTTCAATGATATATTTTGATCATTTGAAAAACAAAAATATTTCAATTAGTATTATATTTCTAGAAACATATAGATATATTAAAAAATTAGTTTCTTTTATTGATGGTATTTGTGATGATTTGTATTAAAATTAATTACTAACACGTCAATTAAGTCATTAATTATAATTTTATATATTCAAGAATTAAAATTTCAAATAAACATACCAAAATTTAATAAGCTTAGTATATACAAACGACATCAAATTTTGTTTTACAAAATATAAACTAATTAAAATCATTTAGAATTGGTTCCGGTAAATTTTCATACTTTGAAATCGTTACATAACAATTTTATTATTTTTTACATACACCATCATTTTATCACTTTGGTATTTATATGTAACATGTCCAAAATGTGTCAAAAAAATTTATATTTATTTGATATAAGTGTACACTAATTGATGTACCAAAAAAATAAGGTGGACATAATTAAAAATATTGAAGAAATACTTGAAATATATATAGGTAATGTTAAGAAAAAAAATTTGAGGGTGGACATGTGCCCCCATGGGCATATGCTAGCTCCGGTCATACTCTCTATTAAACCTATCAACTGTGCAAGGAACGAAAAAGAAACCCAAGGCATTGAGGAAGGAGTTTTATTCTTTACTCTAGTTGGGCAACTGCGAGTGAGTGAGACAAAGAAGGAAAAAAAAAAATTAACTAATAAGATAGGTGTTACTGATATCTGTCAAGTGGGCCAAAAATTTTGTTTTTTAATGGTGGGCCAAAAGTTCTATTTTTTTAATAGGTTTGGATCGATTGTGATAGGACAAAGATTTTATTGTTTAGTAAGTTTTGGCAGATAGTGGTGGGCTCAAATTTTTTTATTTTAAATGGGATTAATTTTTTAATTCTTTTGAGTAAATAATATGAGTCTAATATTTTTATCTTAAATTTTTGATAGACACAAATAATATATTATATAAATATATAATATATAAACTTAACTAATAAATTTTTTTTTTGAGGGGGCACGTGCCCACCCTGGCCCTAGCCTCCCTCCACCCTTGTTAGCAGTACACAAGGAGAAAATATTTATTGCAACGAGAACAGTATATCATTATTGTCATATAGTATCACCATTCAATTAGAAGATAACAAATTAGTAAAATAGATTCTACTATTTCTATGTGTTATTGATTGGATGTGATAGTTACTAATAGGTTATGAAAATAATAAAGTTCATTTTACTTATTTTTAATCTTTTAATTAAATAGTGACACTATGTGACAATGATGACGTGATGTCACTGTTACATTGAATATTTAGTTGTGCACAAGGCAGGGAAAACAAGGAGAGAGAAAGAATAAAAAAGAAAGAAAGAAGAAAGGGAAAAGAGAGAGAGAAGAGGAAAAATTGGTACATATTGTTCATATTACTAGTGTTATCAGAATCGGACCGGATCAATCGGTTGAACTGATTCAACCATGAACCGGGACCCTAATCGGTCCGGTCCCGTAGTTGAATCGCTTAAGGAAGCGAACCAGCAAAAAATTGAAAAATCGGACGGTTTAGTGCCCATTTTAAAAATAAATTGCATAAATGAATTAAATCTACAATTTTTTTTATCCAAAATCAATATTTGGGATTTTTTTTTGTCCTAAATCAGTAAATCACAGTCGCAGAAGGCACCACCACCATTACCAAGCTCCAGCAGTCCAGCAACCAGGGAGGCAGGCAGGGAGTCTTCGACTGCAATCGTCGATCAGCCACTGCTCCAGCGACCAAGCTCCAGCGAACAAGCCCCAGAAAGTCAACGACCAAGCGATTGACGATCAGCGAAATCCAACGACTGCGATCAATGTTTACTGCTTCTACCAGACTGTAAACAAAAAAGGGTTTGTGCTTCCATCATACTGGATTTCATTGGTTTTGACTCTTGACTCTTTGTTTTGCTATTATATGATTTGTGCTTCCATCACATGCTGTCTTCATCCATACTGCATATATGACTACAAATTTCATTAATTTTATGACAAATTCTATGCATTTTAGACATATTTTATATATTTTTAGCTAAATTATTACGTTTTATAATTATATATATATATATATATATATATATATATATATATATATATATATTATTTATTATTATATGACTAGTCCGACCAGTAACCCACTGGTTAAACCAATGAACCATTGATCCAGTCCCCTAACCAGTTCGATGACCAGTCCGGTTCTGATAACATTGCATAATACAGTTTTGGATCAAATTTATCGGTATCACTTTGTAGTTTGAGATATAAGATAATATACAATATGTTTTTGTCTTTTAAAGTTTTTTACAAAGTGTGTTCTGCTGTTTATCTCAAAGTTTGTATTCTTATTCGTTATTTTTGATTTATATAAAATCTTATGTATTTTGTTGAGTTGACCTGTATTTTGAACTAAATACTTTAGAATTAGTTGATACATATACCAAATTTGCTTGTGGTATAGCTTGTGAAATATCAGTGTGGCCCTTCGACATGCGATTGTTCGGTTTGAGGGTGCAATTGTTCGATATTTTATGGAATTATATGCTTTAATATCACTTGTCATGTCATCAAGATGAACCAAGTATACAGTTATGTTTAATAGCAGTTCAGCTATATGACATACCTAAATTGATTCTTGATTTTGTTGTTCGTGATTCCTATCATTTGAATTATTTTGTATTTGATCATTCGTATTTTTACCGTTGAGCATATTGTTTCCTATCGTATTATATATTTCTCCACTTTTAATATTTTTCAATATGTCTTGGAGAAAAGGACCAGAGTTAATTTTTGAAGAATAAGAGATAAATGAAAGTCAACTTAATTTTTATTAAATTGAAATTACAAGTTTTATTAGTCTTTGAAAATCAAAATTGTAATTAACATTTTTATTGAAGTGATTAGAGCTCTGACATGTATATTTGGGATATTTAGAGATATAATTATTGGCATATTATGATTGATTGATCTATCAAATAACACATCCAAAAAATCGAGGTTTTACAATATTATTAGATAATAGATAGATCTATGTACTTGGAATCTAACTTACTATCTCATTAGTAAATATTAAACCATCTCCAATGAAGGCTAGAACTCTTACCTATATTTAAGAAAAAAAAAATGTATATACAATTCAATTTGGTACAGTCTTTTCAAGGGATAAATCCTTTTTTAACTTAAATATTTTTTAAAAATTTTCATCTTATCCCAAAAACTCTTTTCTTTCATTTTTGCCCCACCAAAACTTGCATCCACATACAATTTCATTCGAAATCTATCCAAGAACAAAATCATGTAATTGGTCAGAGCATACTTTCCAGCATTATGCCCATTAATAGCATTCAGTTTTGTCACGCCTTATAATTGTCTGTGCTCAATGCTACTCGTCAATAGCATTCAATTACTTCAGACGATCAGAAAAGATGAACGGAGAGATGAAAAGGGGGAGAGAAAGTTACCTGAGACGATTGGAGAAGTGGAAGAAGACAGACAGCAGCCTCCTACATAAAAATAATTATTTTCTAAAACATTAGAAAAAATTTCTCAGAAAAACATGAAGGCAGATTATAAGAAGTGATAGTACTACAAATAAGCCTTGTCAACCGGTCCAATTCGGTCCGGATCTTTATCCATTCAAATTCGATTAAAAAATTTTGTTTCGAATCTGACAAATTTACCTGACCGATAAATCATAATGCAAATCCGTGTTCGTTGAAAATCCAACATCCACCCAATTAACCCGGTCCGATCCAAATCAAACAACTTCAAATAAAAAAATCAAGGAAAAAATACACCCAAGCTCTTGACCTAGACCCCTTGACATTTTAAATAATACACACAGACCTCGTGAAATTTATATGTGCAGCGTAACACATAATGTTACCTAGATTGTGGGTCGTTTTGGTATGTGATACAAGTACGGATACATGATATGACACTTTTTTAGGTACGTTGTACGATGAAGATAGGTTTAACTAGTACGCTAGTTTGGGTCACAATTCGTTTTGGAACTCTTATATTAATTGTTTTCACTACTATACAACATTATATATTACGGAACATTCATAAACACTAAATTAGTTATCATTTATCTTATAATTGTGCTTGATTTTCTATTATCTAAAATAATATATAATTATAAATCTATATACATGTAGTTAATTAATATGTATTTTATATTTGTGCTACATGTTCTAAAGTGAATGGATTTAGAGTTAATATTATAATTTGGGGCCGTTCATTTTGATGATCTGGATCACGAACTCACCTCGTTTGATATCGATGTACCCATATCGTGGGTCGTTAAGGGTTTAATGAATTGTGGTAATCATGGTAACACATAGACTTATGCCGTTAATTTTCGTTAGTATATCCGTAAATAAATTACATTTAAATTCTTGAAATTTAAAACGTGTAATATTTATATCCCTCAAGTTTAAAATATTATACTTAGACAAAAAATATTCTAATTAAAAATAAAATATCAAATATTTTAAATTTTACTCTCAAAATTCATGTTTTATTATGTCTTTTATTGAAATAAAATTAAAAATAAAAATCTAATTTTTTCTTCAAAAAAATTATAATTAACATGTTGATGCCAAAATATGGATGATCTCTATGTCAGTTTGTTAGATTTTGATCACTTAAAAAAAAAGTTTGAGACCAGCGAAAAGCTCTAGGGGTCGACTCTCGGATGTTTAAGTCAATAAGTTATTCAAAAGTATGAGCTGCGTTTAAAAAGTAAAAGTGGCATACTTGGAGCATCTTGGACTAAATGAACTTTTCGCCTTATGTCAATTTTTCCATTATCAATTATGAGTATATAAAATAAATCTAATCAACACATTTGCATTCTCCATTATATCATTCATTTACATAAAACCTAAACAAGTCTCAAATTGTTGAAAAAAAAATAGTACTCAGTATAAATATATCAAAAAAACTAAATGCAACACTCATTTTGCATACTATTACATTGTCTATTGGAATAAAACTAAAAAATTAAATAAGGGATCAAAATATAATGAACACAATATATTATATCTTTAATTGAGGTAATTTGGTTGTTTAGTAGATTATGTTAGTTTCGTAGCTAATAAACAATTTAAGTATAATATTTTAAATTTAAGAAATCTACATGTTACATGCCTATAAACTTGAAAACGTCAGAGTATAATTTATTAATAGATATATTAACAGACATTGACAATACGATTCTAAATGTTACATGAATACAAACTTTAAGAGGTCAGTGTGTAATATTTTAAATATCCGGGGTTTAAGTGATTAAGTGACAAACCTTAGCTGGTTTGGGTGCAATTTTCCCAATAATCAACAATTTCACCCAGTTCAAAAAAATCAACAATTAACCAATCGACAAACATATTTCATCCTTATCTGCCGATAAATCATTAATTCCGACAAAATTCTGATAAATTTCATCTCAATTTTATTACTAATCCAATTTATTTAACAATAAAAAACAAATCTTACTTAGCTGGAATCGAGTTGTTCAACCCAGTCGAAATCTTAGTTTTTCTTCTCCAAATTCATCTACACCTCGCAGCTGCTTCCCCACCTTACTGGCACCTCTACAAACCCTAGGTGTATATCTGAAAACCTTCGGTGGTTCTTTCTCCATCTCTCACTTTGGTGGCAAGTTTTGGATGGTGGAGATGCTAGCGATAGTGTTGGGTTTTGGATGTTGAAAGTTATGGTGTTGGTGGGTTTTCGAATGGTGGAGGCGGTGGAATGGGTGGTGGGTTTTGGATGGTGGAATCGGTGGTGGATTTTCGGATGATGGAGGCGGTAGTGTTGATGATGGGTTTCGGATGGGGAAGCTGGTGGGTTGTCGAATGGTGGAGGCAGTGGTGTCGTTCACAGTTGCTTTCTCTCTTTTTCTCGCTCTGGCGGGGTGTTAAACGAGCTGCAACTTTGGTTGGGCAATTCAATTTCAAACCGAGCTCAATTCAAAAAAATTAAGGTTTGGACTAAAATTTTTAATATTTGAGTTGAACTTGGGTCAAAAAATCTCAATCCGACTGTAATTTGGACGAGTCTCGGGTTAAGCCATCAGATTCACGGATTAAACCCAAATATTAAAATCGGGCTTAACTCCATTTAATAATCGGGTTCAACCCGAATTAATATTATATAAATACAATTTTATAATTTATACTAAGGTGAATCTAAGTCTGCACCTCCCTTAACCCTCACTCACTCTCAGTCTCTCTCGGTCTCTCACTCTCAATCTCTCTCGGTCTCTTGGTCTCTCGGTCTCCCACAGTCTACAAAGGCACTTAATGAGCTCACATTGCCTCCACCTTTCTTCGCCATCTCTCATTCAAATCACTCATCACTCTCACTTAGATCGCCTCCAGGTATGATCTATATGCTCTCTCTCCCTGTCCCTCTCCCTCTCCGTAACATGCCTCTTTGTCTTAAGATCCCATTTGTCCATCTTTCTCTGGTATATGTCCTCTTTTTTCTCGCATCGATCCTTTCTCAACTGAATATAATAGAAGTTATAGGCGTTGTTGAAGACATGGCTGAATAGAAGTGTGCATTTATGTATAAATTAGAATTTTAAAAGTAAGATTTCATTACTGTGTATCCTATTGCTAGTTGCACAGTAAATGAAGCTGATGTTTATTGCAGATTCAAAACCAGTGGGAAATCTAGTCTTGCTTACTTGCATAAGGCTAACTTGAAAATCTAGTATACTGTTCAACCCGAATTTAGTTCGTAAAGTAATCCAAAATCATTAACTCGAATTCAACCCAAGTCCGTGTGCTTGGGTTGAGTCTATCAACTCAGGATAGGATTAGGGTTGACTGTCCAACATGCCCTAATTGCACCCCTATAAGGAGGTAACTGGGTGGTGGCGGTTCTAGAAACCCGTGGTGGTGCCATAATTACCTTAGTTAATGGTGTATTAACTGGAGTTAAATTGGCTAATTAATTGGCCTAATTAGTTGTGTCATAATTTAGAAACAATAAATTATATTTGATTTAGTTAATAATTTGACATTTTCGTTTGATTTAATTATGATAAAATTTAACGAATGAATTAGATTTAAGGAATTAATTTGAAATTTTTGAGAATTGATCAAATTTGATTTAATTATGATAAACACATGCACTTAATTATATGAATTAATTAGATATTACCATATTTTTGAAATAAATTTGTTTAATTAATACACCCTATTTTTAAAATAAATTATTATATTCCTAAACTTAGATTTATTCTTGTATATATAATTAAGTGAATTAGATTAATCTATACTACTTTAAAATATTAACATATCTGAAAATCTTATTTTTTCCACTTCTACCCTCCAAAACCATAACTATATCATTCTTATTCCTAAATATTAAAGCCTAACATTAAACCTATTGTGAACTAATCCCCTTCCCCCCCCCCCCCTTTCTTTCTCTTGTACAGAATCAATCGAATTGTAACGAAAATGGTGGACTTCGCTCGGGTGCAGACGGAGCTCCAAGAGTGTAACGCGGACATAGAAGTGTCAGGCATTAGTGTAAACCCCAAAAGCGACAATCTCACTTAGTTGATTGAAACAATCTTCGGCCCTCTTGGCACTCCATATAAAGGCGGCACTTTCGCAATCGATATTTTGATCTCTATCAAAGTATGAGGTATTATTGTTTGATCATCACATAGCAATCCAATCTTACTACCAGATTTTTTTTTCCCGCAGCATCTTCCAATTATAGGCTTTCAAGCTTGGGCTTTTCACATTCTTGAATGATGCATATATGTTTGATTAATATAGATATTGAACCATTTTAGCTTCTTGATCTCTATCAAAGTGTGAGGTACTATCGTTGGATCATCACTTATCAATCTTCTTTTCCTTGATTTTTAATTTCTTGTTGGGGAACCAACAATTTGGTGGTAATTCAATCTCTCTGCATGTTGGATTGTGTTTTTGTAGATATCCTATGATTCTATGGTTTTTAGTCTTGGGCTTTGCATATTCTTGAATGAGATGCTTATGAGTTTGAACAATACAAACTAAACTTGATTCCTTCAATCTTTTTTATCTGTATCAATGTAACGCCCCAAAATCTCCCTTGTACGACATTACTATTTAAAACCATTCACATCATGATAGCAACTAATAAGATCTATAAATAAAGAAAATTTCATTCATCATCTATAATATATGCAACATCATTCAAAAGAATATGTCAAACCATGGCCTTTACGTCCAAAAAAATAGGCCAAACTATTATCTTACAACAGAATAAGGAAAATATTAACATGAACATTATTTAAAAATGAATCTCCTAGTCTAGAACATAAAAAAAAAATTCTAGACATCCCCCTCCAGATCCACATGCCCATCCATCTACTTGAGCTTCCCAAAGTACCTGCTCATCCACTCCGAGCTCTTCCTCTACACCAAAATCTAAAAGGAATGTTGTGAGCACTAAGCTATGTAGAAAAAATCTCTCAAACTCGAACAAGATTTGGAAAACATATAAAACAAATCGGTCTCGTTTCACAAATATCATATATAACTTTTAAAAGAAAATAGTGACAGTTTCATCCGATCTCAAGTTTATGCAATATCAATATATAGAATGAAGTAAAATAAATTCCCAACAATAAGCATTTTTCAACCATAAACTATTTCCAACAAGTTCTTGTAATAAACTATTTTCACAACAATAAACAATAACCCATAATTTGTACCGTTACCCACAATAATAAACAATAATCCACAATTTGTACCATTAACCATAATATATATCATCCCCAATTGTATCTATATCTCAGGTCTGATGTATGATATTGTATGAATAAACACATCGAGAATATCTTGGCCCACACACACACATTTAATCCTTGCAAGGATACACTTTAGGAAGGGCGTATGCCAATGCATCGGCAGTGATGAATCCAACTCAGGAATAGTATACTAACCCTCAACCTTGATTTCACGTGAGCGAATAATGGTTTGATCCTCGCAAGGCACCAACCACACTACGAGTGGTAGGAAACCTTCAAACCTGCATGGAGTAAGAAACGCATCTACTCACTCTACGATATCTGGTCAATAGTCACCCATGTTCATCCAAACAAGCACACAAGACATACAATACCAACCATTTCCTCAAATTACAAGTAAATCCAAAACCCCCCAATTTCATAGGTATTTTTCCAATATAACATGCCAAGAAAAATAAGCAACAGATCATCAAAAGATATACCCTTATTTTTCCAAATAAATCACTAAAGTTTTTGAATCAAGAACAAATGAATATCAAGAAAAAAAACTCATCTTTCTCAAAAACTAGGTTTTGACATCAAGAACATGAATTTTTATGGCTATTAAACCATAACTTCCTTCAAAACATGGTAAGGTTTGCAAGAACATCAAGAAACAAGGGTTTCATAACATATATATAAGATTTAGAGTGAAAACATATACCTATATACACCCTAGCCTCAATGAACAAGACTGAGAAGAAACCCCTACCTTCTTCCTTAGTTTTGTATGAAGAACTTGAGATTTTGATCCACTTTAATGTGAAAATCCTACTTGATCTTGTGTTTTTCTCCTTCTTTCTTCCTTTCTAGGACTTCCTAGGGTTAGAAATGTTGAAATGATGCTAAAGGAGACGGCCTTATGTATTTATAGGGCGAGAAAAGAATACAACTGACGTAAATCTGATACTCTGATGCACAACTCACGTTCGAACGTCATTTTGGCCTTTGAACGTTAGTTGCTCCCAGTAGTTTTATTTTTCCATCAGAAAAAAAAGTACTAGAATGAACTATCGTTCAAACAGACATTCACATTCGAATGGTTGTCGTTCGAACGAACTTTCACATTCGAACAGACTTCCTGTTTCTGCTAAAATTTTCAGTGAAGTTTTGGCCTATTTAGAGGTCAATTTGAAATATTTTTGTGAAATACACTTTTGTAGCCTTGGAAGTCTATTATCTACCATAAAACTTTCGACTCAAATGGACATCAAGGTAAAAAGTTATGGTCCAAATACTAGGAAGTGTCCAAAATTCTTTCTACCCAAATTTTATCTAAAATGTGTTTAAATTTCGGAATACTTCCTAACTTTCAATTCATATCTTATTACCTCGCTTAACATTTTTATTTCTACTCTTAAAATTCACATAGTTCATGCATACATCATCACATGTATTAACATTTCTAAAATAATTACGTTGTTATATAATGATAAGAATGTAGGGGTTTACAATCCACCCCCTAAAAGAAAGTTTCATCCTCGAAACTTACCTGAAGTAGAAAACAAATTAGGGTACTTCTCTCGCATCTCCAGCTCTGGTTACCAAATAGCTTCCTCCACCTCATGATGTTGCCACAAGACTTTCATCAGTTGGATGACTTTATTGCAAAACACCTTCTCCTTGGTATCAAGAATCTCCACTGGTTATTCTTCATATGTTGCTCCATCTTGAATTTCTATATCCTCCAAATCCACGACATGTGTTGTATCCGATTAACACTTTTTTAACATTGACACGTGGAATACGTTAAGTACCCCTAACAACTGGGCTGGTAATCGAAGTTGATACGCCACTTTGCCCACCACCTTGATCACTTCAAATGGTCCGGTATACCTTGGTGCTAATTTTTCATTCTTGCTAAATCTAAACACTCCCTTTTTGGGTGACACCTTGAGGAACACATAGTCCCCCTCTTAGAATTCCAGGGGTCTTCTTCTTCTATCCGCATAGCTTTTCTGTCTACTTTGTGCCATGCGTAGTCTTTCCTTAATTAGTTGAATTTTCTCTGTAGTTTCCCGAACAATTTCTGGCCCAAACAAGCTACTCTCTTTAGCTTCTAACCAACAAGTCGGGGACCTACATGGTCTCCCAGTCAATGCCTCGTAAGGTGCAATGCCCATGCTAGATTGAAAACTATTGTTATATACAAATTCCACCAACGACAAATGACCACTCCAACTTTCTTTGAAGTCCAACACACAAGCTCGTAGCATGTCCTCCAAAATTTGTATCACCCTCTTGGATTGGCCATCCGTTTGAGGATGAAAGATGGTGCTAAAGTGTAAATCTGTCCCCATAGCTCGTTGCAGACTTTGCCAAAATTACACCACAAAATGAGAATTACGATCAGACACAATAGAGAGTGGAACTCCATGTAATCTAACAATCTCACGAATATAAAGCTTGCTCAAGGTCTCTAAAGTGTCAGTGGTCTTCATACTCAAGAAATAAGTGCACTTTGTGAGTCTATCTATAATGACCCATACAACATTATGCCCTCATGACGTCCGTGGTAAACCAAACATAAAATTCATGGTGATGTGATCCCACTTTCACTCTGGGATAGATAAGGAGTGTAGTAATCCTCCGGATTTTTGATGCTCCGCCTTCACCTACTGAGACACCATGCACTTTGCAACGTACTTGGGCCACTTCTTATTTTATCCCTTTCCACCAATATTGATGATTCATGTCTCTATACATCTTGGTACCACCCCAGATGTATAAAAAATTTTAATGATGGCACTCGCCCAACACTTCTTCCCTTACTTGGTCATTATTTGGTATACATAGTCTTCCACAAAAATGTAACTCATCATTATGTATTGATCAATTCTCAATTATCTCATTCCTCTCCAATCCATCCCAGATAGCGCTTAACTCTGTATCTGATCATTGCAACTCCACAATCATTTGCCGGAGAATTGGTTGAGCCACAAGATTAAATAAGCATAATCGATTCTCTTATCTATCCATTAATAGATCAAACTCCTCCAAAGCATCAATCATCTTCCACCTATGAACAACAAAAATATTGATTTTACCCCGAGACTTCTACTAAGTGCATCTACTACTTCATTAGCCTTCCCCAGATGGTAGTTGAATGTGAAATCGTATTCTTATAGATATTCAATCCACCTTTTTTGCCGAAGATTCAAGTCTTTTTGTATGAAGATATACTTGAGGCTCTTATGATCTGAAAACACTTGAAACTTTTCTCCATACAAGTAAAACCTCCACAACTTAAGAGCAAAAATCACAGCAGCAAGCTCCAAGTCGTGAGTGAGATAGTTCTGCTCATGAATCTTTAGCTGTCTCGAGCCATAAACAACTACCTCCCTACATCAGTACACATCCCAAGCCTCGTAACGAAAACATCTATGTAAACATCGTATCCTTCTCCACTGCTCGAAATAATGAGGACAGGAGCTATTGTCAACTTTTCCTTCAAGGTGCAAAAAACTAGTTCACATGCTTGAGTCCACAAGAATTTTTTTCCTTTCTTCGTAAGGCGAGTCATTGGCATCGCTAGCTTCGAGAACCCTTCCACGAACCTCCGGTAATATCCTACTAATCGCAAGAAACTACGTACTTTGATCATATTCGTCAGTGGTTTCCATTTCATCACGGCTTCGATCTTAACAAGGTTAACAACTACACTTTGTTCTGACACAACGCGGTCAAGGAATTTTACTTCCTTCATCCAGAACTCACATTTACTCATTTTAGCATATAACTTATGCTCTCTCAAGATCTGAAGCACTATCGAAAGATGGTGTTTATGTTCCCATTGTGTCTGTGAATAGATTAATATGTCATTAATAAACACAATGACAAACTGATCTAGATACGGTCGGAATACCATGTGCATCAAATCCATGAAGGCTGCTGGAGCATTAGTCAATCCGAACGGCATTACCGTATATTTGAAATGACCATACCGAGTACGAAAAACTATCTTAGGAATATCCTCCTCCTTGATTTGCAATTAATGGTACCCTGTGCGAAGATCAATCTTGGAGTAATACTTAGAATCCCTCAGCTGATTGAATAAATCATCAATTCGTGGCAATAGATATTTATTATTCACTGTCACTCAGTTCAACCTTTGATAGTCCGTGCATAACCGAAGTGTTTTGTCATACTTCTTCATAAAGAGGACTGGGGCTCCCCAAGGTGAAGTGCTTAAACGGATAAATCCAATAGTCAATAGTTGGTCTAACTGCTTCCTTAGCTCCTTTAACTCCAAAGGTGCCATTCTATAGGGAGAAATAAATATGGATTCGATTCTCGGATAGAGATCAATTGTAAACTCAATCTCTCTTCGTGGGTGTAACCCGGATAGTTCGTCTAGGAAGACATCCGAAAACTCTGACACTATTAATACCATGTCCGATTGGAATTTATCACAATTATCACCCATTGGGCTGGCCAGGAAACTCAAATTTTTCCCCGCCTTTGCTTTCAAGAATCTACTACCTGTAGTAGGAAATGGGTGGGAAGAATTTTGATCACTAAAGAAACTGAAAATTATCCCACCCGGTAATTGAAATGAAATTCGCTTACGAAAATAATTCATTACAGCACGAAAAGTGGACAACAAGTTCATCCCAAATATTATGTCATACCCCTTCCTGTCTAATGCAACCAAATCTACAATTAATTCTTGCTTTGTAATTTGAAGTGCACAACCTCTTCACACCTTTCTAGTGTCCAAACATTCTCCCATAAACATGTCAATACTCAAGGCATGTTTTAGCTTCAAAAAGTCCAATCCCAAATTAAGAGCATATGTAGTGCATATGAATGAATGAGTAGCTTTGGGGTCAAATAGAATTCGGGCCCAAGAATTATAGAGAAGAATAATACCTTCCACAACTACATCGGACACGTCTTCCTCCGGTTAGATCAAAGCAAACACTTTCCCTTGATTGGCACCACTGGGTGCTATAGTTCCTAACGGTCTCTGATGTGGTGGCTGCAGTAGTGGTGGCTTATGTGCATTAACCTGTCCAGCCATCTGGGTATTCTTTTGGGGTGAAAAGATCGGACAATGATTCCGAATATGACCCAAACCTCCACATGCAAAACAGGCTTGTGTGTCTACTCCTACCATCTCCGGTAAGCCTACAACTCCTTGAGCTATCTAAAGTTTCTGTCCAACCACCTGATTTGGGCGATGGTATGGTGCCGCCCTCTGCACTGCACTAGTACTAGCACCAATCCTGATCAGATCTCCCATCGTAAAGTTCTGTCGCTACTGGTTGTCATCAGTGTCTCTCTCCACCAGTGCAGCTCTGTCAACTAGATCCTTATAGTTCAGGATCTTGTGAGCCATAAGCTTCTCTCTGATGGTAGGCCTCAAGCCTTGCTCAAAGCATTTGGCCCTCCTGGCCTTGGTAGATATGAACTATGTGCCATAGCAGGATAACTCATCAAACTTCCTCTCATAATCCGTCACCGTCAAACTACCCTATCGTAGAACGAGAAAATCTGCACTCATCTTGTCCCTGACCGATTTAGGAAAATACTTATCTTGGAAGATTTGATCAAACTCCTCCCAGATAAAAGCATTTGTGTTCCTCCTGCTCTTCACTGAGTCCCACCAATGATCTGTCTCCCCCTCTAGCAGATATGTAGCTAGGCTGACAAGCAAATCCTCCGTTACTCCTATGCCATCACACATTTTCTTTGCTCGGTGAATCCATTTATCTGCATCCAAGGGGTGAGGGTTTCCTTGGAAAGTAAGTGGGCATTGCCACAAAAATTCTCGAAGAACTACTAGTTTTCGATTTTCGTCCTCGTTGCCCGGTACATGAGCTAATGGATGAATCCCCCCATTGTGGTTGTTAGTTTCATTCTGGTGTTGCACCAGAGTGGTTAGCTCCTTTAGGCATTGGTATATGTCATTCATGGCATCTGGAGGTGGTGATGGGTTTACTTGGCCGTCATTTCCATATCTATTGTTCATCCTGCAAATCAATTCACAATTTAGTTTTCTTGATGTATAAGACATCCTAACTATCACTTTAATCTAAAGCATAAGGCTTGTATAAAATTTAAATCAACAATTTCCTTCAACTTAATCCTACCTCTCTAGTGGTAATTCATAACCTATAACTCCCATGTAAGACCTGATTCCTAGGCTTTGATACCAGATCCGTAACGTTCCAAAATCTCCGTTGGACGACATTACTATTTTAAAATCATTCACATCATGAGAGCAACTAATAAGATCCATAAATAAAAAAAATTATTCATCATCCATAATATATGCAACATCATCCAAAAGAATATATCACACCATGACCATTACATCTAAAAGAATAAGTCAAACTACGACAATTACGTCCAAAAAAATATGCTAAACTGTTATCTCACAGCGGAATAAGGAAAATATTAACATGAACATTATTTCAAAATGAATCTCCTAGTCCAGAACATAAAAAGAACAATTCTAGACATCCCCTTTTGGATCCACATGCCTATTCACTTGAGCTTCCCAAAGTAGCTGCTCATCCACTCCAAACTCTTCCTCTAAACCAAAATCTGAAAAAAAAAATGTTATTTGTAGGAGGTGAGCACTAAGCTTTGTAGAAAATCCTCTCAAACTCGAATAAAGTTTTGAAACATATAAAACAAGTCGGTCTCGTTTCACAAATATCACATATAACTTTTGAAATAAAACAGTGACAGTTCATCCGATCTCAAGTTTACGCAATATCAATATAGAATGAAGAAATAAAATAAATTCCCAACAATAAGCCATTTCCACCAAACCCACTACGAGTGGTAGGGAACCTTCAAACCTGCACGGAGTAAGAAACGCATCTACGCACTCTATGATATTTGGTCAAATGTCACTCATATTCATCCAAACAATCACACAAGAGATTCAATACCAACCATTCCTCAAATCACAAGTAAATCAAAAATCCTCCAATTTCATAGGTATGTTTCCAATATAACATCCCAAGAAAAATAAGCAAGATATCATCAAAAGATATACCTTTATTGTTTCAAATAAAGCACTAAAGTTTTTGAATCAAGAACAAAGGAATATCAAGAAGAAAAACACATCTTTCTCAAAAACTGGATTTTGACATCAAGAACATGAATTTTTATAGCTATCAAACCATAACTTCCTTCAAAACATGGTAAGAATTACAAGAACATCAAGAAACAAAGATTTCATAACATATATATAAGATTTAGAGTGAAAAAATATACATATATACACCCTAGCATCAATGATCAACAGTGAGAAGAAACCCATACCTTCTTCCTTAGTTTTGTGTGAAGAACTTGAGATTTTGATCCATTTCAATGTGAAAATCCTCCTTGATCTTGTGTTTTTCTCTTTCTATCTTCCTCTCTAAGACTTCCTAGGGTTAGAAATGTTGAAATGATACTAAAGGAGGCAGCTTTATGTATTTATAGAGTTAGAAAAGAGTCCAACTGACGTAAATATGATACTTTGATGCGTAACTCACGCTCGAACGTCATTTTGGTGTTCAAAAGTTAGTTGCTCCCAATATTTTTATTTTTTCTTCAGAAAAAAAAAGTACAAGAACAAACTGTCGTTCAAACGGACATTCACGTTCAAATGGTTGTCGTTCGAACGGACTTTCACATTTGAACAGAATTCTTGTTTCTGCTAAAACTTCTAGTGAAGTTTTAGCCTATTTAAAGGTCGATTTTGAAAATTTTTGTGAAATACATTTTTGTAGTCTTAGAAGTCTGTTATCTACTATAAACATTTTAGCTCAAACGGACATCATGGTAAAAAGTTATGGTCCAAATACTAGGAAGTGTCTAAAATCCTTTCTACCCAAATTTTATCTAAAATGTGTTTGAATTCTGAAATACTTCCTAACTTCCAATTCATACCCTATTACCTTGCCTAACATTTTTATTTCTATTTTTACAATTCACATAGTTCGTGCATACATCATCACATGTATTAGCATTTCTACAATAATTACATTGATATATCAAAATAAGAATGTGGGGGTTTACAATCAAGGTATGGTGATTATCGTTTAACCATTACATACCAATATTTCTTTCCTTTATTTTTTTGTATTTTTTTTCCTTTTTTGGGAACCAACAATTTTGAAGCATTTTGATCTTTCTGCAGCTTGGTTTGTATGTTTTAGATATCTTATGATTCTAAGTTTTTCAGGCTTGGGTTTTGCATATTCTTAAATGAGATGCACATGGGTTTGAACAATACAAATCTTGGTCCCTTCAAGTTTTTTAGATCTTTACCAAGGTATGGTGATCATCGTTTGGCCATCACATAGCAATCTTTCTTTCTTTCTTTTTTCATTTTCTTTCCAGGGACGTGACAATTTGGAGTTGCATATTCTTGAATGAGATGCATATGGGTCTAAATTAAAGGGTTGCATGTGGGTTTGAACAATATGAATCTTATCCATTTAAGCTTCTTTACCTACATCAAAACACAAGGTGTTATTGTTTGAACATCACATAACAATCTTTCTTTTCTTCCCTTTTTTTTTTTGGTTTTATTTTTAGGTTATTTTTCTTTTAATATCACGCATTCTAAAATCTTGATTATTGAGATAACCTTTTGGTATGCCCTTCTGTGGGTTCAGGTTTCTAGATCACACCACTGTTTCTGCTTATTTATTCTACACTTTTTAAAGGTAGGTATCTTTGTTATGGCCTTTATGAAAAAACCTGATATTGAGATAGTAGGACTTGTTTGACTTAGTTGTTTAGGAAATAAAGAAATTTATAACAAATGTGTTAAGTTATATAGATGTTTATTTGTTTGTCTGTCGTTCTCTCTTAATATAAACGTACACAATAAACATACATGCAAATATGTGTACATTTAATACATTGAATGCTCTCTGTTATGTTTCACCTTATCAATGCAAAATACGTGCATTCAATTTGTTATTTGTTTTTGGGGCTAAACAATATCAGTTTTGGAATGAAATGTTCTTAGGTGAGTTTGTATATATTGCCTCTTAATCTTAGGGGAAAGGAATGCGTTCAGCAAGGTGTTGGTTTCAAAGGCTTAATCCATGAGATCGTTTAATGTCATCAACCAAGAAGAAGGAACCCATGGCTTCTGGAATAGAAGAGTCAAAACCACTGTTGGATGAAAAATCCTATAATATTACGAAACAGAAGACTATGGCAGCAAAGTAGTATATGCAAAACCATTACAAATAGCAAATGAAGAACTTACGTGAGAGGAAAGAGCGACATGGCTTGTGTGTATGGGATCATCTAGAAGAATTTTGTTAGCAGGATGGTAGAGTTGGACGATAATTCTTTCACAAAGAACAAATATGTGATTTTGTCTTTTGATTTTTTTCAAATAGTCAAAATTTATAGGAGAAGAAGTTAGTTGATGCTGATGTCTCAAAGGAAGATAAAAAAACCTGTTAACATTGTTAGAGAAAAAAGGAAGTTGAACATGTACGTTTCAAAGGTGCAACATGGGTGTTGATTAATTTGAGTTACCGACAACGGAAGGGATAGGTGTATTTGGTGAGTCATCTTCACTTTATTAATATTTATTTATCCTTTTCTTAGATCAGAATTTTAATATGTATTTTCTGTCTTGATTGTTCATTTTGGTTGCTATTTGAAATTATTTGCTTTTGTTTTATGCAGTTTATTGTGACTTGATGTTGTCTTGACTATTATGTTGTTAGTGGCAATCAAATCCCTCTTTTTATATCAATTTTAGTGTAATTCTATCAATGAAGTTTGCATATAAATTTATTCAAATTGTATTATGTTCAATGCTTCAGTTTTTTGGGATGAATATTTGGGCCTAGGTTGTGCGTTGGAGGAAGAATTTTTTATGCTTAAGGATTGTGTTTTGAAATTTCTTAGCTTTATGTTGAATTGAAACAAAAAAAACCAAAAGGGGAAGGTTGGCGGGGAAGCATCTAGCTTTTGGTAAAGTAGTTTTTTGCTCATTGAAGCTCGATTGAATATGGTTAAACATCAATTGGGGAAAATAATTAATAGAAGCAGTTGGCTGAATTATTTGATAAACAAATGAGTTATGTTTAGTGCGAGTAGGGTTCAAATTGATGGAAAAAAAACATTTTTCAAGTTATAATATGTCATGTAATTTGTTTAAGACTCCCTCCATCTCTCTCTCTCTCTCTCTCTCTCTCTCTCTCTCATATGCTTTGTGAATACAAACATGCAACGTGTCGTGTACTTTATTTTTGGAATTGTATGAGTTCACCTTATTAATGATTGTCAATTTTTTGCAGTCATGGCAGGTGCAGCACCAGAGGGATCTCAATTTGGTTCTTGTCAATTTGATACCAAAATGAATGAGTTGTAAGAACTTTTCTGTAGCAATAGTTATTTTCTTTTCAAAATCCTTCATTCAGGCATTGGTTATAATGAGAGATTTGACGGTTTCTACTCATGTTTTTTGCTCATAAACAAACACACACTCACCCTCTTTTCACTTTCCCTTCTCCCTCTTTCTCTCTTTAAGGCATTGGAGAAATTGCTTGTTCTAATGTCAAATGAAATTGCAAACATTTAATTGCAAGGAAATGGACAAGTTTTTTGTAGTAACACAGTTTGTATGTGCACAATATGAAATCACAAATTAGGTTTGTTTTATTTCAATTTCATGCTTGTTCATAACAAATATGTTATCTTGCAATTATGTGGTGTATGAGCACATGATTAGAATTATGGATTGTTGATTTGATTTGATCCAATTTCTTGTCATTTATTTGATATAAAAATAGATTTAGAGCTTGATAAAATGGTATATGTTAAAGTACGTTGTAATTCCTAGTTGCAATAATAGATTGTAACAGTGCTAAAATGTCACAAGTCGGTGAAGTTTGTAGTATAAATACTAAACAAGCTAGGTGAAATTATGTTTGGTTCTCATCTGACTTTCCAGAAAGTGGTTCTTATCAAGCTTTAGCTGATCTAATGTACATATATATTACACTGAAGTTTGGAGAAACCAAAGGGTTGCATATCAACCATTCAAGCTAGAGTTTTGATCCAAATTTGTTCAAAAAAATCTTATGGTAGTACAAAAGTTAGTTCTAATCATTTGAATTGCTGTAACTTAGGGATCGATATGAGGATAGAATTGAAACTACAACTCTACCTACTCAAATAGTATTTATAGAGTAAGAGTATATATGGTATAAAAATATTTGTTTGGTTCTGAGACAGAGTGATAGAGAGGAAAAAAATATCATCAAGTACATCATTCTCTTGCCTAGAGACCATTAACAGGAGAACCAAGCAGGTTTTAGCTTCCTCTTCTTTACATCCGAAGAATTTTTTTCCCTTGCCTATTTTTCCAAGAACCAAACATTGGGTTTATGAGGTATGAGTTTGTCCTTGCTTCTAATAAACATTGTCGACCACCATATTCATTAATTGAAAATTGAGACAACTCTTTTCTACATTGATCCCTTGTTTATCCCCTCTTACAAGTTACAATGAGGAGTTGTTCATCTTCATTGTCTATGTTTGCATTGTCTACATGAAGACATATTAGCTTTATTAGGATGCTTTATTAATCTATTTCGTAGTTTTGACAGTTGGCTTCACTTTTTTACCTTTATTTTCTTGTTTGCATTTTAGATACACCCAAGAGAAGAAAGAACATGTGAAAAACAATAAAAATGTTGAATGTCAAAAGAATGCACAGTTTTAGGCAATACAACTTAACCGCTTTATACTTTCTTTTGTGGAAGATGATTTAAATTGTTTTGTCCAGACATTGTTATATTTGAGTTAAGTTTTGTGACAATAACCTTAGCAATTGTTGGCCCATAGAAAGAGAGAGGATTGAATAACAATAGTGTGAATACTTTATCTATATTGATTGTAAGTGATATTCACGGTGATACTAACATTATTATGGAAATTTAGCTTTATTGTTGTTTACTTGTTTGAATTTTTAGTTAGTTAGAACTTCTATAATGATTTTATGAAGTTCTTTTCATGCTTGTTATCCTAATTACAGATTAAGCCCATATTTAAGAAAATAAAAAAGGAAAATATTTTTGGATGCAACAATAAGATAAGGAGATAACATTTGCCATCATGTTATAGTTGTTGATGAATTTCTACACTCTCCTATCTCATGTTTTTGTCCTCGGGGAAGGGGCACCCAAATGACAAATTTCTTTTTTTCTTTTTTCTTTTTTGTATGAGGAAAGAGTCAGCTCAAGGAAAGAAAAATTCAAGTTTGAAATCCTTCTTTGGAAGGGGACACCTTGATGGTATTTTTTGATAGGAAAGCAGTCAACTGAGGACAGAAAAATTCAAGTTTTAAATCTTTCTGAGATCTTTTAGTTAGTTCTTTTCTTATGCATTGGATGAAAGCAAAAAAGAGTATCTTTTTAATATGACTATCATTATCCACTTTGTATGAACTTACATTGTGTAGAATATAATTAGGATAACTTAAATAATAGATTAATTTTATTCACCTCAATTAAAAACTTGTGTTGTATTCAGGTTTCAAATCCTTCTTTGGAAAGGGGACAAATATGATATTTTTTTATAGGAATTTTTTTTTGTTTCAAATCTTTCTAAGACATTGAAGATCTTTCGGTCAATCTTTTTCTTAACCACTAGATGAAACCCAAGCCGATTATCTCTTTTAATATCCACTATGTATGAACTTACATTGTGTAGAATATAATTAGGATAATTTGAATAATAGATAGATTTTATTTATCTCAATTAGGAATTTACGTTGTATAGAGGTATGTGAAAGGATTAAAAAAAATTTCAAAACGGCCAACACAAGTCTATCTTCAAAGATGCCGAAATGAATAAGTAATTGGATAAGATTCTAATATTTTGAAATGTTTTGAAATATTTCGACATATTTTTGCAAGTTTCTACAAATGTTTGGGACTGTTTTGACTTTTGAGGTGTTTTAATATATTTCGATATATGTTTTAGAATTTATTTGAACTACATTTTTAAAATTTTATTTATTTTTATTCTGTTCTTGAAATATTTTTGCATTGTAGGTGACATAAACAAATGCACTAAAATAAAATTTTGATATTTGGATATGTGCTTGTGGAGAATTTTATTTGCATCCTATAGTTACATTTTGCTTTGGCTCAAAATATATGGTTTATTTTGAATAGATGACTTTTAATATAATTAAAATTTAAAACTCAAATAATTACTATATTGATTTTAGAGCTAAAAAGACTTAATCATGTGACAAATTAGATTTATAGAAGTAAAATTTAGTTTCTTAAACAAATGAATATTTGTTGTAGCAAATCGTAGAGTTGTGTGTAAAGAGGTAGACTATCACGTGTATTAAGCACTTTTTATCTCTTTCTTTTTGTTTCAATTTTTGTCATTTAAGAAACACTACATCTTCAAACACATATTCTTTTGTCTTTTTTTTTTTTTTTGGCTCAAATACTCACATTCTAAACAAAAAATTTAAAACTAAAAACCAAAATTACAACTCGAAATTTTCTCACTTAAATTTATGTTTATCTGTCAAACTAATAAACATAATTGAGTGTTTGTAATCATTATTTGTCAAAAATTTAAGTGATGTGGGAGTGTAGACTTGACATTTTACATTGCATAAGGGTATTTTAGGTATTATAATACATTTTATTGATGATGTCACCGTTTCTCGTTACTTGTTTTTAACCTCCGTCAGAAGAAAGGGGTGTATGCGTCATACATTTTCATTTTGAAATGTGATGAGACTTATGTGTAAATAAAAAAATGTCAAAAGGTGTGAGCGTAATTTATTTACTATTTATAATAATAAAATAGAGTCTCTTGTGCTTAAACTCGTCATTTAGAAAAGCATAATTTTTAAACCACGGTAATTTATTTAAATTAAATTTTTAATCTTTTAATTATGTTAACTTATTTAAATATTAAATTTTAATCTTTTAACCACAATAATTCATTTAAATTTTAATTTTTTAATCATAATAATTCAATCTATATTTTAATCTTCTTACTAAATAACTCATTTAAATTTTAATTTTTAAGTATAGTAACTCAACCCGTATATTAAAAAATTATGATAATAAATCAGAGCCCCTAATTTTAGCCACTTAAACTTTTCACTTAAAAACACTACAACGGCCCAAATCGTTTAGATATGACGTTTTATATTATATTTTAATTTTTTAAACATAGTAACTAATGTAAATTTTAATTTTTAAAATTTTAAGAATAGTAACTCTTTTAAATTTTAATTTTTTAATTGTAGTAATGCAATCTATATTTTAACCTTTTACTTAAGTAACTCATTTAAATTTTAACTTTTAACTATAATAACTCAACTCATGTGCTAAAAAAAACGTGTTTTGCACATGACAAACTAGTGTAGCAATATTAATTTGAACTGCTTATGCTCCTCACTTAGAAAAGTACAACAACAATCCAGATTATTTAGATTTGATGGTTATATTATATTTTAATTTTTTAACCACAAATAACTCATTTAAGTTTTAACTTTTAACTTTTTAATCATGATAACT
Organism: Ilex paraguariensis; assembly: GCA_963454935.2. Lineage (NCBI taxonomy): Eukaryota > Viridiplantae > Streptophyta > Magnoliopsida > Aquifoliales > Aquifoliaceae > Ilex > Ilex paraguariensis. The sequence continues at coordinate 606,792 of CAUOFW020003258.1, forward strand.
CATTTAAATTTTAATCACAATGACTCATATAAAATGTAACTTTTTAACCATAGTAATTCAATATATATTTTAACCTTTAATCAAGTAACTCATTTAAATGTTAACTTTTAAGCACAGTAACTCAACCCATGTAATAAAAAATTATAATAATAAAACAGAGTCTCCTGCTTAAACTCCTCACTTAGAAAAGGAATAACAACAGCCCAGATTGTTAAAATCCGACAATTTATATTATATTTTAATTTTTTAGGCAAAACAACTCATTTAAATTTAATTTTTAACCTTTTAATCACGATAATTCATTTAAAATTTAACTTTTAACCACAATAATTTATTTAAATTTTAACTATTTAATATAGTAATTCAATTTATATTTTAATTTTCTAACCAAGTAACTCATTTAGATTTATTTATTTAATCCTAATACCTCAACCCATGTATTAAGAAAAACACATGCTTTGCACTGGACACAAATAGTGTAATAATATTATAGGGACGTAATTTGGGAACCTAATTCAATTCAAGAGCCTCCTACTTGAGCTGCTTAAACTCCTTACTTAAAAAAGTACAACAATGACATAAATCTCATTTAGATCCCATGATTTATATTATATTTTAATTTTTTAACCACAGTAACTTATTTAAATTTTAATTTTTAACCTTTTAATCACGATAATTCTTTTAAATGTTAACTTTTAACATTAATAATTTAATCTATATTTTAACCTTCTAACTATGTAACTCATTTAAATTTAAATTTTTAATTATAGTAACTCAACCTATGTAATAAAAAACGTGCTTTGTACTAGGCATACTAGTAAATACACACACAATGTCTAACTATATATTCAGATTTTTTTTGGATTGGTTTTATATATATTTAAACCACCATCACTTGTCATCCACTGCTGCCCCCCCTTTCGTCCCTCTCTCTTAACCTCTAGTCCTCCATCACCCCCCACCCAGCCATCCTTAACCTCTAGTCCAACACCATCGCACCATAATACCACCTGATACATCGGCTAAAACGGAGATAGCCCAGCCCAAACGACCCTGGGCATGCCAGGACAATAAAGAGAAAATGGCCCAAGGATGATCCAACCCAGCCATTAGAAAGGGCTCACTCCCAGTTTAGGCCAAGTCGGCCCACTAAAGAAGCAAGCACGTAAGATGCGTTTGGGTAATGGGAAAAATTGGGATAATACCTATAAGAAGAAGCTAATAAGGCAATAGGTCCATTTATCTGTTCTTCGGGTTTAACTTTGACCAGGCTGCTACAATGTTTTTTATCCAACTTACGCCGGTTAAATGTTACCCACCGCCCATGGGTTACAAACCTTGCAGGCAGGTTAGCGAATCAATTTGACATTTGTACCCCTCTTTTCTAGATAATCGTGCCCACTCTACCATACATAAACCAGTCGTTCTCTTTCCTCCAACCACTCGTCAAAGGCAGACGAATCTGTGGCTAGATGGTTGAAGTGCAACACAGGAGACGAACGACCGACTGGAGGTAAGCCTCTCTCTCTCTCTCTCTCTCTGTGGACCGAATGACGAATGGATCTGGTTGATGAGGTAGACCTAGATTTGCATCAACTCACCGTGTTTGTTGAACTTCTGCGTTCCTTCATCTTTGGCGAGTTCCGAAGCTATAAAAATTGATTCCAGGAGATGTTTTAATGTTGATCTGGACTCTCTCTGTTTGTCAATCTTACTGGGTTTTAATAAATTTCATTAATTGGCCAAATTGTTGTGGGTTTTAGTTTAATTGCATAGATACACTGTAGTTAATTGCATGGAATGTACAGGCGAAAAATTGAAGATTGTTTCAATTTTCTTGGTAAATTTGATTCTTTTAAGTGAATGGATTCCAAACAGTAAAGAATGAGACTTTGTGCACTTTGTGAGGAATTAGATTCCTTTTTCTATGCCTAATATTGGAGAGTTACGAGGTCAATTTGTAAATCATATCCCAAGCTTAATCTTCTTCTTCATTCACCTACGATCAAGGTCGAAGGGTTTTCTTAGCTCAATTGTGTGCGTCTATAATTTGAATTCATTTTATTAATACTAGGCTGTTATTTATGTTTGATTAACAAGTGTATTTAACTGCTGGGTATGATTCATTTACATTTTTTCATCTTCTCCTCTATGTTTTTCTGGTATATTATTATTCAAGTGCTTGGTCGATTGCTACTCATAGTTTTTTCATTTTGATGGTTTTTGTGGTTCCATTTTGGGTTGATTATTTTCTTACAAATATTCAAGCTACTCAGAGCCGACAATACTTGGCTTTTGCTTTTGAGAATTGAAGTATGAACTGGTAATTGAATTTTGTGCTGGAAAAAATTGGATGCAAATAAAGTGAACGATATGGTGAGGCGCGAATTAGGTCGCTCTCTTAAGACGATTCGCGCTCCTTTATCAAAGAATCACAGCGCAGAAGGTGGTAGCATGTCGTCCTCAGGACACAACACTTCAGCCTATTGTTGCTTCACTCGGATCTGCACAATTGAAAAAAGCAGAAGTTTCACACACACCTTTGAATATTACCCAGAATTATATAGTAAGTAGATAGTTGATATCAGATTGTATATCTATACTTTAAAAATATGTATATATATATATATATATATACACACACAAATAATATATGTGTTTAAAAAGTGGGTTTAATATTAATTAATATTTTATTTTATTTAGGCGAGCCAGGAGAACCCACTACCCAGGTCGAGGATTAGGCACATGAGTATGGTTCGCTAGTCCGCTCTCTTAAGACGATTCGTGCCCTTTATCAAAGAATCACAGCACAGAACGTAGTAGTGCGTCGTCCTCAGGATACAACAATTTAGCCTATTGACTGCTGCTTCACTCAGATCTGCACAATCGAATGAAGCAGAAGTTTCACACACACCTTTAAATATTATCCAAAAACTTATACAGTAAGTAGATAGTTGATATCAAATTGTATATCTATACTGAAAATATCTCCTCCGTTAGTTCCACCCTGTGCACGTGAGAGTCCCAAGACCTCTCTTTAATTTAAAGGTTTAGATAACACTAATACATATATATACTCAAGTATCTTGAGATGTTTAGTCGATGTGGGATTGAGTTTTCACATAAAAAATACTCTTTTAATTAAAATATTCTAACATTTTGTATTATGGATTGAATTATGAATGGTGAATTTGGAATTATGAATTATGAAGTATGAAATGAGATTTGAGAATTATGAAGTATGAATTGGTTTTATGCATCTATGTGTACATTTGAAATGTTGAGCATATGTTTGATGAATTGTGTAAGTAAAGTTTTCAACATCTAAAAATGAATGGGCTATTTGTGCGTGGGTCTCTATTACTGGTTGGGCAGTTGTTCTTTAATATTAAGGGGTGGATGTAAGGGCAACTTATTTTTCAATGATCTCTGAGTTATTAACTGGTACCATATGGCAGCTACCATATACAAAGTTTACTTACCATTGATGACATGTAGAGCCTTCTTGGACTTTAATAAGCTCTGGCATTTTTTCTTTCCGTTCGACTTGGGATTCTATTTCTATTAGAATGAGGATTGAAATTGATGAAGTGGTAGCAGCTATGTGGAAACAGGAGGCCCGCTTGCAACCAAACTTCATGGGTGGAAATGAATTTCCTTTTCTATTTCATTACTTTATGATCATGATGTTCTTAGATTCATATTTACGAGCAAGGTTGTATATCCCCCGATTAGGTGTAATTTTTTATTTAGAGTTAATTATATTTATCTTCGCATTGTGGAGGTTGTACTATTAAAAAAAAGGGGGAGAGAGACGTCCATCTATAGAATGGTAAACTTCTACAAAAGAAATGACATAATCTATGGGGCCTATGAAATTGACCTTTTTGTTTCTCGTTTGGACTAGATAAAATTCTAATACATCTAATTAAGTGGCTAAGTGTGTTTGGATTAGATGGGTTAGTATATAAAAAAGAAATTTTAACCTATCCAAATTCGTTATCAAATACACCCAGAAGGTACACTAGGCAGCCCAACAAGCTTAAAGGAGAGGCAAAAGAGAGAATTACTCCATCTGATCTAGATAGGAATGACTCGACAATAGATTAAATACCACATCACCAACTCCTCTAAAAGCCACGTCACACCTAGGTAAAATAAGGGGACCATCCAATAATTAGTGGAGGATCACACTAGACTATAGATATATAAGCTAATCCTTGACTCCCAAGAAAGGGCAAGTGTAAATCCATTCTTCTTTCCAAGCAATATGAACTTTAGGAGTGAAAGACTTTATTGGAGTAAATTTACCCAACACTTTAGCTTATGAACCACTTAAAACTTTGTGTTTAACAGGCATGCACACACATTGACCTATTTCACCATCCAGAGAGGAGCCTTTCAGTTCTCCCAGCTCATATCTCTCTGTTTTTTGCATCATCACCACCAAACACCTACTCTCCCGCCACAGCACCACCACTAAACACACCACTAAAGAATTGTACAAAAACTCCGAGGAAAAAGGAGTTGTAATGCTTTAATTCAGCAAGAATTTGAACATCACCACCCAGACTTTCTTTGCCACTCTCCACCACCCATTCCAACACGAAGCAATTCATCCATCACCCCCAGTATCTTTACCCAGCATTAACCAAATGAAAGACAAAAGACAAGGATATCTCATATCTAAATTTGACCCTCGTTGCCAGTGAACCAATTGATTCAACCACAAAACATCCAAATTCAACTAATAATTCAATTTCCATACCATACAAATTCAACCCATCACTTCCAATTTCTTGATTTTTGTTGAAAATCAACAGTCATACCGTAGCTTCGATTTTCTATGGTGCGTCAGCTCGGGGGTGCGGTGGTGTTGCAGGTTTTTACCTGGGAAGGGATGACGACGTTTGTTATGCGGTGTGTTCCTTTGGCTGGTGTAGTGGACCAGTGGTGGGCTTACAAAGTGAAAGAGAAGATGGTGGAGGGAAAGAATCAAATTTTCACTTAAGGGCGATTCAAATTATCGATAATTATATTTTATTCTCTTTTAAAAATTAATGATTATATTTTAATTTATTTTAAATTTGAAATTTTTTATATTTAAATTTGGATTTATTTTTTAAAAATTTAAATTTTTATTAAATTTTATATCAAATTAAATTTTTTACTCAAATATTAATTTAAATTTAAATAAAAATTTGAGTCAAAATCTGCTTTTGGGGGCGGGGGATCTGAGTAAAACACAAGAGAACTGGAGCTAATTTTTTATTTTCATTTTTGTCCTCTGTTTTGTTTGTAAAATACCATAAATATCCCCAAAGAGTCACACGTGATGGGCACATAAAAGTTTTGCTCCATTTTTTAAATGATAGTTAGTGGTAAGGATTATATTGCCTCAATATTCGATTTTTAAAAAATTAAATAGATAAAATTAAAATTTTAAAGACTAAAATACCATAAGTGACGAACCAAGGGATCATTAATACAATTTATCATTAAAAGCAAATTTTATGTTGACATCATATCTTTAAAGCAAATTTGATGTTGACATCAAATCTCAATTTTTTGATTAAAAAATATGTGCACAACAGTTATGGTGAAATCTATTTAAAGGATCTAAGAGAATATCTAACATTGATTCAAACGCAGATTTGGATTTAAATTTAAATTTAAATGACACAAAAATTTTCTTTAACTTTAGACTCAAATTTATATCAAATCAAGGTAAAATTTATTCTAGACCTAAATTGAACTAAACTTAAATTCTATACTAAATTTCTACCGATAATTTCTTAACCTATTCAAAATTAAAAGATTTTTCTGACGACTTATTCTCTGCCTCTTCTTGCCTCTTTTTAGTACGTTACTTCCATCGCCGACCACTGGTTAAGGGTGTCAATCGTGTCGCGTTATGTCATTTTCGTGTCATGTCACTTTTGATCGTGTTATTTTCGTATAGCGTCATTTTTGGTACGTGGCAGTAGGGATGACAATGTACTAGGGAAAAATGGGTATTTGTCCCAACTTGTCCCGTCTGAATCGGGGATGGACAATACGTATTGGACGATGGACATATACGAAAATACTCATACGAAGATAAAAGCGGGGATGGACTTACCCTTACCCCCACCCTTCCCCGCCCCCGATGTACCCGTTATATATATATATATATATGTTCAAAGTTGAAGCTTCACCTATGACTATAAGAATGCATGTTAGCCTCCACCAACCTAGCTAAGTTTCCAAGTTTCTATAGAACCATACTGAAATCCACATCCACATTTATTAGTAAATATAAATATTTTTTATGCAATTATTATAGTTTTTTATGTTATATTTTCTTTATTAAATTATAGGTATGAAACTACATGGCAGAAAAGTTTTTCCATTACAAATATTCAAGTAGTATTTTGAACATTTGTTGTTTGTGTTATGTTGAAATATGTTATGCTACATTATGTTATGTTAGATTATTTAGAATATTGTTGGATTATTTAAAATGTTAGATTTATTTAAAATTTTAGATTATGTTAGCTTGAGTTTGAGGTTGGACTTGGGCTTGAGGTTGAGCTTGGGTGGGTACGGGGAAAACGGGGATGGGGACAGGGATTAAAAATTTAACCGCAGATGGGGATGAGAATAAAAACTATACCCGTTAACGAGAGTGGATCGGGGATTGACAGAGTTTTTTTAAGCAGGTACGGAGATGGAGACTACCCCCCTCGCCCGCCCCCGCTTCAATCCACTGACAACCCTACGTGGCAGGTTCATGTCAATATTCGTTTAATAAAGAATTATTTAATTCGACAATAACTCATATAATACTATTTAAAAAATTATAAAATTATTATTTATATCTACAATACTCGTTAAATACATATTTTCTATCTACAGTACCCGTTAATCGTGTTATTTGTGTCGAACCTTAATTTGACTCATTTATTACTTGTATCAACTAATCGTGTTATTTTTGAGTTTTGTGTGGTGTCGGGTTCGTGTTAACAAATAAAATTGACACCCCTATAACATGGCACCGAAGTTTTCACAAATCATTTGAAGGCATTATAGATAAGGTTTTTCCTATTCATCTTCCACCTGCTTTATTTTTTGTATTTTTCAAACCATAATCCCACTCATCTTTCATACTATATAAACCCTAAGTCTTCCCATCAAATTTTTCTTTGATTTTTTTAAGTTAAACACTCTCGGTAATACAATTTTGGACCATCGATTCTTTCTGAAATTTTAAATCTTCACTACCCACAAATTTAAAAAATTTGTCATTTTATTTCTTCAATCTTTTATTTTTGTCAAAAACGTATGTTTTTGTGCTTTTCAAACCAGGTCCATGTTAAAATAATTATATTTTTTTCTTTTTCTTTATCTGGATTTATAAAAAATGATAAGAGATTTGACAATCTTAAAATTCTAAGGTGGTTTCTTTATTCTCATGCAATGTTGTATCCATATTCATTTTTTTTAATTACCCATTTGTGGAGAAATATTAAAATTTCATTTATTTTATCAAATATCATGATTTGAATGACACAAAAAAAAAAAAATTGGGACAATAAGAGAATTTTGCAAAAGATTTAAGTAGATATTTAAATTTATTTATTGGAATACTCTATACCAAATCAAGTTTTTTACTCAAATTTAAATCATGATTAAAGATGCTCTAATGGGTCTCAGGTCGGATTGGATAATCAGATACAATATTTGCTTCGTCTCTAGATAAACAAATTCCAATCGAATTAAAATCGAATTCAACTCAGTAGCCCATTGCAAGTGACACAAAAAAAGATTTTAAGGATACAGATGAAATTTGATGTATTGATTTCACTTTTCTAATTAGAAAAAATAGGTACCCAACACAAATGGTGGAATCCATATTAAGAGATCTAATATGACTCGGGTTGGATCGAGTAATCGAATAAAAATTTTGTTTCATATGAATCATATCCATATAAATGGATTTGGATTGAATCAAATTCGCATTAAAACATAGTTTGAACATCAATTCGACAAAAGGACCAGGTTAATAGGTCAATAATTCATTCGTTTGGTTAATAGTCAAATTGGTTATATAATAAAAAATAGAAAAAATTATGGTTGAATCCTCTTTAGTGGATTTTTAATGAGTTTAGTCTATTAATTAAACTTGTTTAAGAATAAATCCTATTTTAATCTTACTAATAAGTAATTAAGTGCATAATTTTTTAAAAACTCAAAAATGCCTTTCATAAGGAAGACAACACATTTATTGGGAAAACAACACATATGAGTTCTATTCACTCACCCATTTAATGTCTCTCCTATCTCTTTCTCCCTTTTTCTCTCTCTCATATCTATCTACTAGTTAATGCCCGTGCATAAAGGCATTATATAACATAAAACATTTGCTAAATTAAATATTTTTGAAATTAATGGTGTATTTCAACGTGGACGAGCAAAAGGTGTCAGTAACGTGAGATGAGCGTGGATCAGAGCTTCAAGGCTCGTGTATGATGATGCAATCAAATATTGAGGAGATTAAAGGGGTGTACACAGTAAAAATATAGTGGTTCACCAGCTCAAGAGCTCGGTTAGTCCAATCTTCAATGGAGGTTCTTGCTCCTTCTATTTTATTCACGATGATTACAAAGCTGATATGGCTATCTCTTGACACTAGGGTTCCTCCCCATGTTAGGAGGTGTTACCGTGCATTTATATGTCTATTCCCTACTAAGTAGGATCCTGACCGAGATTCTTACCTTTACTTCATGAGATTCTCCCTAATTCTAGGAGAAGATCTTGGTTGGTGGAGATTCGGTGCCTTGATTATAGCTTCCTAACACTTTTAGGAACCTCTCGTGATCTTCCAGTTGTTGCCTTGGTTGTTATTGCCCTTGTTTATCTCGAAGGGACCTCTTGCCTTTCCTCACTCTGGATCCCTCGACTTCAAGGTGACCATTGTTTTTCTGGGTTTTTCAATTCTTTTTCTTTTGGAATCACGATCGTTGCCTATCTCCTCTTCCCCGCTTTGTGGATTCGAACTCCACTGTGCGAATTCTTATTGTCGGGAGGTACAGTGTTGACCCTAGGATTATCAAGGGATGTTTAGTTAGTATTCCTTTTTTTAATAATTCTTTCAACTTGCCTTTCTCTTTGCTAGTCATGTCTGCCTCCTCTGGAGCAACTCCCTCCTCTGTTTCCCTCCTAGGCGACAGGTCTGCCGAGAGAGATTCTGATTTAGGAGATGTAGGTGATAAGATTGACAACTTCTTCGGTGTTGAGGCTGTCGATACCGAGATGGATTCCAAGGAACTCCCCTCATCTTCCTCTAGTGTACCCCCTAGTGCTGACAAGGATAAGGGCAAGGTGAGTGGTGTGGGAGTCATTGGTTCAGGTGTAGGGGCTGCCTTTAGGAACGCTGAACTTGTAGGTTCCAGCGGACTTACCCTTGTTGACCTGAAGGTTTTTAGTGCTCGCTTTCGTTTCCCCCTAGGGGTTCAGCCCTGGAGTCCTAATGAGTACACCACATATGTTCACCATGTTCATAAGAAGGTCTGTTTCGTCTTGGCAACTTTTGATAACGGACTTCGCTTCCCCATTCATCCTTTTATCAAAGCTGTCATTCAGCACTTCAATGTCTGCCCTGCCCAACTCTCCCCCAACTTCTGGGGTGTTCTTGCAGGTTTACTAGTCTTCTGTAAGGACCATAAGCTTGGGGTCCCTACTGTTTCCTTACTTATGGAGTTGTTCAATGTCAAGCAGACCTCCTCCAATGGATTTCTGTATATTTTCAAGAGGATTAAGGCCAAACAGGTCATCTCTGACCTCCCAAGCTCCCATAAGGGCTGGAAGAAACGATTCTTCTTTATAGGAGGTACACAATGAGAGTTCAACTCAGAGGATAAAGCTGATATCCTCCCCATCCCTACAGAGTGGTCTGCCCCCGATAATTTGGGTATGTTTATGCCCAGACCGTATTTACTCCAAGTCTGGCTGCTTTGTTAACTTACTTCTTGTTTTCCTTGGTTTTCTAAGTATTCGACCTAAGCTCAGCGCTGAAGAGGAACGAGTATTGCGAAAATTTAAAAAGTGCACACCAGAGAAATATTTTGAGTTCATCCAACCTTGGGCTCTCGTAGAACATGGGTTTTGCCTTCCTGAGGTGAGGGTTGAAGCTCCCCTTCCACTTTTCATTGTTGGCCTCATCCCACTTTCCATCGAAGATATATCAGGTAACACTTTTTCTTTGTACCATCTCTCCTCTTTTCTCAGTCTAAGGGCGAGGCTTAGCTATTCTTATGTCCCGCAGGTTCGTCATCAATGGAGCCCACTGCTGCTGAACTAAGGGTTAAACTTTCTCAAATGAAGACTATCAAGGGCAGCAATAAGAGCAGCAGCAAAAGTGGCGCCAAACACAAGTCAGGACCCAGCTCTGCCGATGGCTCCACTCTTGCCAAGGTGCCAAGGATAGACATGTCACTCACTCCCTTTACTCCAGCTATCCCAGACTTTTCTTCCCAAGGCGTTTTTCCTATTACTCCAAGCGCTGCTGCGTCTGGACAGGCAACCCCCTCTGCTGCTGAGGTCGAGAGAGTTGTGGAGACGACCTCCCGGATCTTAGCCTCTCTTAATCTGCCTGCTACACCAGTCAATCGTTCCTTTCCTGAGGGTTCCAAGGCTGTGAAGGAGGAGCTCCTCAAGGCAGGCAAAAGTGAGGGCTCCTTTCTTGATAACCCCAACCTTACTGCAGGGGCCCTCTCCTCTATTCTTCTCAATGCTGATAAAAAAAGGGTCTTTTCATTGTCTCTTGAGAATTCAATAAGCTCTATTCTTCACAGATTAACTGCGATAAGTTCTAGCTCACATTTATGACCTCCTATTTCTTTTTGAACTTTCATAACTTTTGTCTGTTTTCCTCTTGCCCCAAGTCTGCTATCCAAGCCAAGAGCTTGATGAACAGGGTCATGTCTGCGTAGAATTCTGCAAAAAATGGTGAGGGCTTATGAAGTTAAGGTTGCCGAGCTGGCTTTTAAAAATGATAATCTGCGAGCTTAGCTATAGGAGCTACAAGAAAAAGTGGGGAAGCAGGTTTCCACCATTGAGGGCTTAGAAGTCGCGAAGGCCAAAGTTGAGGAGGGGGAGAGAAAGACTAGGGAAACCTGGGCCAAGGCTAGCCAGGAGGCTTCTGCTGCTCAGAGCTCTTTTGCAAGTTTAACCAAAGATTTTGTTGCCCTATCTGATGCTAATGGCGCCCTTTGCAGTGGGTTTGAAGAGCTGAATGCTGCTATATCTACAAAGAACAAAGACATTGCCAAGCTGCGGGATGATGTTGCAACCAAATGGGTCTCTGGGTGGCTTGCTTTCCAAGGAAAAGCTGAGGAGACCTACCTTGGCCTGAATTTTAACTTTGATGTTCTTAGTGATGAAGACACAGAGGTGGCTGAAGCAGAAGGTGAAGGTGAGCCCCCGGCCTCTTCAGACGTCCCTGCTGCCGAGCTCCCCTCCCCTGCTGACCTTGCCACTGAGGCTTCAGTTCTCCCACCTTCAGCAGAGGCCCCACATTCAGAAGCTCCCCTCGTTGGATCTTCCCCAAATTCTATTGATTTGCCCGTCACTTCTGCTGAGCTTCCAACTTTTGAACCTGCTTCTGCCCCGGCACCGGCAACTAACCAACAGAACTCTGGCCTTATTCTCCCCTCAGAAACTTAGGATGCAGATCAAGTTTTTTTTTTTTTTGTATAGCTTTGGGCTAATTATCTCAGAATTGTAACATTTTAAAACGAAATTTGAAACAAAAAAGTTAGAATTGTAATATTTTGTATTTAATTTATAGCTTACGACTCTTCTTTCCCTTTGTTTTCCAACTTGTTACTTTATTTTATCATTTATCAAATATGATATTCCTCAACTTTTCCCCTTTTGCTTCAGGGGGTCATTCAGATCTCCTTGAAGTAAAAAGGTTAGGAATAACTGTTGATGTGCCTAGCTGAGCTTCCAGCTCCTCACCCTGCTTCTGTCCGAACTCCAGCAACTGATCACCAGGGTTCTGGCCTTACTTCATCCTCAAAGATTTAGGATACGAAGCCAGTTTTTTAAACTTATCAACTCATGGTTGTGACAATTTTAAACCAGAATGCAACTATGTAACTTCTACTGCGTAGTGCAATCTTCTCAACCCTTTCCCTTTCTTAGCAAATGGATAGGAGATTTGCATGACCAATTTTGCATAAACAGTAGGGGTCTAGTTTTTAGCTATTTGGAATGTAAGACAATGAGTACCTGAAGTCTTACCCTTAAGGAGCTCTCATTTGCTAACCTGCATAGCTGACCTTGACAGACAAATAGGATCTTGGGTCAAACTCTTGCCTTGGTGTAGCAGATCCAAAGGTCAGGATTTATCATGTTGGAAAGAAGTAGACTTTTCCCTTTTGTCCCATGGTGAGGGTTCATCCTTTCCATGCGAAGCAGACTGGCAAATTACTAACTTATGCTATAGTTGAACAACCACTGAGCTCTACGCATCTTAGGGTGAGGGTTCATCCTTTTCACGTGCAGCAGACTGGCTAGGTGCTGACTTGTTGCCAGGGCTAAATAACCACCGACCCGATTTGAGGGGTCCCTTTGACAAGCCTTAGGGGATATGTGCACTTGTAGCCATTGGTCAAGTTCTCTTCCCTATTTTGCGAGTTCGGCCATTTTGATTAAGCGAGGTGGATAGCATATTATCATACTCTGTCCTCTTGTGCTGATGTTCCGAGCTTCGGGGCTTTCATGTACCATTGGCAAGGTGACAACCTGGAATAGCATGCCTAGATGCAGCTACTTGTGTGCATTAAATTTCTCACCTCAGACTCGCTAAACTCCTGAATTGCAAGGGTCTGTTTTGACCTTTCTTTAATGTTTTGGACTCCTCTTTGGAGGTCTGCTTGTTTTATCTTGGGGTGTCATTGATATCTGTTTTCAATGTATATCCTTCCTACCGAAAAGGTTCTTGCTTCCTTAATTTGAAAACCTAGAGACCCACCAACTTAAGGTTTCGTGTAATTAACAACTTCCTAAAAATTTGGGGTCTTCAAAGAATTTCTATAAGTACTGGCTATCACTTCCCCCCGGGTATCCTTTGTTATTCTTGAGGGCTTAATGCCTTATATTTTCTTCTCTTCTCTTTTTCGCCCGAATTCGCTATGTCTGCCCCTTTTTCTGCTCTGTTTCAAGAGCGAACCTCCTTTGGGGTTGAGTGGATGTGACATACTCGCTACTTTGTTCCCACAGTAGTGACGTCCTTCGATTTAGAGAAGATAAGGAAGAAATTCTTTCTTGATTTGGAGTTACCCCTACGTGCTCCAAGCTCCGATGAATCCTGTAATTACCTTCCCCCTAGGAAGACGTGTTTCTTTGAAGCAGCTTTGAAGTTAGGTCTATGTCTTCCCATTCATCCTTCTATTGGATTTATTGTGGCCAATATTGGCTTGTGTCCCTCTCGTCTTTCACCCATGGGATGGGCTGTCATGACCAATTTTTTCCTCTTCTGGCGTCTGCGAGGTAATGGCGAGTTTCCTATGGTTGTCGAGTTTTTCCACTTTTTTACCCTTGAGGAGGATAAAGTTTCATGCTTCGTCTGCTTCTAGTGGAGAGATTTTCAACTTTGTCGTTTAGTATTTGGTCTCCCCTCCTTTCCTTCAGGATGGGCTCAGCGCTTCTTTATTATTTCAAGTGACTCGTGGAGGTCTTCCGAGGTGGGCACTAGAGAGTGCAGAGTCCCTCGGTCCTAGAAGAGCTATTCTTACCGAGGTGAAAGCGATTAGGATCTTTCTATTGGGATCAAATTTTATGATATTCTCTGCTCATCTTGTTTCTTGGTATGCAAGTGTTCCTGGTCTGGACTTACTTGAATTGATAAGGGTGGAACTAATGACCCAAGCTGAGCCCATGTCCTTCTCTGAGCTCATGACATCAGACAATCAGGTCTTGTTTAGTGCTGCTGCGGGTGAACAAGACTTTCCTTTTTTTCCTGAACTTGACTCTTTCTCTTTAGAATCTGACAAAGGTGAAGACACTAGAACCCCTTCGAAGAGGCATAAGAGGGATGGTTCTTCCTCCCCTACCTCAAACTCTGGCCTAGGGAAGTTCTGTTCTCCACTACTGGGCAAAAGCTGATAGATGTTCTGTCATCAACTGAGAAGGAAAGGGATAAGCTGAAAGAAGAGAACCTTTGTCTGAAGGAAAGGATAATTGAGTTGGAGTGACGATTAGGAATTTTGCTTTGATTGTTTCCTTATGACTGCTGATGTTCTGAAAACCTCAACTCTCCCATATTTGCTGCATATCGTGAACGATTTGTAATTTGAAGAAGTCTTTTGTTTTGTAATCTCTGATGTTTCTAAGCTCCATGACTCTTTTGATGAATTCATCGCGAACCCTAAGGTTCTTAACATGAACTGATGAGTTCATCGTTCTTTGTAATGAATTAGTAAGTTCATTCCGAGCTCTTGAGCTCTTCTTACAAACCGATAAATTCATCGTGAGTTCAGGGCTTTCTTTATTAACAGGTAAGTTCTCTGTGAGCTCCAGGTTTCTTTTTATGAACTAATGAGTTCATACTGAGCTCCATGACTCTTTTTTTTTTTTTTTTATGAACTGATGAGCTCATCGTGAGCTCTAAGGCTTATTTTATGAACAAATAAGTTCATACTGAGCTCTAGAGCTCTTTTTATGAACTAATGAGTTCTTCGTGAGCTCTAAGTCTCTTTTTACGAACTAGTGAGTTCATTATGAGCTCTAAGGCTCTTTTTATGAATTAGTGAGTTCATCCTGTGCTTCAAAGCTCTTTTTATGAACTGATGAGTTTATACTGAGCTCCAGGGCTCTTTTTTATGAACTAATGAGGTCATACTGAGCTTCAGGGCTCTTTTTATGAACTAATGAGTTCTTTGTGAGCTCTAAGCCTCATTTTACGAACTAGTGAGTTCATCGTGAGCTCTAAGGCTCATTTTACGAACTAGTGAGTTCATCGTGAGTTCTAAGGCTCTTTTTATGAACTAGTGAGTTCATCCTAAGCTTCGGGGGCTATTTTTATGAGCTAATGAGTTCATTCTGAGCTCTAGGGCTCTTTTTTTTTTTTTTAACAATGGTTTATAATACAAGGCAAACTTACTAAAAAAAATTTCGAAGATGTTCTGCATTCCATGAATGGGGCAAGACTTTCCTTTCTTCCGTTTGTAACTCATAATTTTCCAGTTTAATCACTCGAGAGACTATATATGGACCTTTCCAGTTAGGCCCCAGTTTTTCATGAGTGGGATCCTTTCTTGCCAGCATAAGCTTCCTCAGCACCAGATCTCCAACCTTGAAACTCCTATGCTTGACCTTCTTATCGTAGTACCTAGCTGCCTTCCTTTGGTAGCTCTTTATGTTACTCAGTGCTGCCTCCCTCTTTTCTTCCAACAGATCCAAACTTAGCAGAAGGGAATTATCATTGTTTTCCTTGTTTGCTAATTCTGTTCTAAGTGAAGGGAGCCCAATTTTCACAGGTGCCACTGCCTCAGAACCAAAAGCCAAAGTAAATGGAGTCTCTTGTGTTGCCGACCTAGTGGTTGTCCTATAAGCCCATAGTACTTCTGGGAGGTGCTCCACCCATTTACCCTTCAGATTTTTCAGCTTGGTCTTCAGAGTGGACTTTATAGTCCTGATCGTGACTTCCGCTTGTCCATTAGACTGAGGATGAGCTAGGGCAGAAAAATAGTTCTTTATTCCAAGCTTGGCATAGAAATGTTTGAACTTCAGGTTGTCGAACTGCTTTCCATTATCCGACACAATTGCTCTTGAGATCCCAAATCAGTAGATTGTGGATTTTCAAGTAAAATTTTGAACCTTCTGTTCTGTAATGACTGCTAAGGGCTCTACCTCTACCCACTTGGTAAAGTAATCCACCCTTACAATGGTGAACTTACATTGTCCTACACCAGTGGAAAGGGGCCCTAGTATATCTGGACCCCACTGTTGGAATGACCAAGGGCTTATCACTGAGGTCAGGAACTCTGGTGGACAATGAGGGATGTTGGCATGTATCTAGCAAGCTTTGTATTTTTTGATCAGGTCTGTTGAGTCCTTGAGCAAAGTGGGCTAGTAATACCCCTGCCTTAATGTCTTTCCTGCCAAAGCTCAAGCTCCGATGTGATTGTCACAGACTCCTTCATGAATTTTCCTGAGTATATAATCAGCGTCCTCATTCTCCACGCATTTGAGGAGTGGCGCTGAAAAATCTCGTCTGTACAAGTTTTCCTGCAAAATAGAAAATCTAGCTGACCTGATTTTCAGCTTGGATGCTTTCTTGTTGTCTTCCGGTAAGGTCCCGTTCTTGAGATACTCCACGATGGGGTCCATCCAGCTTGATGAACTCTGCATAAGAAAAACTTCTTCATTCTTAAAACACACAGATGGTTCTACCAGATGCTCTACGGGGATCAACTTGTCCAGATTTTCTTGAGAAGCTGTTGCCAACTTTGCCAAAATGTTTGCTCTCGAATTTTCAGTTCTAGGGACATGTTTGATTTTTACTTGCACAAATTTCTTGATCAATTCTTGCACCTTCCTAAGATAAAGGACCATCTTCTCACCCTTAGCCTCGTAAGCACTCTCTATCTTTTTCACCATGAGTTGTGAGTCACTGTAGATCTCCAGTTGCTCGGCTTCCATTGAATGAGCTAAGCTGAGCCCTGCTATGACTGCCTCATACTCGGCTTCGTTGTTTGAAGCTTTGAATCCAAATCTCAGTGCATATTCAACATCTATCTCATCGGGGGATGTCAAAATCAAACCAACTCCACTGCCATGAGCATTGACAGCTTCATCTACTGAAAGTTTTCATGTGGGGAGGTCAGGTACTAATTGCTCTGTCTCTGCATGTATCCCAGTTGTGAATTCTGCAATGAAATCTATCAATATCTGCCCCTTAATTGCTGTCCTTGGCTTGTATCTGATGTCAAACTCGCTAAGTTCAATGGCTCATTTAACCAGTCTCCCCGATGATTCTGGCTTGTGCAGCACCTGCTTCATAGGTTGATCTGTTGGGACTTCAATAGTATGAGCTTGGAAGTAGGGTCTTAGTCTCCTAGCAGTTGTCACTAAGGCTAAAACGAATTTTTTCATTTTATGATACCTTTCTTCTGCCCCCCCCTTAGAGCTCGGCTGCAGTAGTAAACTGGTTGTTGAGCTCTGTCCTTCTCCTTTACTAGCGCTGCGCTGGTTGAGAACTCTGAGACAGCCAGGTAAAGGGTAAGTACTTCTCCTTCTAACAGACTTACCAAGACAAGTGGGGAACTCAAGTATTTTTTCAATGCTTTGAAGGCTTCTTCACACCGAGCATCCCATTGAAAAGCTTTCTTTAAGACTCGAAAGAAGGGCTAACACTTGTCACTTGATCTGAAAACGAAGGGACTCGGGGCAACTATTCTCCCGGTTAAACGCTGTATTTCCCTCGTATTTGAGGGAGACTGTATATCCAACACTGCTTTTACCTTCTCTGGGTTAGCCTCTATCCCTCTGCTATTAACTATGAATCCCATAAATTTTTTTGCTAACACCCCAAAGGCACACTTAGCAGGATTGAGCTTCATCTTGTATTCTCTCAGGACCTGAAACGACTCTGCTAGGTGCCCAATGTGGAGCTCTGCCTTCAATAACTTGACCAGCATGTCGTCAATATAGACCTCCATGGAGGTCTCAATCTGTTTTTAAAATATCTTATTCACCAGGCGCTAGTAAGTGGCTCCTGCATTTTTTAACCTGAAAGGCATCACTTGATAGCAGTACGTCCCTTGCTCGATTATGAATGAGGTTTTTTCTTGGTCACTGGGATCCATCCTAATCTGATTGTACCCAGAGAAGGCATCCATGAAGCTGAGGAGCTCATGTCCCGTAGTGGCATCTATAATCAAATCTATCCGGGGTAAAGGAAAACTATCTTTCGGGCAAGAACAGTTGAGGTCTATAAAGTCAATGCAAAGATGTCATTTGTCATTTTGTCTTCTTGACTAGGACTACATTGGCTAGCCAGACTGGGTAATCCACTTCTCGAATGGCTTTCGCGTGAAGGAGCTTGCCGACCTCTTCGTTGATGGCTTTCTGACACTCCGGGCAAAGCTCCTCCTCTTCTGCTTAACGGGCTTACAGGCTAGATTCACGTTGAGCTTGTGAGTGATGACAGAAGGATCAATCCCTTTCATGTCCTCTTGCTTCCATGCAAAAAATTCCTTGTTCCTTTTCAGGAATTGGATGAGGAGATCCTTGATCTCCTTGCTCAGCTTGGATCCAACGTAAACAAGATGCTCTAGCTCCTCATCGATTTGAATAGGTTCCAGTTGTTCTGATGGTGTTGGCCTAGTCTCGAGTTCATCCCTCATGTCAAGCTCATCCAATTGGGTGCTCTCAACCTCCTTATTTCTCATGGATGCCATGTAGCATTCCCGTGCTACGCGCTGGTCTCCTCAAACCACTCCAACTCTATTTTCTGTTGGAAACTTCACTACAAGGTGATAGGCAGGGGGAATAGCCCTTATAGAATTAAGCGAGGGTCTTCCAAGAAGCATATTGTATGCTGAAGGTGCATCAACCACCAGGAATTTCACAGTTGTAGTAGTCTGACAGGGTGGGTCACCTAAGGTCAAGATGAGTTGGATTGACCCCAGGGGCAGCACCTTTTCTCCTGAGAATCCTAATAGGTGGGCACTTACTGGTTCAAGTTTTTCCCTCCCTATATCCATTTTGTCAAAAGTAGAAGCAAAAATAATATTTGTCGAGCTGTCATTGTCAATCAAAACACGATGGATAGTCCTGTTGGCCATCACAGCTCTTACCACCAAAGGGTGATCGTGGGGATATTGGCATCCCTCCAGATTTGAATCTGAGAAAGTGATAGCCGTGTCTAAGCGTGGAGATTTAGACACAGTATATACTTCGGGAGCTTCTGTGGCTCTGATTTTTCGCAAGTGGGCCTGTCTGGCAGAGCTGGACCCTCCTCCTCCGATAAATCCTCTAGATATCACTCTGATCTCCCCCATAGGTTGCTGCTGTGGCTCTGGTGCTTGACGCTGAGGGGGTGGGGGTGGGAGAGCTCAATTTTGATTATCATTGGCCATATAGCGTCGCAGCTGCCCTCACTAGATTAGAAATTCTATTTTCCTCTTCAATTGGATACAGTCTTCGATGTGATGACCATGGTCTCTGTGGAAGTCACAATACTTTGTAGGATCCCTTTTTGTTGAGTCTGCTTTCATCCTGGGTGGCCACCTTAAGAATTTTTCATTTTGTACCTCATACAATATCTGAGACACTGTAGCAGTCAGGGAGGGTGAGCTGCCGAGGTGCATACCTTGGTTGTAGCTCTGGTTGTGGAGGGCCGAAGCGATCCCTGACATTTTTCCTTCTCTTCGGGGAACGTTCTCTGTCTCTTCCTGGAGACCTGCCTCGTTCTCTTTCTTTTTTGGGACTTCGTTCTCTCTTATTTTCTTTCTTCCCTTTCTCCTTTCTCGATGAAGAGCTTCCAACCTTGGAAAAGAGCGTTTTCTCACCATTTATGTACTTTTCTGCTTTGGCGAGCACCTCCACCATACTAGCCTAGGGGTTTTTTGAGATAGAAATATCAGGTCTTTTGACTGAACCCCCAGACCTGCTATGAAGGCTGTAATAGAAAATTTTTCATCTGGGACATCCACCTTCAAGGATTCTGAGTTGAACTGTTGGACATAAGACCGTAGGTTCTCATCAGGTCCCTGTTTCACATTTAACAAATGGTAGCTCGATTTTTTATAGGTCCGAGCTCCAATGAAGTGGGACACAAACGAGATTGACAGCTCTTTGAAAGAGAAAATCGAGGCTGGGGGGAGTCTGTTGAACCATGCTAAGGCTGAGCCCTTCAGGGTGATAGCAAAGGCCCTGCATCTCACTGGATCTTGATATCCATGCAACTCCATTTGATTTTTGTAGGTGTTGAAGTGGTCCACGGGATCTTTTGTCCCATCGAAAGCATCCACCTGCGACATTCTGAATTTAGGTGGGAGAGGGAAGTGCAGCACCCCAGCAGTGAATGGGGATTCGGTTTGCTACACTAAGGCATCCATAGTGACTGGGGCTTTGCTCTTCACTGCCTCCTTCATCTAGCTGAGCTCTTACTGGATGTCTTTGAAACGTTGCTCCCAGTGGCGTTCTCTTTTCTCCTATTGATAAGGGAAGAAGTCGCTCCTCCCCCTTCCTTCTACTGGCTTTGTCCTTCCTTGTTGTGACCATTCCTAGGGGACAAGCGAGGTTCTTGCCCCAAAGTCTGGCTATTCTGTCCCACCTCATTAACTTCTCTGAGGGGGTCGAGATGTGGTTGTTCCCTTGGTGGTGGGTTATTCTGGCCTCCTTAGGCCGATCGCACCTCCTGTGGGCGTTGTAGGAGCTTTAAGAGCTCTTCGTTCTGTTTTATCAGACGTTCATTGACAAGACGAAGGGCCTCCATCTCATTATTCATGGGAATGCCCCCCATGGGGGGATCTGCTTCTTGAGCATTTTCAGATTGTCTGTTATTTGCGGCTTCCTGTTGATCTTGCATCCGTAAAGGATTGGTCTGACTTCGGCTCATGTTTCGTGTTGATACCATCAATCACTAGAAAATCAGCTTTATTTGTAACAGGAACAGTCGTTCCCACAGACGGCGCCAAACTGATGGTATATTTCAATGTGGACGAGCAAAAGGTGCTAGTAACGTGAGATGAGCGTGGATCAAAGCTTCAAGGCTCGTGTATGATGATGCAATCAAATATTGAGGGGATTAAAAGGGTGTACACAGTAAAAATATAGTGGTTCACCGGCTCATGAGCTCGGCTAGTCCACTCTTCAATGGAGGTTCTTGCTCTTTCTATTTTATTCATGATGATTACAAAGCTGATATGGCTATCTGTTGACACTAGGGTTCCTCCCCATGTTAGGAGGTGTTACCGTGCATTTATAAGGTCATTCCCTGCTAAGTGGGATCCTGACCGAGATTCTTCTCCTTACTTCGTGGATTCTCCCTAATTCTAGGAAAAGATCTTGGTTGGTGGAAATTTGGTGCCTTGATTATACATTCCTATCGCTTTTAGGAACCTCTCGTGATCTTCCAACTGTTGTCTTGGTTGTTATTGCCCTTGCCTATCTTGAAGGGACCTCCAGCTCTACTCTTCCGAGTTCTATTCGTCTGGTTTGATCTCCTAGGCTAAGCTGACCTCCTAAGCTG
The DNA here is from genome assembly GCA_963454935.2 of Ilex paraguariensis. Classification (NCBI taxonomy): domain Eukaryota; kingdom Viridiplantae; phylum Streptophyta; class Magnoliopsida; order Aquifoliales; family Aquifoliaceae; genus Ilex; species Ilex paraguariensis. The sequence goes on from CAUOFW020003258.1 coordinate 628,042, forward strand.
GCATTTGAGATTTATTTTGAGATATCATCAGAAATCAATTCTTTTAGCACCAACAAAGAGCATATTTTTCAATAAACACTACCCCATGCAACACAATCACAACAATAATCCAAAAATCAAAGTTGCACATGTGCTACTTTGTACAATAAAAAGGTTTGGGGTCTTATTATGCCTAATCTTGGTTTGGTAGTACTCTTACGTTATTTTGGTAAATAAAATCAACTTTATTCAGTAAGAAAATTAGCATTACAGAAAAAGGAGGAAAGAGAAAAAACACCTTAAAGAAAACAATACAAAGCCAGTAATACTAATCAGGATGTTGTAGTTTTAATCAACCATCTAGAATCAAACAAATTCAAATTAACATACTACACAATTTGACATGCAAAGCCAATGAAAATTTTGAGAGTTGAAATTTATATGATAAAAATGCATGTAAAAAACAAAAAGTAACATGAATCCAAACGATAGTAAAACTATTGTTAGGTCCAAATTTGAATTTCATCGATAGTAAAACTATTCCTAGATAATGTCCATGTCAAAAGGCACTATATAATAAACAAAAAATCACAAAAATTTGTCGCGACTAAAAGCATTGCATAATTCAAAAAACTCAATACAAGAAACGGTCATGCATGATTTTCCTATATAACATTTGATGGGCCAAGCCCAAGGGCTCAATTCATGTTATAAGTCTTGTTTAAATAAAAAGCCCACTTAGTAGAGATACAGTATCCAGCCCAAAAGAGTTCACATCTGATCAAGCTTGCCAAGGGAATAAACAGGGTCATCCGAGAGCCTCATCCACGTCACCTTGGAAAAAGTCAACCCACACATCATCATTTGACTGGATCTTATGGGGAGCGTCACAATTGACTCATCCATTGAGAAGATGGCGCTAGCATCACTAAATTAACCTTTTACTTACTGATAGAGACGACTATAAATTGTAAGTCCCGCCAACACTTAGAGGACATCACACTCAATTGAGCACATCTACTATCACTCTCCTATCTATCTTATAGCTTGTATCTCCCTGCTCTCCCAACACTCCTTGAAATAATAAAACATTAGGCGACCTTAACCCTTCAAAGTGAACGTAGGTCACGTTGACTGAATCACTGTAAATCCTTGTCTTGCTTGTCTCTCTACTTAATTACTGCATTAATTATCAGTCACTTGACAAATGGTGTGTAAAGTCAATTTGTGCATCATCAATATAAAAAAAGATTGAATTTTTTTTTAAAAATTAAACCTCGACTTAGTGAGGAAAATTTTATTCAATAATTCAAAATTTTAAATCCTAACCATGAGGACTTAGAACCTTACACCCTATATAGCCATGCGTGAAATTCCTTCCTTATCTGCATGACCAAAAATATCTCCCAGAGACTTGTACACAAAACCGTCATCTGTGGGAGTAAAAAGTCTAATTTGATTTCCTCCTCCACCACCACAAAGCTCAGTTTCATTCCTCCACGATGTCATAGATCCAAAAATCAAACTATGTCTAAGAAAACAAAACCAAAACCAAAAAACAAAATAAAAAAATCATCCACTTTCAACTGATGAAGGAAAAAAGAGGGTATACTTCATAGAAGCCTATATGATTTTAACATAATATTACCAAAACAACACACAAAAATGTGCACAATATGGCCAGAGACAAAATAGGGGCAATTCATTAAAAAACTCAACACACAAATTGACCAAGAAGACGATTTGAAATACTTTGTTTGAAAAATGTGAAGGTAAAATCATTTGTATAGATTTGAAATACTTTGTTTTGCATTTCTCATTTAGTCAATGTGTTTTAAGAAAAGCTTTCGTGAAAAAAAATCAAAAGATTCAGGTATACTTGCATCATTCTAACTATTTGATCTTAGAATTTTTATTTATTTTTTTTAAAAAAAATTATGTGCAGTCTACGTGCTTCATTAATTTTGTATACCTAGCTTTGTGTGATTCGATCAAGAGTTTCAATTACTAATTTCAAAAGAATAATATTATTTGGACCTAAAAATCTGACATAATTTGATGACATAATGATATAACTTCAGTAGAACCATTGGATCAGCACCAAGTTTCAATTTTTGATGGAACTCACAATCAATCCAAATGTTATAATGAATTAAGTCACCAACTAAAATCAATAAACTAGATTCCAATAACATTGCTCATTTCAAAAGTTTTTTGTTGTAATTTGAGTGGCTAGGCAACTACTATGATTGTTATTGAACCTTTTGTTTATCGTATTTTGAACCGTCTAATTGGTTGTCACTTTAGAAATAGCTTATGTCTTCAACTTGAAAAGTAAAATTAAAGAATTTTTGATAATACAATTTGTCTAAAAATAATTATGAAAAAATGAAGTAATGTGAATATTAATTTTGTTTTGTATTTATGTTAATGATGAGAAGAAAAATGATAAGTGGTGGTGAATGTTATAAGAGAGAGCGTAATTGTACCTATTAGTTAAAGTTAGTTAAAGTTGTTGCGTTGTTTTGTTGGGTTCTTGAGATTGATATGATCTTAAATATTGATTATTTATTTTTTTGAATTCTACCTAATTTTTGGTAAAGTGGATTGGTGTATGATGTTTTTCAAGATGGGTTCTATTTTAAAGTCTCACCATATTTGGCCCTAAATATAAGGTGGGATTGGTTTAATAAAGGGGTAGATTGATTTGTCTTATTCATATATAATTCATGATACGGAAAAGGATAAGGTATAAACTCAGAATGTTGTGCTTGACTATGGGTGTTCATAGGCCGGATTATCCACAGGTCTCGTTATCCGACCTAAAAAAAATAGGTCTGCAACTTAATAAGCTCGATAGTTAGCCTGTCCGAGCCCGAGTCCAATATCGATAAAAAAGAAGGCTAGGGTTTACCCCCCAAACCTATTATCTGACCCGAAGCCCGGCCTAATATCCTGCCCAAAAAAACCTGTTAAAACCTGGTCCAAGAGCCCGCGCCACCCTTACTTTGAAAAAAAATTATTCTTTTAGACCATTAAATTTGAAAATTTGAAATAAATCTCCCAATGTCAAAATTTGAAATTTTAAAAATTTAGATATTATAAATAATATATTATTTTCTTTTCCATATATTAAGCATACAAGTTTTAAAGGGTTGAGTAATACAAATGACAAATAGGTGAGTATGTGTCAACCTAATTGAAGTCTATTCATTCTATTAGATGTAGTTTATCTCCTAATCAAAAATAAAATTATTTTTTATTTTATTTTTATCTTTTTTGACTCTACTTTGATTCAAAAATATAATTTACACAAATATTAAGTTATAAAAATATTTATTATTTTTAAATAAAATTACATATAAAAAACCCGCAAATAGACCCACCCAGCAAGTCTGTTCAATAGGTTCGCAGGTTGGACTACGAGTAGCTTACCTCTACTAGAAGCCCGACCCGGTCCGCCCGATAACTCATTTGGATAAGAACTTGAACCTACACTATCCAGGCCCGACCCAAAAAACAAAATTCATTAGCTTAACCCCGCCCGACCAGCCTATGGACACCCCTATGCTTGACCATTGAGTTGACTTTTGGTTTTTATTTTATTTTTATTGTGACATGTTTGTATTTGAACCTTATTATAATATTTATATTATTTGGATCAATGAAATGTTTTATCTTCTGAATTTTTGTTTGTATTATAGTGCCTTTGTGAGCATGGTTAATTGTTTGCAATTTTTGTGATTTATATAGTGTTTTGAGGTACAGACAATTACTAATAGATATATATGTTGCTACAATTCTCAATATAGGAGTTGCTAGTTTTAGTTAAATATAACTATTGAGGGTATTAGACAATGAAGTTTAAAATGACCTTATTTCCAAACAAGTTTTTAGAATGGACTTAAGTCCAAAAAAGTCAACAAAAAGGGATTGACCCCCAAAATTTTCTAAAAAATAAAAATTATTATTAATAAATATGCTAAAAATTAGAATAAAAATAAAACAAAATAGTATGCTTAATATATATTACATCAAACAAAAATTCAAAAATTATCGAACATGTATCCAATTTCTAAGATTGAACCTTACAAAGCTAATACATGATAACATCCACATATGAAAATAATTAAAACCCATGCTTGGGAGTAATGCTTAACTCAAATTGACACCAAAATGATCTCATGATTCATCAACAAACACAAATGAAAAAATATAAATAAAAAAACTGGAACCAAAAACAGAGGTTAAGTAAAAGTGTGTTTGTTAATCTAAATTTAGCATTTAAAATGAATATATTCGCCACTTATTAATTAAGCCTGTTTGATAACTAAAATTTAAACTCTCTTAATATATTAAGTGCTCCTTAAAAATAGATTACAATATTAAGTTGAAAATCTCTTACTTAATTATGAAAGTTGAAAGTGCTCAGTAAAACTATTTTTAATAATATTTTACATATGACAATAATACCCCGAAATATTTTACATTCCTATTAAAACTCTAATTAGTCTTCTCTCAAAAACTCCTAACCTAATATATCCTCTTTGCCAATTATTTTCTTCAACGACAAGTAAGTCTTCTTCGGCCGTCAACTTCCCTTGTCTTCTTCTTCTTCTTCTTTTTCTTCTTTTTCTTCTCTTGTCTATTGCAAACACACATATACTCCCACACACACAATTACACACAAACACATGAATTGTGCGCGCCCGCACACACATTTTAAAGAAATTTAATTTATTCTATTTTTTTAATTTAATTATTTATTAGTTATTATTCTTTTTTTAATCAGATGTTCTTGTTCAATTATTGTGTTATTCAATTTATTATTGTTCATTTATTGTTATTCGATTATTTATTATTATTATTATTTTTTTGATTAGATATTATTATTCATTTATCGTGCATATTTATAAATATTTTTAACTTAAAAAATTGAAGGGTAAAACTGAAAATTAATTTATTTTCAGACGTTAATTTTGTGTAGTTATCAAACAATTTAATTTTATTCTGTATTTAAATTTCAGTGAATTTCAAACAATCTATAAATTCAGCATTTAACTTTTAATTTTTAGACTTCAATTTTTAATTTTTAAACTTCAATTTTTAATTTTGTCCAATACCACCGAAATGTGGCAATTAAGAGAGAGAGAGAGAGAGAGGATCACAAAACCAGAGAGAGACACTTGCACAACTGCATCGAAAAGTCAACAATGCATTTGATCGCAACTCGGAAAAGAAAATACGAAGTGGTAATGACATTTTTTGGACTACCATTCTTCAAATTCAAGTGGATCTGAACAGATTGAGAAGGAATAATTAGTAGCAGGAGTGCCCCGATTGATCAACGTCGCATCCGGCTAGTCAAGGTTGTCATATAAACTTTGGCTGCGAGTGCTGCATCAGTGACCCTTGTTATGGCTGCGAGTGCTGCATCAACGATACTTTTCGTAGAAAAATCTTCTCCGGTGAAAAAAATAAAGCTTAATGGTAGATGAATTTTAAAAATATACTTAAAAATTAGACTTCATAATTTCAACTATTGAAGAGATAGTGAACTCTAATAAATATTGAAACCTACAATTAAATTAATGATTGAAATTATCAAGTCTAATTTTTAAGTGTATTTTTTAAATTCATGTATCATTACTCAAAGTTAAAATTATTGATGTGCCCTCAAAGGGCTCTCATTAATTCCTTTTTTGTCTTTTTGGCAGATGTGACGGCAATATCACCAAAGGTATCCACTCATGTTTTTGCTCTCATTTTCTACTGCGCTGTAGTTTTGTCCGGTAGGTAAAAGATTTATTGATCGAAAAAAGAAATCTAGAAAAAAAGTTCAACACCTTCAACCAGAGCATACAAAGAAATTATCAGAGGGATCCTTCCAGAAAACTGTCTGATACATAAAGTATAATCTCTCACAATCCAATCCAAGAGACTACAATCTAAGTGAAGTATTTGCCAATACTAATCGGAAGAAAGACGATACTTTGCACCGGACACGGCCGGCCCAATTATAGAAGTAAAAAAGCTTGAACTTTTAAGTCCCATAATTTTAGATAAATAGTTGGCCTACTTTATAATTTTAAGTTTATGAAAAATAAAAATGATAAGTTATACAAAAAAGCATTAGTTAAAATTTAAGGTCAATCAAAAAATTTAATTTTAATAAATTTTTGAACTCATGATTCATCCCATAATAATAAAAACCTAAAAAATAAAAATTTTATTAAAAAAAATTGATGGTATACTCAAAACTCTAAGTCATAATTCACCTATTCATTATTAACCACATCTCCTCTCTCTCTCTCTATAAAGCCCCTCTCTTTCATTTTTATTCTCACTCTTTATATCAATTTCAAATAAAGAGTTTTTTTTATTGTTTATTTAACTTAAAAAATAAAATTAATAAATGCTGATAGTTTAAAAAAATTTATCTTAAATATTTTTTTTTACATTGATAGTTTATATTTATTTTAAAAATAAAATATTTTAAAGCAGGTTTTATAAATGAAAGAAAATACTCTAATTGAGACATCAATTTATATAACAAACATTAGATGTTTTTTTTCAATTGTATGTATTTCTTATAGAATATTATTATTAATTTTTGTAAGAGTTACTTCTACAAAAAGAAGTTGTTTAAAATTAAAATAGATAAAATCTTATTTAAAATTGACTATCACAAGAAAAAATAATTAAATTAGCGATATTATAAATGAAAAAAAAAATTTGATAACAAAATTTAAAAATAAAAACTCAATTTATATTTTTACAACTCAAAAAATAAAAAGAATTAATTTTAATCAAATTGTTAACACTAAAAATAAAAAAAACCTCAAAATAAATTACGGTTTTAAACTTCAAAATACCTTGAGCCATGCCCCGCACCAGAGGAGGGATCATTTGTGGGAAAGGATATCGCCTTAAATTTACAAATCTATCATAAGTATCAACAACTTACAGTTGCTCGCGAAACATATGGACTAATTTATTGAAACAGTAAATCCACAATCTAGCATCTCTTACCCATGTAACTTATTCTAACGTCCCACGCCACCAAGGAGTGACTCTGTACCGGACAGGGCATTAGCAGAAACACTCCCCAATGATGATGAAGGGAATGACATTGCAAACTCGCTTGACATTTCACTCCCCACTAATGCAGCCATGCCAACACCTGCGGCATCCATAAATACTTCCGGCAAGATGGCATCTCCATCCAAATATTGCATCACTTGCCTCATGCTAGGCCTGGAAACTGGATTATTGCGTGAGCAAAAAAGACCCAGCTTCAAAACCAACTCCATTTGTTTCACCACAAAATCACCTCCTAGTCTGGGATCACTTGCCTCAAGTATTGCTCCTTCTTTCCATTTCTCCAGAACCCACTGAACCAGAATCATATCATCAACGGCTCCATGTACCTTTAGAGGCCTTTGTCCACAAGCCACTTCGAGCATAAACGCTCCGAAAGCAAAGACATCGGTGCTAGTAGTTGCCTTACCAGTTCTAGCAAGCTCTGGAGCAAGATATCCAAAAGTTCCAACCACATGGGTGGTTGCAGGGTTTTCGCCATGATCATACAATCTAGCAAGCCCGAAGTCTCCTAGCCGCCCGTTAAAATTAACATCCAATAGGACATTGCTGGCCTTGACATCTCTATGAAGAACAACTTTTTCCCACCCTTCATGCAGATATAGCAGGCCTGATGCTATCCCTCTAATGATTTGATAGCGTTGTGCCCAATTAAGGCTTGGTTTCTCGTTGTTGTGTAAAAACTTGTCAAGACTTCCATGGGGCATAAAATCATAGACCAAGAGAAGCTCCCCCTTTCTTCGGCAGTAGCCGAGGAGCGCTACCAAGTTCCTGTGCCTTAGCCTACCCATGCTAGCGATTTCAGCCACAAATTCCTTCATCCCTTGATTTGAATCATGAGAGACTCTCTTGACTGCTACTTGTGCGTTAGAAGAAGGAAGTACTCCTCTGTAAACCTGTCCAAAGCCTCCTGCTCCTAGAAGCTCTTTTTGGTTGAACCCCTTGGTTGCTTTGTAGATATCCTTGTAGGAGAACCTCTCAGGTCCATATTCCACTTCCCAATCCTCGAGTATTTCTGCATACTTTCTTCTCCGTTGTATGTAAGCAATCCCAGCCATTGTGATGATCAACGCAGCCAGTACTGTTGTGGCTGAGATTGTAACATCTCGATGTAATTTTCTTTTGGATTTTTTGGGCCAGGGAACTGAAGGAAGTTTTGATAGTTCTAGGCTTTGTGCTAGCCCACTTTTGTTGAAGCTCCACCCCAAAATATAGTGGTTGCTTACCGAAAGTTTAACTGGTCCGGCAGCTGCAGAGAACCCAACATACATATAGTCAAAGAGAATTTGAGAAAGATCAATCGACGCTGACAAGAGAGGTTGATTTGGCTTTGCGACGCTGATAGGAGCTATTGTAACGATGATAATCTTTTTCACTCCATCATAATCTATCCAAACCTGCGTTGGGGTTTTACTGGTAAGATCCAAGCCCTTGTTGACCCCTTCTGTATTAGAAAAATATGATGCAGTAACCGACGCATTGGAGTTTAGGCTGTTTATATCAATTCCCACATGATTGCCATCAATATCGTCAAAATCTGGGTTCTTCAGAGTATCAAACTCGACTCCAAACACATGATTCGAGGTGAGGCCGTTGTTGGTAGAATTGAAAATTCCCAAAAACTGGTTTGTCATGCCTGCCTTGGTGAAGTTGAGAGATGGTGAGATGATGAAGGCAAAGCCATGGCCATCTGGAATTCCCAATTCAGGAGTAATGGCAAATACAAAATAAGTGGAAAATGAAAGAGACTGAGCCGATCCAGATGAGGAGGAGTTAAATTTGACAGGAATTGGGTAGAAAGCATGGCCAGTTTCTCCCTGCGAAGTGTTGGTTAGCTGCAAGAGGCCATTGGGATGGATTACAGCTTGCCCATCAAGATACAGGTTGGATTGACGAAAGCCATGGTAGATGAACTGGGTGCCATCTTGAGCTAAGGCCAAGAGTTTTATGGACATAATAAGGAGGAAGATCAAGAAATTAAGAGGCCTTAGAGCTGTGGCCATTAAAGGAGAGAGAGACGTTTTCTTTCTTTCGTATTGGAACTTTAAGACTTTTCAATGGCTTTTAAATGTGGATCCGGCCTGGTTATTATTTAATCACTGAAAAAGTAAGCATTGAGACTTACTATTGCAATAGGAAAAAAAAAAAAGACTTACTATTGCTGTCATCCTTTCATAGGGAGAGGTGGTAGGGGCCATGGGGTCAACCCTTGGACAGGAAAATAAGCACCTCAGCTTTTGAACCTAATGACAGAATTGATGTTGTTTACCCAAAAACAAACCAAAAAAAATAATTGATAGGATTGTTATCTTTTTGGTGACTGAAGGAGGAAAAATTGGCCGTGAAGGGAGACTAACTAGGACTACCATTTGAGCGTGAAAAATTGAATAAAGATCCAATCGGTGTTTCTCTGAAAAGTTTTGGGATGGGATTTTTAAATTTTTTTTAACCAAATTCTCTGTGTAGCTCACAGATTCTGGTGGTGGTTTTTGGATTAGCATGTATTAAATTTCACTTAAATTCAAATACACAGTGTATAAGTCATTATTCAAGGATTTAAATTCCGTGTTTGGGAGGTGGAAAACAGGCTAATCTTCCCATTGTTAATAAAACAATTCAAAGTTGCTTTTCCGACACAAAGGTTTGGACTTTTATGACTCAAATGGTCATTCCAAAGAATTTTCCAAAAAAGGATAATATTATATTGTGGGATACAATGGATTTATTTCGACTATAGAATATAGACACTTGGGTTTGGCAAACAACCGCAGTTGCATTCACAAAGGAAAGTTCTACTTGACTCGAATCCTCTTTCATAGCCTAATATGGGAAACTCTATGAACCGACAGAGGTATCCCGCTATTTATTATTTTTATGATAAAATTATAATTATAAGAGAAAAGTTAAAATTACTAAAGAAGACTATAATCAATCACAGATACACTTAATCCATTATAGATTTTTATCTGAATAGTTGTAATTTTTTTTTTATGAGTTGTAATTTTACATAAAATAGAAATGTTTGTATGAATCTCAATATATTATGATCGATCATAATTTTTAAAAATTATAATTTAATATTAAATAATTATAAATTTTGATACAGTATCTCTTTTAGTATCCCACCTAATAAAAAAGACAAGTATCCATTGCAATAGGACAGACCAAAACCGAAAGACAAAGTACAGTACCTCCTCCGGTAACCTAACTTTTCCCGCCTAATAAAGAAGACAAAGAACCCATTACAATAGCACAGACCAAAACCTAAAGACAAATTAAGCGTTACATCACAGAATATAATAAAGCTCAGGATGTCATTGCGTGGTTGGTCAGTTGGTCTTTTATGACGGCTGGGATACGACTTGCGTAAGTGATTCTCCGTGTGAACTTGAAGGGTCTTCCTACGGTACCCATTTTTACTTTTTTTAGTATAATATTGAAAAATGATAATTCATTGTTTATTTATAATCGAGGAGTTATAATGAATATTATTTTGTCTTTTACTGACTGGAGCCTTGACAAATTCATAAAAAAAAAAAATTCAAACAAGGATGACGAAAGCAGAGAAAGAAGAAGATAGAGTTGGAGAGTTTTTTTTTATCACGAACCATCCAAGATATTATAAATTAATTAGTAGGTTGAGATTATAGTAATTTTATATTTAATAAAAAATAAATACACTTCAAAATGTTTTAGAATAAAATTATCATATTTTTGGATGTAATGAACCCATAATGGTGGAGTAAGGGTTATCACTCTATAGATGTGGTTATTAGGTTTAGGGGTAGTTAGAGTTTGGTTAGTAAGAATACCAATTTTATATAAAGTTATCACTTTTTTTTGGTAAGAGTACCATTTTTTGAGCAAAATTATCATTTTTTTGGGTAAGATTACCATTTTTAAAAAAATAGTTACCACCATTTGGATAAAAATACAATTTTTTTTGTGTAACATTTTCACTTTTTTTTATAAGATTACCACTTTTGAAAAAATAGTTACCACTGTATGGGTGAGAATATAACTTTTAAAGGGGAAGATTATTATTTTTTGGTAAGAAAACTATTTTTGAGGAGTAAGGTTACCATTGATTGTGTAAGAATACAACTTTTTTTTTAGGGTAAGATTACGACTATTTGAATAAGAATACAACTTATTGAGGGTAAAAATACCAATTTTGGGTAAGAATACCAATTTAGGGTAAAAATACAATTGATTGGGTAATGTTAAAACTATTTGGGTAAAAATACATTGTATTGAGAGTAAAATTACCAATTTTGGGTAAAAATACTACTTTTTGAGTGAATCCTTTTTTTTTTTTTGGTAAGGTTAAAACTTCTTTTTGTAAGATTACCATTTTTGATAGCTAAGGATGCCATTTTTGGGGGTAAGGATGCTGATGGGATGGGGTAAGTATACAACTAGATTACAACTCTTTGACTAAAATACAATTTTTGGGATAAAAAAGTTACTATTTAAATAAAATTACCACCCTTAAAATTGGTTAGATTACCAATTTTTGGCCTAAGGTTACTGGTGATTGGGTAAAAACACAACTTTTTTGGGTAAGAAGGTTACTTTTTTGAGTAAGGTTACCATATTTTTTGTAAAATTAACACTTTTAGAGGTAAAATTACCATTTTTTTGGTTAGTTTATCACTTTTTTCTTTTCATAAAATTAGGACTGGTCTTAGATCAAGCTTACCGATTAAGCATACCGATCTTAAATCATGATGGGTCCTGACATGTTTAGCGATCTAGGTTGTCGATCAAACTTTAGCCTAAATCAGGACCAATCTAGGCATGTTTAACGATCAAGATTACTGATCAAGCTTTAGCCTAAATCAAGACTAATCTTGGCATGTTAGCGATCCTACTAATCAAAAACCTTTCATCACATTACCCAAATACCGAACTCAAGAACCCAAACCCGAAATCGAATTAAAAATCAAATTTTTTGGTAATTATCATCTACTCCCACGTTGGATAGAAATATTTTCAATCAACCTCAACACAATTTTTATTCGTACAATTCAATTAAAATTTGAGTTTATTAATTTTTTTAACATATTAAAATTCAAACCAATTAAAATTCATTTGTATACAAATATTTAAGATGATTGAGCTGATTAAAATTTATTTTTAGCGAATTTTAAGTCTATTAGCATGAAATTCAATGTTAATTTGATTAACTGAATATTAATTGGATGAATTTGTATATTACTTTGATATTGATGTGATAAATTGAAACTTTATTGGATGATTTAGGATATTAATTTGATAAATTGAGTTTTAATTAGTTGAATTTGAAGATAAATTATATGAATTGAATGATAATTTGACGTTAATTTGTTGAATTGAGTGTTAATAGAATGAAATTAAATATTAATTTGTTGAATTTAATGTTAACTAATTGAGTTTTAATGTTAATTTAATGAATTGAATATTTATTAGATGAATTAAATGTTAATTTAGTGTTAATAAGATAAATTGAATGTTTATTAAATGAATTGAATGTTAATTTGATGAATTTAACGATATTTAATATTAATTTGTTGAGTTCAATTCTAATTGGATGAATTTGGAGGTTAATGTGATATCAATTTTTTGAATTGCATGTTAGTTGACTACTTTATATGTAAAATTAAAAATATTGATATTTTAGATATCAATTTGACAAAATGTCCATCAACAATTAGAAAATCAAGCTCTTTTGTCATGACCGAACCTTGTTTGTCATCATCTTTAGCAATAGGTTAATAACAGTTTTATCCCAAAAATATGGACGTTTTATTAATAGGGTCCTTAAAGTTTGAATTTTGTCAATTTTATCTCTAAAATATTTAATTAACATGCAATTAGCAAATTGATATTACATTAACACATTCAATTCATCAAATTAACAATAAAATTTAACTTAATAAATATTAAATTCATCCAATTTATATTCAAAATCATCCAATTAACTTTCAATTCAATTTCATCCAATTTATATTTAATGTATCAAATTAACATCAAATTAATATTTAATTTTTTAAATTAACATTCACTTCCATCTAATAAGCATTCAACACATCAAATTAACATTCATATCCATCTAATTAACACTTAATTCAGCAAATTAACATCTGAAATAATACAATAAAAATTCAATTGATCAAATCAACAATAAGGTAACATGCAATTTAATCTAATTAATATTTAAATCCGTCAAATTAACTCTAAATTAACATTTAATTTCATCGATTAAATATTCAATTTATTAAATTAACCTTCAAATTCAACTAGTTACATTAAAGTAATCAAATTAACTTTTAATTTTATTTAATTAACACTCAATTAATTGAATTAACTTTCCAAATCAAATAATAAAGATTCAATTTATCAAATTAACACCAAAAGTAACATATAATTTCATCTAATTAATAATCAATTCATCAAATTAACATTCAATTTTATTTAATAAGCATTTAATTCATTAAATTAACAATCAAATTCAACAAGTTAACATTAAATTCAAATTCATCCAATTAACATTGAATTGAATTCATCTAATTTATATCCAAATTCATCCAATTAACACTCAATTAATTAAATTAATATCCAAAATTATTTAAAAAATATTCAATTTATCAAATCAACACAAAAATAACCTGTAATTTCATCCAATTAAATTTAATTTATTAAATGAACACCAAATTAACATTCAATTCATCAAACTAATATTCAATTTCATCTAATTAACTTTCAATTTTTTCTAATAAGCATTTAATTTATTAAATTAATATTCAAATTCAATTAAATTAATCAAACAAACTTTCAATTTCTTTCAATTAACACTCAATTTATTGCATTAACTTTCTAAATCAAGCAATAAAGATTTAATTTATCAAATTAACACCGAAGTAACATACAATTTCATCTAATTAATATTCAATTCATCAAATTAATACCAAATTAACATTTAATTTTATCTAATAAACATTTAATTCATTAAATTAACATTCAAATTCAACTTGTTAACATTAAACTAATTTTTTAATTAACGTCAAATTAACATTCAATTCATCTAATTTATATTCAAATTCATCCAATTAACACTCAATTAATCAAATTAACATCCAAAATTATTTAATAAATATTCAATTTAGAAAATTAACACCAAAATAACAAAGCAATTTCATCCAATTAAAATTTAATTTATCAAAGTAACACCAAATTAACATTCAATTTATCAAATGAATATTCAGTTCATTAAATTAACACCAAATTATATCTAATTAACATTCAATTTTTTGTAATAAATATTTAATTCATTAAATTAACATTCAAATTTAAGTAGTTAACATTAAATTAATCAAATAAACTTTCAATTTCATTCAATTAACACTCAATTCATTAAATTAACTTTCCAAATCAAATAATAAAGATTCAATTTATCAAATTAAGACCAAAGTAACATACAATTTCATACATTTAATACCAAATTAACATTCAATTTTCATTCAGTTAACATTCATTTTTATGTAATAAACTTTTATTTCATTAAATTAACATTCAAATTCAACTAGTTAACATTAAATTAATCAAATTAACTTTAAATTTCATTCAATTAACGTTAAATTCATCAAATTAACCACAAATTAACATTCAATTCATCTAATTTATATTCAAATTCATTCAATTAATATTCAAGTAATCAAATTAACACCCAAAATTATTTAATAAATATTTAATTTATCAAATCAACACTAAAGTGACATTCAATTATATCCAATTAAAATTTAATTTATCAAATTAATATTCAATTCATTAAATTAATATTATTTTTTTAATTAAACCTCGATAATACGAGGATAAATATTATTAGTACCAAACGTGAGTCCCTTTTTAATGACTAAATTGAATGCTTGATATGATTATGCTATGGAATTCAAAACCATCCCACCACCATTCTTGAAATCCAGCCCATGAATCATGTTGGAGTCTTCTAGCAAGAGGCAAAGTGGAGTCTCCTAATTCACAACGAACTGGGCTGAAGCAGAAAATCCAGTTGAATACTAACGTGAACACAGTGCCTGCATGAATCTGCTCCAGCTGATTCTGAAATCCAACTGATAGCCTGCTGCAAGAAATCCAGCTGAAAGAGCCCAACTCAAATAACCAGCTGCAGCATCTCCAGCTAAAAAAGAACAGTGACGTAAACAGTCCACTGGACATATCCCCGAAAGTCCTCTATGAAACCGTAGTTGAAAATCCTCCGTGAAACTCACGTTTGGTTCAAAAAGCACCGGACATATCCTCGAAAGCCCTCTATGAAACCGTAGTTGAAAATCCTTCATGAAACTCACGTTTGGTTCAAAAAGCAGTAACTTAAATCCTCCATTTAACGTCTAAATCCGTATGGATTTCTTTTTGCTTTGGAATTTTGAAGGCTAGCTTGGATTTGGACTTGGTCATTATTGTTGAATTTTTCACGGCTGGGATATTTTTCAACACCAACGCTAAAGCATCTAGCTCCTCTTTTTTTTTTTTTTATCCTCTTCTTTAGCTCAATTTTATCGAGTATTGACAGTAGCTTTTTGGATGAAGCCATAAAAGAATTAAAATCATCTTCTCGAGCCAAAGTCTCCTCCTCACCATCGGAGTAAAAACCCCTTGTGTACTCGTAAAGAGAAGACTCCTTAACATAATCATCCTTTGGAACGAATTCCCTTTAACTTTAAGGCTTTGTAAATCTCTTTTCTTGACACGCTTGGAATAATATTCCATTGACTATGAATACTCTTATGACCTTCTGCCACCATTTCTTGAGTAATGGATTCTGACACAACATTCATCGACAAAGGTTCAAAATCTTGCAAAGAATAAGGGCTGTAAACTGACAAAAACTTGAATTAGGGATAAGGACTCATCGATTCCATCATTCGAGACATCTTTAGAAGTAGTAGCAGCTTCACCACTCTTAAGTAATTGATCATGGCCAGAAATCAAATTAATATTCAATTTCTCAAATTGATACCAAATTAACATTCAATTTCATCTAATTAGCATTCATTTTTTTTTCTAATAAGTATTTAATTCATTAAATTAACATTCAAATTCAACTAGCTAACATTAAATTAATTAAATAAACTTTCAATTTCATTCAATTAACACTCAATTTATTGAATTAACTTTTCAAATCAAACAATAAAGATTCAATTTATCAAATTAATACTAAAGTAATATACAATTGCATCTAATTAATATTCAATCCATCAATTTAACACTAAATTAACATTCAATTTTCATCTAATTAGTATAAAATTTTATCTAATAAGCATTTAATTCATCAAATGAACATTCAAATTCAACTACTTAACATTAAAATTAACTTTTAATTTCATTCAATTAACACTAAATTCATCAAATTAATGTCAAATTAACATTCAATCCATCTAATTTATATTCAAATTTATCCAATTAATACTCAATTAATCAGATAAACATATAAAATTATTTAATAAATATTCAATTCATAAAATTAACACCAAAGTAAGATGCAATTTCATTCAATTAATATTTAATTCATCAAATTAACTAGTTAACATTAAATTCATCAAATAAACATTTAATTTCATCCAATTAATATTAAATTCATAATAATTAACACTAAGTTAACATTCAATGCATCAAATTAATATTCAAATTCATCCAATTAACACTAAAATCAAAACATTTACTTCAAAAATCATCCAATAAAGCTCCAATCTATCAAATCAACACCAAAGTAACATGTAATTTTATCTAATTAATTTTTAATTGATCAAATTAATATAAATTAATATTCAATCAATCAAATTAACATGCAATTTTATCTATTAAACATTGAATTCATGATAATAACATTCAAATTCAACTAGTTAATATCAAATTAATCCAATTAATGTTCAATTTACTCAAATTAACAATCAAATTCAACTAGTTAACATTAAAATAATATTTAAATTCCATGATAAATTGAATCTTTATTGAATGATTTTGGATGTTAATTTGATTAATTGAGTGTTAGTTGGATGAATTTGGAATATAAATTGGATGAATTGAATGGTAATTTAGTGATAATTGTATGAATTAAACATTAATTGGATGAAATTAAAAGTTAATTTGATAAATTTAAAGTTTACTACTTAAATTTAAATGTTAATTTTATTAAAATTAAATGTTATTTTGATAAATTAAACATGAATTTGATGTTAATTTGATTAATTGTATATTAATTGGATGAAATTTTATGTTATTTTGGTATTAATTTGATAAATTAAATCTTTAATGAATGATTTTTGAAGTAAATTTGTTTTATTTAGTGTTTATGTGTTAATTGGATGAATTTGAATACCAATTGGATGCATTGAATGTTAATTTAGTGTTAATTATTATGAATTTAATAGTATTTAGATAAATTGAATATTTATTTGGTGTTAATTTCATGAATTGGATATTAATCGGATTGAGTTAAATTTTAATTTTTTGAATTTAATATTAATTTTGTGTTGATTTATTGAATTAAATATTTATTGGATTAAGTTACATGTTATTTTGGTATTGATTTGATAAATTGAATGTTTATTGGATATTCGAAATACAAATTGAATATTTTAGATGTCAAATTAAAAAAATTGATACTTTAGATATCAAATTGACAAAACATGTAGAGGATAAAAGTGTTTTTATTGGATCGGTTATGATTTGTCATGACTGATCCTGATTTGGATACAAAATCAACGATTGGTAATGTTTGTCATGGACCGGTCCTGATTTTAGGATCGATAAGCATAAATCAGGATCAGTGAGTCATAACTCACGATCGGTCTTGATTTAATGTAAAGGACAAATTTTTGTTACACCCCTTCTAACTTACTATATCTTTAAGGACACCCCTCTATTTTTTGGATCATCACTAACATCCCCTGTCTATTAATGACATTAACTAGAATGTAATTTTACTACATTGTCCATGATATATTTTAGGAAAAATATATTTACATCCCTCTAGATAGACATATCTTTAATTAGACCTTATCTATTTTTTTAATTTTTTTACATATTAAAATTTGGGTCGATTGAAATTCGATTTGAGCAAATTAAAATTTATTTTTTGTATATTAACATTTGAGTTGATTAAAAATTATATTTTTATACATATTAAAATTTGATTCGATTTGATTAAAATTATAAATCAGCTCGAATCAAATTTTAATTAAATGACATTGAATTTTAATCAGCCCAAATTTTGACACATAAAAAAATACAAAATTTAATCAATTCAAATTTTAATACATAAAAAAATTTAATTAGCCAGAATTAAATTTTAATTGGCACGAGTTTTTATAAGAAAAATATAAATTTTAATCGGCTCAAATCAAATTTTAATCGGTGCTAGCGGCTCAGGTTGAGCTCAAATCGGCTTAAATTTTAATATGTAAAAAATGAAATTTAATCAACTCGAATTTTAATATGTAAAAAGATAAATTTTAATTGGCTTGAATTTTAATATAATTTTATGTAAAAAGATTGTTTGAGATTTATGTAGGGACAATTTTGGTATTTTGGATGATTTTTTTTTTGGTTAAAAATGGTGATTTAATGACAGGGTGTCAATGATGTTTAAATATAAACTAAAAGGTAGTGTCAAGGATGTTTTGGATAATAGAAGAGGTATCTTTGAAGAAATGAGAAACTAGAAGAGATGCAGTTGAAATTTTCCCTAAAAGAAATCACCACAATCGGTCCAGGATCGGTCTTACATTGAATCAAGATTGGTCCTAGCTTGTCATGACTGGTCTTATCAATTTTAGGGTAAGCTACAACTTTTAGGATAAGTTATCACTTTTGTGGAATAAGTTATCATTGTTTAGGGGTAATATACCACTTTTTTAGGAGTAAGTTACCATTTTTATGGGATAAGGAGTTACGCCCCTAAAACTTGGGGTCTTTTTTCAACCGTTGACCACTCGTCAACCTACGGAAGTACCCATGATTGTTGTACAACCCGACATCATGTCAATAGCATCCCCTTCACCAGTATCATCATCCACACGTCTAACCCGTGTACATTATACCATTTGACCAACCAAGATCTAATACACCACTATTTATCCTCATTTTATGTCCATTTATATCATTGGAACCAAAGAAACCAAAGTCCAAAAGCATGGTAAAACAGTTTTTAAAATTTTAGAATTTTGGAGAACCTATCGGTAGATTTTGCTTGATAAACAAAATTCTACCTGTACGCAATCCTACTGGTAGGTTCTACTAGTAGGTGTTGCCCATTGGACAGTGATCTACCGGTAGGTTAATATCCTACCGGTACGTTTTGTCCAGATTTACCTGTTTTTCATTTTCAATTCATTTCAAAACATATTATTTCCATCCAACAAATGTATATTGAAGATTTTCATATTACACAAGGTCCGTACACAATTCCACTATATTAATTTACATGCCAAAACTAAGTTTTGATAATCATTTACAAGAAATCCAAATTAAAGCCACATTCCGGCTTTCTTCATCCTTGAGGTCTCATGTGAGGGCCTTCCTCTGGCGTGTATCCTGCACCTGAAATATTTTCTCGTATAAGGTGAGCCACGCCTAGTAGAGTATTTTCTACAGAGGCTACTTCCCAACCTAAATGCATATGAATTGTTCATACAACCTTTAACAAGCTACAACTGTTCCAATCAAGATCAAGCAAGTCTATGATGGAATCTAACACATCATGGCATGATATGAGATGACACTCACTCATTCAACTCTACCCGAGCCCTCTCTGACTCCTTTCACCTATGTAATGCTATAAGTGTAAAATCGGACTTTCATGCCCCTGCCATTGGCATTACACACCCAATGACTATTTTAAATAAAAATCTTCGGGTCTTTCTTGGGGTGGGTATTTATGGACTTATTCCAACGACACCCAATCGACACGAAATTTATGGACTTCCACTAACGGTTTCGCATACATCGACACACTTTATAGGCTCTTGTACCAACGGAGTGCATATTCGATCACCATGTCTCTTACTTGAGGAATAGTCTAGCCCTTCTTGCTAACCCCGACCTAATTCTTTTTCCCAATGCAACCGTGCGACTTAGTCGGATCTTTGATCCCATTTTCTCGAGTCCACCCATCATCCACCTCTATTGAGTATGATGTCAATCATGCACACTCACACCCACACTCATGTCAATGAATGCGGTTCCTCCATGCAAATGCAATGTAATGCACCATTGCTATATCAATGTCATACCTATATGTAATGAATGCCACATGAGCAAGTTTTACCACATATCTACATATTCCATGACCAATTATATCATATGCATATAATCACCAAACTTTAACACAATGTTAATATATCAATAAACATATATCAACATTTTATTTCCAACAACATATCCCAAGCATATTATCACATAATATATACCAATAACACACTTCATTCACAAAGGCATAATAGAAACACATAGCATGCCCAGACAATACCAAATTCTATGGAATTACATAAGTAATTTTCACATATTAATTCCAAACTAGGAAATCAGTTAAAACCATTTCTATACCCATGTTCATTCCCATTTTCAATACCCATTTCATCAATTTCACAAACATAGGCAAGTGTTAAGTCTCTAACAACCTACCCATCTCATATAATACCCTAGGTTAGAAAATAAACCAAAGTAGGAAGGAACCTTACCTCTTGAAGCGTAAAACGATGTTGGGAAGCTTCAAGAACCCAACACAAGTTTGAATCTCTACCTTCCCAAAATCTTGCACTTGGAACCTTCGGTGAAACCCGTCATTTTTGGAGTGGTCGTGTAGCCCTTGGCGTGTAGAACAAACTTTGTTCTTAGCTCGGGTGGATTTGAGCACTCGATCTCCGTAGATCATAGAAAGAAGTGGAGAACTCCCTTTTTTTCCCTCTCTTCTAGCTCTCTCTTTTCTATCGGGTAACGACTGAGAATATGGGAGAGAAAATCAGATTTTTTCCCTATTTATACCCTCTATATATTTTGCCCACAACACACCACACGACCCTCTTTTTCCCAGGTCCGTTTTCACCTCAAAACGATTAAATTTTGTCCCGGCTCAAGTTCAAAATATTTTATTTTAACTTGCCTTAATTTATTTTTCAACGTTTGAAATTTTATTAAAATTTTGTTTTTGGGTCACTCGAGATTCGACCACCTCGTAAAACGTAAAAATTCAACTATTTTGAAATTTGATAAAATTTGACAGAATAGCTAGATTTCGCGAGACGAATCTAACGGTGAGGTTCGTTCATCATCCGAGATCTAGAAAAATTCAAGTTTGTAACCCATACCGTGGCGACAAATTACCATTTTACCATTTTTCATAAAAAGTTTAAATTTACCCAGGTTTTATATTGTTTTCCCCTTAAAAGAATTCTGTCCCTGAAATTCATACACATATACACACTTAACCGCATGCGTATGCTACATTAATACTATGCTTAAAATTATAGAAATATACCTCCATACTCAAACAGGAATGGATAATTGGTACGAATGGTATCCTTACGCTCCCATGTCGCCTCTTCCACGTCTCAGTGCTGGCACAACATCTTCACTAGCCTCACGGTTTTACCTCACAAAACCTGCTATCGGCTATCCATGATACCCACGGTCCCTCCTCGAAGGTCTCATCTGCATCAACAACAAGTTCACCCAATCCACCACATGTGTCAAATCTAGGATATACTTTCGGAGCATAGAAACATGGAATACTGCGTGAATACCCGATAAATTTGGCGGTAATGCCAGTTTGTAAGCCATTGTACCCACCCTCTCGAGTACCTCGAAGGGCCCAATAAACCTCGGTGACAGATTTTCCTATTTTTCGAATCTGACACTCCTCTCTTAGGCATCACCTTCAAGAAGACGTGATCTCCCACCTCAAACTCTAGAGGTCACCGCCGTCTGTCGGTGTAGCTTTTCTGCTGGCCCTGAGCCATGAGAAGACGTTTTTGTATCAAGTTCACATTCTCTGAGGTGTCTCTGATCAAATTCGGACCTGTAGAGGGCCTCTCTCCCACTTTCGTTCAGCACACCGGAGAACGACAAAACCTCCCATATAGTGCCTTATAGGGTGCCATCTGAATGCTCGTCTGATAACTGTTGTTGTATGCGAACTCCACTAAGGGTAAATGCTCTTCCCAGCTACACTTGAGATCTAGGACTCATGCCTGTAGCATGTCCTCTAATATCTGGATGGTTATCTCTGACTGACCGTCCGTCTGGAAATGAAAAATTATGTTCATCATCAACTGTGTCCCCATGGCCCATTGAAAACTCTTCCAAAAGTGAGCCGTAAATCTAGAATCTTGATCTGATACAATAGATACGGGCATCCCATGCAACCAGATAATCTCTCGTATATACAACCTGCAGAATTCCTCCAGTGTGAAGGTCATCTGCACTGCCAAAAAGTGTGTCGACTTTGTAAGCCAGTCCACTATCACCCACACAACGTTATATTCCTTGGATGTTTATGGTAAGTGAGTTACAAAATCTATCGTGATATGCTTCTACTTCCACTTAGCTACCTCCAAAGGCTGGAGCAACCCTACTGGTTTTTGGTGCTTAGTCTTAACCTGTTGACACGGGAAACATCGTTTGACAAAGTCCTCAACATGTCTCTTCATTCCGCTCCAATAATATTGGCGACAAAGATCATAGTACATCTTTGTGCCACCTGGATCCACAACAAATTGGGAGCAATAGAACTCCCTAAGGATCGCCTCTCTCAGATCTGCTAACTGAAAAACCACAATCCTTCCCTTATACCGAAGACTGTCATCTGAGTGAATGACCCAGCCCTCGTCACCGGTACCCACCTGTACTCGATCCTTGATAGATGACAACTCTGGGTCCTGCCCCTAGGACTCGATCACTCTACTTAATAGGGAAGGCACAACCACTAAACTCCCAAAAATACCTTGAGCCTGACCCCGATAATGCAATCCAAACTGTCTCACAGTCTTGAGCATCCACCATTCTCGGGAAATCATACTAGCCAAAACTCCCCGTGACTTTCGGCTAAGTGCATCAGCTACCACGTTTGCCTTACTGGGATGGTAATGCAAAGTGAAGTCGTATTCTTCTAAATACTCCATCCACCTGCGTTGCCTTATATTGAGGTCCCGCTGTGTAAAGATGTACTTCAGACTTTTGTGGTTTGAAAATATCTCGAATTGCTCACCATACAGATAGTGGCGCTAAGCCTTCAAGACAAAAATAATGACTACCAACTCCATATCATGCGTAGGATAATTCTACTTGTGGTTCTTTAGTTGACGAGAACCATAAGCCACCACCTTCCCAGACTGTATCAAAACACATCCAAGTTCGTCTCTTGAGGCATCACAATATACAGTGTACATTTGTCCCCTCTTTGGGACTACCAAAATAGGAGGTGAAGTAAGTCTCCTCTTTAACTCCTAGAATGCCTTCTCGCACGATTCAGTCCACTCAAACTTGACCTCTTTCTGGGTCAACTTGGTCATACATGCAGCTAGTCGGGAGAAGTCTTCAATGAATCTCCAGTAGTATCCTATCAATCCCAAGAAACTACGTATCTCGAAGATTGACTTCAACCTCTCCTAATTCAGAACTTAACATTCTCTGGGTCCACGGATACACTTAAAGCCGACACCAGGTATCCCAAAAACTTCACCTCCGTAAGCCAAAATTCACACTTGTTGAACTTTGACGTTCAACTGGTGGTCCCTCTTTGGAGAACAATCCTCAAGTGACCCTCATGCTCCTCCTCAGACTTGGACTAGATCAGGATGTCGTCAACAAACACCATGACGAACTGATCTAAATAGGGTTGGAACACCCTATGCATGAGATCCAAGGATGCCGTCGGGGCATTCGTCAATCCAAATGGCATCACGGTGAACTCAAAATGTCCATATCGCGTTCTGAACGTTGTCTTAGGGATATCTGCCTCCCTAATCCTCAACTGATGGTAGCCAGTGCGAATATCTATCTTGGAGTACACCCGCGCTCCCATGAATTGATCAAATATATTGTCGATCCTCGGTAAGGGGTATCGATTCTTGATAGTAACCTGGTTCAATTGCCGATAGTCTATACACAACCGAAGGGTCTTGTCTTTCTTCTTAGCAAATAACACTGGAGTGCCCCAAGGTGAAGTACTCGGTCTAAAAAAATCCTTGTCCAATAATTCTTATAATTAGACCTTTAGTTCTTGCAACTCTGTCGGTGCCATTCTATGTGGAGTCATAGAAATAGGCGACGTACCTGGATACAACTCAATGCTAAAGTCTACATCCCTAGGCGGAGGTAATCCTGGTAGTTCGTTTGAAATAATATTCTCATACTCAAAAATAACCTGAGGTAGACCCAACTTCTATCTCATCTCGTCCTCCAAAGTAAGGCTCGCAAGCCAACTTATCAACTGTCTGTGTCATCTAGAGTCATACACGGCTTGGGTTAAGGCATCGTATTTTTCCCTTGAAACTTGAAACAAACACTGTCCGGTGTGTAGGCGGTTACCCTTTTTCGATCACAATCGATGACGACGCGATGTGCCACCAACCAATCCATCCCAAGGATGACATCAAACTCCGACATGTCCATGACCTAAGGTTCATGGTGAGTAAAATCCCTGAGATCTCTAACTCACAACCCCGACATATCTGATCAACACACCCTAGCTCCTAGGGATGAATTTACATACAATGGCTCTTCAAAGGTATTAACCTCTAAGCCCAAATCTCTCATACATGATGCAGATATGAATGAATGCGATGCACCAAAGTCAAATAACACCCTAACCCATAAGTGAGAGAGTAGAAATATACCTTGAATGACTGACTGATCCACTGGCTCAATCTGAAGTGTGATGGCGTAAACACGCCCCTAGGTCCCCGAAGTCTTGGCCTGTATACCATGGCCTATTTGGCCTGATTGCGGAGTCCCTGCTCGTGAAGTGGTAGGGGCCTGAGTAACACCCTAGAACTGATACTGGCTTTTTGGCCTATGGTGGGGTAGGGAGGAATAAAATATATCTGTGCATGCCCCACCGACGATTGGGACTGAAATGACCCATAGATTTGGGATCTGTGCCTCTGAGGGCAATCCCGCTTCATATGACTCGGCTGATGGCAATGAATAAGTCATTTAACCTGCCTGATATGTTGTCCTCATCTTTCCCTCGCCTTGAGAGGATCAACCTTGGCTTTGACTTTGATAGCCGCAACCCTGTCCTTGATGTCCCTGAGGAGTAAAAGTCCTCTGCCTCTTTCCCGAGCTAGAAGAAAAGGATTAACCCTCTTTCTTCTTGTCCTTAGCACTCGAATCCCTGATGCTCCTTCTGTCATCAACCTCTCTCTCAATGGTCATAGCTGTGTCGACCATCGAGTCCAAGTCTTATAGGTAGAGACCCATAATATTTTCCCGAATAGACAATTTCAGGCCATCCTCAAACTTCCTCATCTGGGCCATGTCCGTGGCCACGTAATCATCGGCAAAATGGGCTAACTCAATGAACTTAGCCACGTATTCTATCACCGTCATGGTTCCTTTTTTCAAATCCAAAAATTTTTGGGCTTTAGTATGTCGAACAGCTGCGGGAAAGTACTTGCCCATGAAGAGCTCCCGGAACTCTCCCCATGTCATTGCTTCCAAGTCCTTGGAGTCCTTTGCCCAATTCCACCACAGTTGGGCTTCTCTCTCTAGCTGGAACGTAGCCAGCCTTATCTTCGTGGCATTGGAGGTGATCTCTATTACCTCTAAAATCTTGTTAACCTGTCGGAATCAATGGTCGGCTACCATCGGATCTGCCCTTCCCTTAACAATTGGAGGCTTATGTGCCTTGAACTGTTAAAGGTTATTTGAGCCTCCTTGTCCAACATTTGAACTGGCCTGTGCAATAGTGACAGCTGCAGTACCAAAAGCCTCCAGGAAGGCTTATTGGTAAAAGACCGATAGTGGTCGATTATTGTTCCGCCCACCGCCTCGGCGTTCTCTTCCTCTACTTGCCATCTACACACAAGTCAAATAGTAATAGAGTACCAATTTAGTATCCCTAAGTAGGGACCAACTTTGAAACTCTGAGATTCATCCCCTTGTCTCCCTAGTAGAGCTTATGCCACCCACTAGTAGACATTCACACCTTGAACTATCTTGTTCCTTTGTTTTCCGACCCCCAAGGTTATGTTTTCTAACCCTAGTATTTTTTTTGCATATACATTTTACTATGTATATCATTCACATAACATATAACACATAACATGTATCATTTTAAAGTACATAGCATGAAATGCACAATGAATGCACTGGTCTAGACCCATGCCCCATGAAACCCTAGGTAAATCGTATATCTATGCTCTGATGCCAAGCTGTGACGCCCCTAAAATTGGGTGTCCTTTTTCAACTATTGACCATCTGTCAACTTGCGGAAGTACCTGTGATTGTTGTACAACCTGACATCACGTCAATTGCATCCGCTTAACCGGTATCATCATCCACACATGTAACCTATGTACATTATACCATTTGACCAACCAAGATCCAATACGCCACTAATTATCCTCATTTTATGTTTATTTATATCCTTAGAACCAAAGAAACCAAAGTCCAAAAGCATGACAAAATAATTTTTAAAATTTCAGAATTTTGGAGAACCTACCGGTAGGCTGTGTCCACTGGAAAAGTCCTACCAGTAGATTTTGCCTGATAAACAAAATTCTGCCTGTACGCGATCCTACCGGTAGGTGTTGCCCACTCGACAGCGATCTGCCGGTAGGTTTTGCCCGGATTTGCCTGTTTCATATGTTTTTCATTTCCAATTCATTTCAAAACATATTATTTCAATCCAACACATTTATATTGAAGATTTTCATATTACGCAAGGTCCATACACAATTCCACTACATTAATTTACATGCCAAAACTAAGTTTTGATAATCATTTACAAGAATACCAAATTAAAGCCACATTCTGGCTTTCTTCATCCTTGAGGTCCCATATGAGGGCCTTCCTTTGGCGTGTATCCCGCACTTGAAATATTTTTTCGTATAGGGTGAGTCACGCCTAGTAGAGTATTTCCTCAGAGGCTACTCCTTAACCTAAGTGCATATGAATTGTTCATGCGACCTTTAACAAGCTACAACCGTTCCAATCAAGATCAAGCAATTCTATGATGGAATCTAACACATCATGCCATGATATGAGAAGACATTCACTCATGCAACTCAACCTGAACCCTCCTTAACTCCTTCCAAGCCCTCGTTATTAGCGTTACACACCCAATGACTATTTTAAATAAAATCTCCGGGTCTTTTTTGGGGTGGGTATTTATGGACTTACATCAATAGCACCCAACCGACACGGAATTTATGGATTTTCACCAATAGTTTTGCGTATACCGACACACTTTATGGGCTTTTATACCAACGGAGTGCGTATCCGATCATCGGGTCTCTCACTCGAGGGATAGGTTTGCCCTTTTTGCTAACCCCAACCCAATTCTTTTTCCTAATGCAACCATGCGACTTAGTCGGATCTTCGATCCCACTTTCCTGAGCCCACCCATCATCCACCTACATGGTGTATGATGTCAACCATTCACACTCACACCCACACTTATGTCCATGGATGCGGTTCCTCCATGCAAATGTAATGTAATGCACCATTGCTATATCAATATCATGCCCATATGTAATGAATGCCACATGAGCAAGTTTTACCACATATCTACATATTCCATGGTCAATTATATCATATGCATATAATCACCAAACTTTAACACATTTGTTAATATATCAATAAACATATATCAACATTTTATTTTCAACAACATATCCCAAGCATGTTATCACATAATATATGTCAATAACACACTTCATTCACATAGGCATAATATAAACACATAGCATGCCCACATAATACCAAATTCTATGAAATTACACAAGTAATTTTCGCATATTAATTCCAAGCTAAGAAATTAGTTAAAACCATTTCTACACCCATTTTCAATACCCATTTCATCAATTTCACAAACATAGGTAAGTGTTAAGTCTCTAACAACCTACCCATCTCATATAACATCCTATGTTAGAAAATAAACCAAAGTAGGAAGAAACCCTACCTCTTGAAACGTAAAACGACGTCGGGAAGCTTCAAGAACCCAAAGCAAGTTTGAATCTCCACCTTCCCAAAATATCACCCTTGGAACCTTTGATGAAACCCATCTTTTTTTGATGTGTTCATGTAGCCCTTGGCGCATAG
Source organism: Ilex paraguariensis (assembly GCA_963454935.2). Lineage (NCBI taxonomy): Eukaryota > Viridiplantae > Streptophyta > Magnoliopsida > Aquifoliales > Aquifoliaceae > Ilex > Ilex paraguariensis. Next base: position 656,446 of record CAUOFW020003258.1, read on the forward strand.
AACAAACTTTGTTCTTGGCTCGGGTGGATTTGAGCACTCGATCTCCGTAGATCGTAGAGAGAAGTGTAGAACTCCCTCTTTTTCCCTCTCTTCTATCTCTCTCTATTCTATCTGGTAACGGATGAGAATATGGGAGAGAAAATCAGATTTTCCCCCTATTTATACCTTCTATTTACTTGTCCTACAACGCGCCACACGACCCTCTTCTTCCTAGGTCCATTTTCACCCTGAAACGATTAAATTTTGTCCCGGTTCAAGTTCAAAATATTTTTATTTTAAATTGCCTTAATTTATTTTTCAAATTTTGAAATTTTATTAAAAATTTTATTTTTTGGATCACCCGAGACTCGACTATCTCGTAAAACGTAAAAAATTCAACTATCTCGGAATTCGATAAAATTTGATAGGGTAGTTAGATTTCACGAGATGAATCCAACAGTGAGGTCCATTTCATCATCCAAGATCTAGAAAAATTCAAGTTTGTAACCTGTACCGTGACAACAAATTACTGTTTTATCCTTTTTCATAAAAAATTTAAATTTATCTGGGTTTTACATAAGGTACCACTTATTGGGGGGTAAGTTACCACTTTTTGGGCATAAGTTATATTTTTTGGAGATAAGTTAAAATTGCTTGGGGGTAAGTTACCGCTTTTGTGGGTAATGACCCACTTTTAAAGGGTAAGTTATCACTTTTTGAGGGTAAGGTACAACTGTTTGGAGGTATGGTACCATTTTTTGGGGGTAAATTACAACTTTTTGGGGGTAAGACATCACTTTTTTGGAAATAATGTACCTTTTTTTGGGGTAAGTTATAATTGGGGTAAGTTACCACTTTTGTGAGGTAAGGACCCACTGTTAGGGGTTAAGTTATCACTTTTGGGGTAAGACATAACTGTTTGAGGGTAAATTACAACTGTTTGGAGGTAAGGTACAACTATTTTGGGGGTAAGGTACCACTTTTTTGGTGATAAGGTACAATTTTGGAAAGATACCACTTTTGTAGGGGTAAGGTACCAATTTTTTGGGGGGTAAGGTACCACTTTTTGGGAAAAATCAGTAGAACCGGTTGTGAGTTTTTAATGTACAGATGTCAACCACTTAAACCCTTTACTTTTTTAGTATGGTATCAAAAAAGTAATAGGTGGTTCCGAAGTGAACTCTCAAGTTGAAAGAGTGATTAGCCATGATTTTAGTTGTTAATCATATATATATATATATATATATATATATAGAGAGAGAGAGAGAGAGGGCACATGTTTAGCAATGAAGTTCTTCACCAGCAGGCTGCATAGTGATTTGTGCGACTATTTTGAGCTCACTTGTTTCTTCATTCCTCAATTAAGCTCTAATCTAAAATAGTCACTAGAGAGAGAGAAAGAGAGAGTTGAGTATGGAGATTAGATCCACGTGTTTCTTCATTCCTCGATTAAGCCCAAATCATTTTATATTAGGGGGATCGATTGGGTTTATGGGAATCAAATCCATTTGGGTATGGGTATAGGAATCAGATCCACAAAATTAAGATCCAACTTGTGCCAAACTCAAGCCCAGATACCCCTCACAATTTTCCCTTTAAATAGCAAATGACCCAATGGCCATTGGAACAAGTGAATTTAGCATCTTAGTTCGGTATTGGGCTAAAGTTTTCCTCGGATGAATAGATTTGGACCATATTGGTCATAAAATTGAAAGTGTTTTTTTCAGCATTGTACCTCAAAAATACAATATTTAGAGGTTAAATTACATCTTGTCCACGTGTTTGTGATCGATCCTAAAATTTTAAAAAAAATCCCAAACATCTCATATGGGTATAATTAAGTCTCAAAATTTAAGATTGATAGATTAGTTAATCTAAGTAACTATTTCTACTAAGATCCACTTATCTAATTAGTCACATTTACTTGTTAAAAAAATTTGACAAGAAATTCAAAATTCATTAAGAGATTTGGTAAGAGTAGCAATGTTACACACGACTTATACCTAATTTAAGTGCACATTGCATTATATCATTGGATTAATAATTGATCTCATTGAATAATAAAACCCACTATTGAACAAAAATGCATAAGTCCCAAATTAAATTGGCAACAATAACATTAATCTCTAATACCTCCTCTCTCTCTCTCTCTCTCTCTCTTTATATATATATATATATATATATCCAAAACCATGCCTTTTTTCAAATTTATATCCAAAAGAGGGTCTTTTTCAAACTAATTCCTAAACCCAGATACTTGTAAAAGATGTCATTCCAACTAACTTTTTTTATGTTAAAAGTTGTTAGTTCAACTGACATTTTTATGTTAAAAATGGCATTGCAACCAACATCTTAGGAAAACTTTTTAATTTAAAAAACTACACTTAAAAATGTCGATCTGACCAACATCTTTCTAAAAAAGTCGATCTAACTAACATTTTATGCATTTTATTTTCTGACCTCAACCTCCCTTCTCTTCTTTCCCTTATTTCCTTATTTCTCTCATTTCCCCCCTAATTGTGAGCCCTAAATCGAAATAAAAAAACTCCCCACGATTCAAAATCACAACCACCCCTATACCGAACCACCACAACCATCTCCATCTCGAACCACCACTAAGCACACCACGACCACGACCACCACTATCTTGAAACACCATGGCCACTGCTATCTCGAAGCAGCACAACCATCTCCATCCAAAACCACCATGACCAACACCACTGCCACCATCCGAAACCCATTTTATTTTTCAGAGTTGCTGGGTTTGGCCATCAAAGTTGCTAGGTTGAAGACCACCAGAATCCCAATTCGTATGATGTTGACTCTCTCTCTCTTGGACACTCTCATTCTCTCATTCTCATAGTATTCTTTTGTGCACTGTTAATTTGTGGTTTGATTCATTGATATGTTGGTGTTTGTGCTTTGATTCACCGATATGTTGTTGTTTGTGGTTTGATTCATTGATATGCTAGTGTTTGTGGTTTGATTCATTAATTTGTATGCTGGTGTTTGTGATTTTATTCATTAATTTGAATGCTAGTGTTTGTGGTTTTATTCATTATTTTGTGGTTTAATTCATCGATATGCTAATTTGCACTATTAACAGTGTTAATTTGCAATGTTAATTTGTTGTTTGACAAAGTAGGACCTCAGCTGGTTCATCGATATGCTAATTGATTCATGTTAATACGTCTACTTAACATGTTAATAAGCTAATTTATTCATCAATATGCTTCTTGTTCACCACATTATGTAATTTGTACTGTTAATTTGTCCACTTGCATGCCTAAGTCCTCATAACGAGTGAGATTACTTGTTTAAAATAACAATTATGTACTTATGTAGTTTGTCTTGTTGATGATATTTACTTGAGAAATCATCTTTGTCAATCCTTTATTGCTTCTATCTTCCTCCTTGTGAATGTAATTTAAATTAACACGAAACCTTTTGTGTGTTTTTCAACTTCTGTTAAGTAGTCATTCATTCCTTTCTAATTCAATTTATGTACAAAATTTAATTTTAATTTAAAAGAAAATAATAATAATTAAGATTAACTTTAAATTTAAATTGCGTAACTTAAAATTTCCATAAATTGTTTGAGATTTGGTATAAGTTTAAAGTTCCATAAAATTTCAAGCAACACCGTTTTACAACACCATCTCTCTCTCATTCTTAGTATAAGCATTGTAGTTATGTCTCTCAGTCATCGAGCAACACCATTTTCCTCAAAATAAACATCCTGAATAATGCGATAGAGTTAGAAAGTATTGTTATCCTTGAGTTGAAAAGTCTTGATAATTGCGATAGAGTTATAAACGCTGATCAATTACTCCCCTTGTCAGCAAAAAGATCGGCTACATTGTTTGCCTTCCTGATAACATGTTTGAGTTCAAATTGAATTCTTGATAACATGTTAAAATCTACCCTCTTTTGGGAATTATTTTATCAAACTTCATGTTATTGGTTTGATCTCTATGTTTCTCAGTTTGCTAGCTATACATTTCCAGCTCTAAGGTTTCTTATTTTATCAATTTTTGTTTGTTGCATGTGTTAAATTCCATGGGACTTTGCTTAACTATGGATTCATTTTTCTGCAAGTATTAACCTTTTCTATCCATCCCAAGTTCTTGTGAATTCAGTACTTATTTCACGACGACAACTATTTAAAATGGCGGAAAAACAAGTTACCATTTTGTTGTATTGGGGGTGGAAGAATGAAATATGAATCGGAGGGTTTATTGTATGATTCTCCTACCAAAGGTGGAATTGTTATAAATAGTGGCACAAAATTGTCGGAGTTTATGAGTAAAATTTACACTGTAATGAGGGTGGACAGGTAAAATTACAAGTTGAGGTTGACATGTAGGGATCCATTGACACGAGGAGTAGGACCAAACATGAATACATATGTCAAACTGAAAATTAAGGACGATGAACTTGTTAGTTCTTTGGTTAATGTGGTAGTCGACAACCCCAGCATGGCTAGTGTTGCTTTGTACGTTAAGACGGAGGACGTCAATGCTGTAATAGGTGGTAGTCAGACTGAGGGGTGCCTAACCACCACTACCATGTCTTACACTGAGTTGCTCAGATGAGAGATAGGCAACTCAAAATTTTTATTTTTCGGGTTGACGAGTGAATGTTCCACTCCCATGGGCATGTAATTAATAAATAAGTCTGGTCATTACTCCTATACCCACCAACATTTTGGGTTTGTTACATATGGTGGGTACTCAAATCAATGAGTTAGAATGTTCAAATTGGTGAGGAGGGGATTAAGTTGGGCGAACAAGATGATTTCCATAAACCAGTAATGCAACAAAGTCCAATCGGGGAAAATGAAAAAATGTGTGCGAATGATAGTACAAATGTCTCAAATGATGATGAAAAAAAGTTTGATGAACTAATGATTGATGAGCCAGATGACGATGATGGGAATGATGAACAAATTGAGGCTAGCGGGGAGGTTCTGATGCATAAGCCTTACTCACCTTTCTTCACAAACTTTGAATTTGGTGAGTATTCTGATGTTGAATTGAATTTGTGGGATCTGGTAAAAATGAAGCTGGAGAAAGGTACGATTTTTAAAGATAAACTACATTGATTAGGGCAATTAAATGGTCTTTCATCAAGTTGAATCAAGATTATGTCATGGTGTAGACGAATACAATGGTGTGGGCTGTACAGTGTAACATGCATTTGCAGCCTAACTTCAAGTGGAGAGTACGTGCTTGTTTTCGGAAAAACCTCAAAACATTTTAGATGACGAAATATGACCTCATAGCTACTTCTACCCTTGAATTAGTCATGCCCACAGACAATTAGATTTTGACATCATATGTCATAGTATACTAGGACTTGTTGGTGATACACTACAAAATGAAAATGTCAACAATTCAAAAAAAAAAATATAAAGGAAAAATTTAAGCATGATATTTTTTACAAGAAAGCTTGGATTATGAGGAACAAGACCATTACTATAATTTTTGGTGATTGTGACTCGTTGTGTGACATGTTTCCTAAATTTTTGGGTGCCATCAAGAAGTATAACCTTGACTCGATTGTGATGTGGTGATACAACTATGAATATGATGAATATAATATTTTTTGTCGAGTAATTTGAGCATTCAAAGCCAGCATTAAAGGGTTTAAACATTGTCGACCTGTTGTCAGTATTGATGGAACATTTCTGCATGGCAAGTGTAAGAGAAAGTAGTTAGTGGCGACAAGTTTTGATTCTAATACATAACTAATTCCCATTGCATTTTCTATCGTGGAAGAGGAGAATCAATCAATCAATCATTTTGAACATCGATATAAGATGGAAAAATGAAAAGAAAGTGAGTTAGAACTTTCTAAAGATGTGTGGAACGAGTACAACATGTGTACCAAATAAGTCGTATCCACGAAGTGACACCATTTCATAGGGGGCGTGGTCTTGCTGAAGTGGTGACTGGAGGTGGTCAGAAACAAGTTGTTTGTCTTGAAGACCGCTCGTGCACATGCAAAAAATGTGCAATTTATAGAATTTCTTACTCTCGCGTATTGACTATATGCTCTCATTTTCAATCTTACGTAGATCCTATATACAACATCAACAATTTAGAGAAAATTTGGGTACCCCAAATGTACCATCTGGAACATGAACATTATTGTGATGATCCTCTATATCCCAAGTCAGTCCCTGATCGCAACCAACGTCGAGACTTGGTTGGTTGTCCAAATATCCTGCGTATACGAAATGAGATGGACTTCTTGCCAAAGGGTTGTAATCAGATATATTGTGAGTTGTGTGGCAAAGTGGGTCACAATCGTCAGAAGTGTTCATCCAAAAACACTCAAGCTCTAACATCCCTTTCCTAGGCATATGTAGTTTTTTTTTATTGTTAAGTTGTCCTATGTTGTACTAAAGTGTGTAATGGACCTTATGATGTGTTTATGTTGTAATATTTTGTAGTTAACACTAAGAATGGGATGTTTGTTGGAATGATATCAGTATAATATCTTCTATGTTGGAATCTTAATTTTGTCACTATATGATTGCAGATGTTTTGTTATATAATTGATGATTGTATTTAATTTGGTTTTGCAAATTTTTTGTTTTGGCCATGGACAATGATGGTAGACAGTTACTACATTCTGGTCCACACGACCACTATGTTCTGTCATTGCAGGTAGAACATCAGTGAAAATATATATGGCAAGGCGTAAATCCCCACCTTTGCATTGTAGGCGTAGTGATCGCATTGTACGACAACTACATGTCAGGGAGGAGCGAGTCATTCGTCATTTGTTTACTGCAGGGTTTTTCGGGACGCACAAGGTTGCGTTAGAAATGGTTAGACTGACATCTCATCACAACCCTAGTTAAGAGGCGGCATGTTGAGACACACACATTCTATCTTCCTGTGGGTAAGGCTACTAGCACACTTCAGGATGTCGTAGTGCTTATTGGACTACTGATAGATGGTATGCCAATGTGTGGCAAAGATAGTTGTCCTGGTGGCATGACTTGGCCTGCACTATGCCAACAATTGCTTGGTTTTAGACGAACTGCATGAGCTATAGACGAGTCTTTCCTCAGACTTAGTGCGTTGTGAACTCTTTTGGATGGAGGTGTCCCCGTTGATGCCGGTGATGATTTCATAGCATGTTATGCCAGAACATACATCATGCTATTGATAGGTTCTTATTTGTTCATAGATAAGTCATCGAATAAGGTGAAGTTGATGTATCTTCTATTGCTTGTCGATATTATAATTGTCGATCAGTACAGTAAGGGGAGCATTGCATTGGCCTGGCTATACTGCAAGATGTGTGTCGTAACTAGATGCGATGCTAAGGATATCAATGACTTGCTTGTTCTGCTTTAGGTATTGACACAATATATAGCCATCACTGCAATGGCCTGGCTATGCTGTTTTGAAAATCAACCACATTATTGACATACTTTTATCCCAACAATTGCACTGGAAAGTGTCATGAAATAAATATTTTTTTTAGTTATGAATAAGTTAGCTTTTTACATATGATCCGCTTTGTTTTAATAGATATTATTGTCGACATCAGTCACATTATTGACCAAAATGTTGTGTTTGAATGTTAAATTAAAAATAATTAAATATAAATATAATTTTTGTTTCCTACTTTGTTATTTTGAAAAATTAACTTGATGGGATGAAAAAGGCGATTTTTTTTTGTTATTTGTACTGACGTCTTAAACACTTAAATGTAAGTTTCACTGACGTTTCCATTGCAATAGACACGCTAGTTTGATGATTAAAGTTTTATCAGTAAAGACATTATTTCGAATGACGTTTTTAAAATTACATGAATTTGAGAAATACTATCAAAATTGCTCTGTTTTGGGTATAAGCTTCATATATATATACCCTTCAGATCTGTTTATTCCAAAGACGTTCTGCTGTTTCTACATAAAAAAAAATTTAATCTTTTAATTAAACATAATCATACCTTGATGTACCATGTCCTTCACAAGACAACCCTTTGTATTCAACAACGTGAGCGGAGGATAGAGTCGGTAGTAGACATGGAATAACTAGAAGCCTTCCCAGATGATGAACCAAATGATGATAAATATTCATTATACTCTCTACTCCTGACTGAAAACATGTCAACTGAAAACATATCAGGTCCTATAGCATCCGCCATTATTTTCAATGAGGTCACATCGCCATTCAAATACTGCATCACTTGCCTTATGTTTGGCCTAACCGTTGGATTAGAATGCGAGCAAAGTAGACCCAACGTCAAAACTAGCTCCATTTCTTCAACCTCAAATTCACCTCCCAATCTCGGATCAATTGCCTCAAGAATAGCTCCTTCTACCCATCTCTCCACAACCCACTTTGCCAAAATCATGTTATTAGGCTGTGGCTCTACAGGTTTTCTTCCACAAGCCACTTCGAGCATAAACGCCCCAAAAGCGAAGACGTCTGTGCTTGTAGTTGCCTTGCCAGTTCTAGTCAACTCTGGTGCAAGGTAGCCAACAGTTCCAACCACATGGGTTGTTTCAGGGTTTGTACCATGATCGTATAATCTAGTAAGCCCAAAGTGTCCAAGCCGACCGTTTAAATCAGCATCTAGCAATACATTGCTGGTCTTCACATCTCTGTGAAGAAAAACTTGTTCCCATTCTTCATGTAGATATAGAAGGCTAGAAGCTATCCTTCTGAGAATTTGATAGCGTTGTCCCCAATTAAGGCTTGGTTTTTGGTTGCTGTATAAGAACTTGTCGAGACTTCCATTGGGCATGTAATCATAGACCAAGAGAAGCTCTCCCTTTCTCCGGCAGTAGCCGAGGAGGGCCACCAAGTTCCTATGTCTCAGTCTTACCATGCTAGCAATTTATGCCACGAATTCCCTCATCCCTTGTGTCGAATCATGTGAAACTCTCTCCATAGCTACTATTGCTTCGGAAGAAGGAAGTACCCCTCTATAAACTTTTGCAAAACCTCCAGCTCCAAGAAGCTCTTTCTCTTTGAAACCTTTGGTTGCTTATGCTTTGTAGAGATCCTTATAGGTAAATCTCTGAGGTCCATATTCCACTTCCCAATCCTCTCTTATTTCTTCATACCTTCTCTTTCTCAGAATGTAAGCAGTCTCCCACATAGAGTAATGATCACAATAGATACTGAAACAATTGAGACTACCATTTCAAAAACTGGTAATTTCTTTGATTTTTTTGTACGAGGAACCGAATGAAGGTTTGAGAGTTGACTTCAACATATATAATTTCTTTTTTCTTGGTTGACATCAACATATATAGTGATCTCTTGGATGTGGCTATTTGTCTGGCCTTGCTTTTACTTATTATGATTATTATAATATAATATATGTATGGCCTTACTTTTTCTTACTATGATTATTATAATATAAATTTTCCTTTTTTCCAGTAAGACCACAGTACGTATATGTACATGACTTTGGGGCTGGCGTTGCCCATGGAACTGCCTAGGTTCCAGGCTTGCCAAAGGTGCCTGCTCACCAGTCCTGGTGTCGCCCAAGGCACCTGTCCAGTCTCTTGGCATCGCTCAAAGCACCCTGTCAGCCTCAAGCCTCGCCAATAATGCCCAAGTTCGTCGCCTAGCTAGCTGCCCTGCCTTCGTCATCTTGTCTTGCAGGTTCACAAAGGCTTCTCTGCCACCTACTCCGACTGTACAAGGTGGTTACTCTCTGTGAGGATTTATTCCCATACAATTGGCGTCAGTGGAAAATAATTATGTTTTCTACTAACCAAGAAGCCTTGAAACTATGACTGACGAGAGAGCCCTCGATCCCAGAACTAGCTGTTCACAACTTTCACTACCCCCGATCCACGAGGATTCTGCTAACTATGACCTCCAGTTATCAAAGGAGGTGCTGCCTAGTGTTGGGCAGGACCATTCAAGTGAAAATCCTCTTTCTCACCCCAACCTTCCTGCTCTCAGTGTAGAAGGCAGGTTAGCCTCTGAGATTGATTACCATGAGGTAATCAGGAAGAAGACGGAGGAGCAAGAAACTCTCAGGCAAGACCTTTTATGCCAGAGTGGCAAACAACTCGCTAGCGAGGTCAGGCGGTCAACCCGTAACCATGACCGTCGTAACGATCACGTTGAGGAAGCCTATTCCTCCTAACATAGGAGCCATTCTCGAGCAAGTAGCTACTCAACTCACAATCAGAGTCAAGGTAGGTACTAAACCTAGAGAAACGTTATTAACCGCACCCTTAGAGACCCTTCTCTAAGACATGATCACCCTTATTGTAGGGGAGGACTCGAAACAGAATGATAACGCCATCCTAGGGAGCGAAGAGTATGGCAAGAGACTCATTCCCGCTGTCAAAGGGAATACCACTGGGATGACTATAGAGGAGAAAAACGAAGGCGCTCTGAGCCAACTCATGATGTGGCCATTCTGCCGCAACATGACTATGCTCATGATGACCCCGTTTATTCAGCGAAGGAGAGGGCGAGGCAGACCCTAGCAAGGATGACTACCACACCTTTGGTTCGGTCCATACAAGCATTTGAACCCCCAGGGAAGTTCAATCCTCTGACTTTCGAGTTATAAGATGGCCAGTCGGACCTGGTGCTTCACATAGGAGCTTACACCAACAAGATGACCCTCTAGACAAACTATGAGGCATTGATGTGTGATTAACCCTAATTAAAATATAATTTAAAAGGTAAATTGTGTTAGTTAAATAAAGTAAACTAGTCAAAATAAATCAAATTAGAGTTAGTGTGTGAATAAAGGATAATGCATTAATTGTTGTTCTTTTTAGGATTTTGTACGTCAAAGCTACAAACTACTAGGGAGTCAATTGCATTAAAGCTACAAACTACTGGGGTGCCAATTATCAAAACTCAAAACAAAGGGGGATCAAAGAATTCAAGGACAACTAACAAGACTTTCATGCCACCTAACAAGATTCAAAGCCACCTAACAAGACTTTCACCCTCCCCTGTTGCCTATAAATACCACCCCTTAGGACTTGTAAATCATTCATCTTTTGGTAGTGGAAAACCCTCCAAAAGTATTATTGCTTTCTTTATTGCTTATTGCTTTCTTTAAGTATTATTTTCTTTTATTGTATTATTGCTTTCTTTTACTTTAAGTATTGCTTTCTTTTATTGTGTTATTGCTTTCTTTTATTTCCATTGCTTGAGCTTCCTTCTTCCCTTAGAGGAGTGAAAATCTTCCACTTTTCTAGAGCTTTACCAAAGCCGTGAAGGGTGGAACGTGATTCACTCATTCTTTATCGAAGATCGGCTCCTTGTGTAAAGTGTTTTACCTTGTAACTCCTCTACTTGGAGGGATGAGCATCACTCACTTTTCTATCTTTAACAAAGCCATGAAGAGTGAGTAGTTTCTCATCCAATCTTTAGTAAGAGGTGATTATCCGGAAGTTATATTTATGCATTTTGTTTATGCTTAGCTCTAGTCTTTATTTCTTCATAATGTCTTCTCATCATATTGTTGTCTTTATTTTAAGCATGAATAGCTAAATCTTTTAGTTGGCAAAACCAAGAGGAACCTCCACTTGGGTATACCATTTCAACTCATTCTCCTCCCCTCTTTCAGAGTTCAATGGTTCGGTTTGACTGGGTTGAGGGTGGATAACTTGGTGAGTCTTTGATATTCCGTAGGCCTAGTCACGGTTTATGCTTAGATACTCACCAATCTTACCCCTAATTTTCCACGAATCAATCGTTCATTCATGCTCTATTGGAGGAGGGTTTCGAGTTGAGACGGTATTCCTATTGGAGTGACCTCTTGGATTTGCCAACATTTGTTTCTTATTTTACTAGCATCAAAATAACTTCACCAAATAATTTTCAACAATCAAAGATTTTACACTTTCTTTGTCCCAAAATCACCTTCCCCTCGGTTTACTTCCTTCCCTGTGGAAACGACCTTGGAATACCACCAAATAAAACACGATCCGCGAAAGTCTCCTTGTGCTTAGGGAGCACTTTTGTTCACACATACTCACATTTGAAATCTTCTGTTGCCTTTTCTTTTGACATCATACCTAGGAGAGTGACACTCCCCTTCATTCATATACTATACATGCTAAAAGGTGATGTTTATAGGTTAGGAAACAACAAGGAATTTTGTCAAGCATTTTTGGCGCCATTGCTGGGGAAGGCAAGTGTCAAACCAAGAAGGTGATTTTCGGACGACGAAGGTAAGTCCCATGATCTGTATCATATGCAGAGGTACGTTGTTCCATGTACATAATCTTGTTTGTGTATAATTTTGTTTGTATATATTTTGTTTTATGTGGAGGCGAAACGACCCAAACTAACTTGTTAGACAAAACTTGGCCCTTACCATGAATATTGACCAAGAACAACCTGAGGATGCGGGTGAAAATTTTGACAATATAGGTGCAAATCCAAATGTCCAAAGGGGTGGGGGACCATAAGAACCCCAAATACCCAATCCGAGAATGAATTTTCCCCCTCCCGTGAATGAGGGGAATAATTTTCAAATGAATCCCCCGGTGAGGTCAATGAGGGATTTCCTACAACCAACATGAAGCACCACACCATCATGCATCCTCCTTCCGGTCCAAGCTCATCTTTTCATAGTTAAGCCGGGATGTTGCAACTAATTTCATGTTCAACGGACTTGAAACTCAGAGCCCCTATTTACACATAAGAAATTTTGAGGAAATAGTTGCAACCTTCCTTCGCAATCATGGGATGGAAGAGATAGCTAGAATGAAATTGTTTCTCTTTTCCCTAAAAGACAAGGCAAAAATGTGGCTTATTTCCTTAAGGCCTCGAACCATCACATCATGGAGCCAAATGATTTCTGAGTTTTTGAACAAATTCTTTCCGGTGCATAAAACCACTGCCCTAAAAAAGCAAATTCAAAACTTTTCAGAAAAGCCCAATGAGCAATTCTATCAATGTTGGGAGAGGTACAAGGAATTGCTACAATCCCTTCCACATCATGGCTTTGAACCATGGCAATTGGTGAGTTTCTTTTATGAAGAATCACACCGGGCCATCGACAGTTCATTGACATGATGTGTAATGGAGAGTTTTTGAACAAAGACCCTAATGAGGCCTTAGATTACTTTGATACATTGGCACAAAATGCACAATCATGGGACATTACAGATCCCACCGATGTACCAAGGTCTTCTCCTCAAAAGAGTGGCCAAACTCAAGGGGGAGGGATTTATGATTTGAGAGACCGGGAAGACTTGTTTTCAAAAATTGCTAAATTGTCAAGGAAAGTTGAGAGTCTTGAAGTCAATAAGAGACACGAGGTGTCTAATGTGTCACGAACCGAGGAGGGTTGTTCAATTTGCGAATGTATGGAGCATTCCCTATCGGATTGCCCAAACATTCCGACCCTTAAAGAAGCATACCATGAACAAGTCCATGCCTTCAACCAAACGAGGCAATCATTTTCTCCCAATTCGAATACTTACAATCCGGGTTGGAGTAATCACCCAAATTTTAGTTGGAGAAATGAAAATCCCATTCCTCATGGTTCAAGTGCATATGCATCTCCCATGCCTCCCAAGCAAAACCAATACCATGGCCAAGGGCAAGCATCTAGCTCTCAATACCCCCGGACCAATCCACAAGGGTATTCGTCAAACCCACCACCACAGAATTTTTCACCAAATCCACCTCCACAAAGTTTTTCTCAAGGACCGTCCAATCCATCCACATACCAACCTCCTCACAAAAGAAATTTGGAGGATATGGTTCATTCCTTCATTCAAAGCCAAACCGCCATCAATAACCAAAATGCCACAGCCATCAATGATGTAAGAGCCCAACTCACAAAGTTGACAAACTCCATAGGGGCATCTCAACAAGAAAAGGGGAAGTTCCCCGCTCAACCACAAGAGAACCCTAGGGGTCAACACCTTGTTGAGTCATCGGAACCTTCGAGAGAGAGTTGCGAGCAACTCAAAGCTGTCACCACCCTCCGCAGTGGCAAAGAAATTGACAAAACCATTTTGCCAACGGTCTCACCCAAGACCACATTGCCAAAAGAAAAAGATCTCTTGGGTGACGCCGACAAGAGTGAGGTGCGTGAAGAGAAAGAAAGAGAGGTTGTTGAGAAAGAAAAATTAATTGATGATTGTGTGTTTATTCCTCCCATGCCTGCCCCTTTCCCAAGTCGTTTGAAGCCACCTGTCAAGGTGGCTAATTATGCTGATATTTTGGAAATGTTTAAGCAGGTGAAGATTAACATTCCACTCCTCGACGCCATCAAGCAAATTCCATCATGTGCTAAGATTTTGAAGGACTTATGCACGGTGAAGAGAAAACTGAATGTCCACAAGAAAGCATTCCTCACCGAGCAAGTGAGCTCAATATTGAGGACCAACACTCCTCCCAAATTCAAAGACCCCGGTTGTCCAACCATAGCCATCACCATTGGAAATTATCGAGTGGAGCAAGCACTCCTCGATTTGGGGGCAAGTGTGAATCTTCTCCCCTACTCGGTGTACCAACAGCTGCAGCTTGAGGAGTTGAAGCCCACCTCAATCACACTTCAATTGGCGGATCGTAGTATCCGTACACCAAGGGGAGTAGTTGAGGATGTCTTAGTTCAAATTGATAAATTTTACTTCCCTGTCGATTTCATTGTGCTTGATACACACCCTGCTGCAAACCTTAGCTCCCAAATTCCCGTAATACTTGGAAGACCCTTCCTTGCTACATCTAATGCCGTGATAAATTGCAGGAACGGTCTAATGAAGTTGGCATTTGGGAATATGACAATGGAGCACAATGTATTCAACTTGGCAAAGCAACCGGGTGATGATGAGGAAGTAAGTGAGGTCAATAGAATCGACACTTTGGTTGAGGAGCACTTGGAGCTGGAGGGGATATTGAAATTCAAGGAAGAAGGAATTGTGGATCTTGAGAATTATGATGAGCAAGAGGAGGTAGAAGATTTGAAAGGGATGGAAAGGTGGATCCCTACATTCGAAGAGTTACCCCATCGAGAAAAGAAAATTTTTCCGTCGGATGAACAAAAGCCCAACTTGGAGTTGAAGCCCTTGCCCACCCATTTGAAGTACGCCTATCTTGGGGAAGGTGAAACATTTTCGGTGGTCATTAGCTCTACATTGAACATGGAACAAGAAAAAGAACTCTTGGAGGTGTTGAGAAAACATAAAGGAGCAATTGGGTGGACCATTGCGGATATCAAGGGGATAAGCCCTCTCATTTGCACCCACCGCATATATCTTGAGGAGGATTCCAAACCTTCCCGACAACCACAAAGGCGGTTGAATCCCATCATGAAGGAGGTGGTGAGGGATGAGGTTCTGAAACTACTTGATGTGGGGATCATTTTTTCAATTGCCGATAGTAAGTGGGTTAGCCCCACGCAAGTAGTACCTAAGAAATCCGGAGTTACGGTGGTTGAGAATGATGAGAATGAGCTTATACCTACAAGAGTAATCACCGGATGGAGGGTGTGCATTGATTACCGAAAGCTGAACGCTTGCACAAGAAAAGACCACTTCCCATTGCCATTCCTCGATCAAGTTCTAGAACGAGTAGCGGGGCATCTATTCTACTATTTTTTAGATGGATACTCCGGCTACAATCAGATTGAGATTGCTTTGGAGGATCAAGAGAAGACCACTTTCACGTGCCCCTATGGTACCTTTGCCTACCGCCGCATGCCATTTGGACTGTGCAATGCTCCGGGGACTTTTCAACGCTGTATGATGGGAATTTTCAGTGACATGGTGGAAAAGATAGTGGAGGTCTTTATGGATGACTTTTCGGTGTTTGGGGATTCATTCGAGGGATGTTTGGCAAACTTGGAGAAAGTTCTAACAAGATGTGAGGAGAAGAATCTAGTCTTGAATTGGGAAAAGTGTCACTTTATGGTGACGGAAGGAATTGTGCTTGGCCATATAGTTTCGGCAAGGGGTATTGAAGTCGATAAATCCAAGGTGGAGGCCATCTCCAACCTCCCCACGCCAAGAGCCATCAAAGGCATCCGGTCATTTTTGGGCCATGCAGGTTTTTATCGTCGATTCATAAAGAATTTCAGTGCATTGGCCCGACCCTTGACCAACCTGCTGTCTAAGGAGGTCCCATTTGAGTGGTCGGATGATTGTGAGGCATCCTTTAAAAAACTTAAAAGCATGCTAGTCACACCTCCGATCATGCGACCACCCAATTGGGATCTACCTTTTGAGCTCATGTGCGACGCGAGTGATTACGCGGTCGGCGCAGTGCTCGGTCAGAGGGAGAAAATAGACCATATGTGATACACTATGCTAGCAAAACACTTAATGAGGCTCAGATGAATTACACTACCACCGAGAAAGAATTGCTAGCAGTAGTGTTTGCCTTAGATAAATTTCGTGCTTACATCATTGGTTCGCCTATTGTTGTCTTTACTGATCACTCTGCTTTAAAGTATTTGTTGTCTAAGCAGGATGCAAAATCGAGACTCATTAGGTGGATACTCCTCCTACAAGAATTCGACTTGACGATCAAGGACAAGAAAGGAGTTGAGAACGTGGTGGCGGATCATTTATCCCGGCTTGTGGTGCAAGAGGCCGATGAGCACATTCCTATCCCTGACTTTTTCCCTGATGAGCATTTGCTGTCAATTCATTCTGTATGTCCTTGGTATGCTGATATATGTAACTATCTTGCAACAGGACAGATACCACCGCAATGGAGCCCAGAAGATCGAAGACGATTTATGGCAGATGTGAAGTACTTCTACTTCGACAACCCGTATTTGTTCAAGTACTGCCCCGACCAAATCATGAGGAGATGCGTACCTGAAAATGAACAGCGGGACGTCCTTGCATTTTGCCATTCACAAGCTTGCGGTGGACATTTCTCAGCGAAAAAGACTTCGGCCAAAATTCTTCAATCAGGTTTTTACTGGCCCTCTCTTATCAAAGATTGTGTTTCGTTTTGTAAGGGATGCGACAAATGCCAACGGTTGGGTAGTGTGACCCAAAGAAACATGATGCCCCTTTCACCAATACTTGTCATAGAAATATTCGACTGTTGGGGCATCGACTTCATGGGTCCTTTCCCTATGTCATTTGGTTATTTGTACATCCTCCTGGCAGTGGACTATGTGTCCAAATGGGTGGAGGCTATCCCGACCAAGACTAATGACCACCGGGTCGTAGTCAAGTTTCTCAAGGAGAACATCTTTTCGAGGTTTGGGATGCCTCGTTCAATAATAAGTGATGGTGGATCACATTTCTGTAATAGGCCATTTGCATCTCTAATGTTCAAATATGGCGTCACTCACAAAGTATCCACTGCCTATCACCCACAAACAAATGGCCAAGCCGAGCTAGCCAATAGGGAGATCAAGAACATTCTAGAAAAAATGGTTAACCCAAACAGGAAGGATTGGTCCGATAGATTGACCGATGCCCTCTGGGCATACCGCACTGCCTTTAAAACTATTTTGGGCATGTCTCCCTACCGGCTTGTCTATGGAAAGGCTTGCCACCTGCCAGTCGAAATGGAACACAAGGCCTATTGGGCCATTAAGACTTTAAATTTTAATTTGAGAATGGCCGGTGATCGTAGGAAGTTAGAGCTGAATGAGTTGGAAGAGATTCGACGAGATGCGTATGAGAGCTCCAAAATCTCAAAAGAAAGGGCCAAAATCTTTCATGATAACTCCATCGTGAGGAAATCATTTGAGCCCGGGCAAAAAGTACTCTTATACAATTCTCGCCTCTCCATTTTCCAAGGCAAACTCCGATCCCGTTGGGATGACCCCTATCTTGTCAAGGTGGCCTACCCCAACGGAGCTGTGGATGTCCAAAACCCCGAAAATGGCCAGACATTCAAGGTCAATGGCCAAAGACTTAAGCCATTTTTTGGGGGCTTTGAAGAACAAGTGGTGGAGGAGAATTTGATGGATCCGGTATACCCGGAAGTTGTGGAGGAATAATTAGTTTTTTTTTCTGCTTTTCAATGTACAGGCTTTTATTTACTTACTTTATTTTTATTCCATGTTAATTATGTTCTTTTGTCGTATAGTTTTGTTCTTCTTAGTCGCAGATATTGGTGTTTTTGTCAAAGCTCAAGTGCGAGGTGTTCTCTAACCCTACTAATCTTTTTACTGTCCGTCATTGAATATCATACTTTTTTTGTTTCATTGAGGACAATGCATGAATCAAGTTGGGGGGTGAGGTTGCACTATTTGCATCTTACACCAATGTTTGTGGGAATATTTCGCGCGGATATTCGCGTCTGCCGACACTCGCGCTTGCCGACACTAAAAAAAAAAAAAAGGAATATTTCGCGCGGATATGCGGCTGCCGACACTAAAAAATAATATAAAAAAATAAAAAAAAATGGGATGCCTTTATAAGGTTTTCAATTTTTTTTTCTCCCATCCACCGGTGATTGGTCTCCCCTTCTTCTTCCCTTCTTTTTTTTCTTCTTTCTTTCTCTTTTCTTCTTCTTCTTCGTCGTTCTCTCTGTTCTCTGTAAAAACAAACCACCCCTGCAAATCCATGACCATATACGCCGACGACCCAGTCCTTTGTTTAATAATTTGCCTTATATGTTTGTATTTGTTCATGGGTGCTCTTTTTCTGCTCACACTTAGGGTGAGGGGTTTCCAGCCTAACCCAAATCTCCCTCGAGTTGGTTAATTGTTGTGTTTTGTTTGTTGGTTTCGGCAGCTAAACAGATCTCTACACCCACCGTTTTCCCCTTTCTTCGTTCTTCTTCTTCTTCTTATTTCTGTTGTGCTATTCTCTATAACACGACCCAACTCCCAACAATCCCATGACCATATTCCCCGAAGACCCAGTCGTTTGTCTCATGATCGGCATTTGTTTACTCTATTTGTACATGACTCTTCTTCTTCTGTCTGCATTTAAAATCAAGGGTTTTCGTCCTAGCGAAAACCCAGATCTGCGTAGAGAAGATTAATTTGTGTATTTTCTTTGTAGGTTTCGACAGTTGAACAGATCTCTACCCTACAACTTGATCTCCAAACTCTACACACTGGTAAATTCGAAACATTGGGGACAATGTTCGGTTTAGGTTGGGGGTGTGATCTACGATTCCAGTTTGTTATAGTTTTGTATTTAAAAAAAAAAGATTGTTCTGGATTGCGTATTTTTACAGCATTTTTGCTTATATTTCATGATCACATCAAATGCAGCTTCAATCGTCTTTGTGACTGGCAGACGTTAAAGAACCAGATAGTGAGTCTTAAAGCATAGAAAGCATGGATGTTAAAATTTTTTGGTTTAGTTTGGGAGTCTTGCGCACATTTCCATCTGATGTGCATGCTGTGATCATGAGAAAAGCAAGAGTAGTCAGAAAAATTGAAATCCGAGAAGCACAAGCAAAACCATTGTGTGGCAGAAGTACTTTTGCTAAACGTCGTCGTGCCAAACGGTTGGGTGCTTGTAAACAATGTGGCAGGTGTTTTCACATGAAAAAATACAATCAGTGTTCTGAACCAATTTCGGGTCGTGCAACCGATCGATTAAACTGGATAGTGTATGGGCAGAGTAAGGATTTTCTGACACGCCATCTTATACCAGTCCGGGACTTACACGTTATGTGCGACAAGAAGTGGGAAGGGTCACTAATAATGACATAGACACAAGCGATGACTCGGATTAAATTTTGACTAATAATGACAAAGCTGTGAAAAAATGTGTTTTGGGGATGAAGGTTAATGGTCCGAATTTTTTTTTGTGTAAATATTTGTTTATGTACAAAGTCTTTTTGTTGAAATAAAGATGTGGGCCGAGTAAGGATTGTCCTAAAATGCCAACCTGTAGCGTAGGTAGGGACTTATCCTGAGACGCCATAGTTTTCCAAGTTCAATGTGTGCATTTAGTTTTTTTTTCAATTTTCATAGATAAATGTGTATGTAAATAACTTTGATTTTTATTCGAGTGAAAAAAAAAACCGCATTTCCTTGAAAAATGGTATTTTCTCTATGCTTAAATGTCAAATGTACATTGGTATTTGTTAATCTTAAGGTACAGAATGACCAGACTCGAAAATAGAATTATAATATAACTGACATTCTTTGAAAACCTGACATAACCAGTGGAGATAACGAAGAATACCATGGTAAGTTTTGAGCCTTACGATGCTTTTTGAGAGACAATCAACATTTACTCAAGTAAGCTCTTTCACTTTCAATTGTTGAATAATCTCATTAAACTTGCTTTGATTAAATGCAACTAAAGTAATCTATTGACATATCCCATAGGGAACCTTTGCATGCGACACATACATAGGCACATACTTGAGAAAGGATTTTAGGCCATCTTTGAGTTGATTTTGAGCCTTAGCCATTGCTTCTACGAAATTATATCCCTAGTTAGCCATGTTTAAGCCTTCAATGAATGAGGATTTCTTTTTGAAAAAAAACCCATATGATAACCGAGCCACAAAAAAAAATACACTTAACATACCTTGCTATCCATTTTTTGCACCCTCTTATAAATGGTATGACATAGAAAGGCAAGAAAAACAGAAAAGAAGATGTGGCTACTGTTCAATGAAGAATTGGTGAAAAAAAAAAACAG
This sequence comes from Ilex paraguariensis, assembly GCA_963454935.2. NCBI lineage: Eukaryota > Viridiplantae > Streptophyta > Magnoliopsida > Aquifoliales > Aquifoliaceae > Ilex > Ilex paraguariensis. The sequence continues at coordinate 676,988 of CAUOFW020003258.1, forward strand.
GGAATTGCCAAGAAAGTGAAAAATGAAAAAAATGAAAGAAAGAAATACATTTCTAGGCAAAAGATCGAAAAACAAGAAAGAGGTGTGCTACACTACATTAAAAAGGGATAACTTTTGAATACCATTGACGTCATTTCGTTAGCCACTGACCTCTGGCCACATTACAACCTATACAAAGTCCTAATTGATCTCAAGTCTGATGCATGTGTGGTTGTTCGACCGAAAACTGGGGTATGTTAAATAGTATTTCTTTAATTGCATTGATATTCTTCCATGAGATTATGCCAAGAACATGATTAGTCTACTTTCTTAAGACTTTCACTCCCTTTCTAACTGTGCATGTGATTCTTCGATTGACATCCTCTGATCACATGCCCTTTGAGAGACAAGTCACTATAATCGGAGTGAATTTTTTGCTGAGAGCATTCTAAGAGAGGTTTGAGAAATCAAAGCTATCCATGGAAGGTGATAAAGTGGAATGTTTGTTATATAACAATTCTTGCTACTAGAATGATCATTCCTACTACACAGGGAATTCCAAATACCAATGTAACAAGTGTTATTTTTGTATAGAGTACGTACCAATGACAAAA